>JAXQQM020063110.1:35000-531280 GCA_034641835.2 Pinus albicaulis | reverse complement strand
TTGTTAAAAGGGAAGTTCTTGGTATTCAGAAAGCTGCTTAGACTGGTGGATTTGACCCTCCCAGGTAAGGGTCATAATAAATCGAAAAAATTGACTTATGCTCTTCCCCCTTGTCTAAGCTCTGAGGGAAAGGAATTGAGCCAAAGAAATCCCGGGGTTGAGGGATATATGGAAAATAGGATGTGTTATGACAATTTGGTATCCTTCCTATTTTCATTGTAGGGTGTACGTGATCCTTGTCATTTATGACAAGTTGGGTATCCTCCACTACCATCTGTTTGAGACTTTATAAAGTATACCCTAATATGCATCCTCCCACAAGTTGGGATTGTCGGGATTTCCACCCATCTTGCCAATGGGTGAGGAGAGACTCGAGAGTGTCTGATCCTTACCTTTGGTAAGTTTGGTATCCTCCCCAAGTGAAAGGATGGAGGTGTTCTACCACTTAATTCTCGAGGGTCAAGTTGGGAAGATCGATGGGCAATAGGATGTGTGATCCTTATCTCTCATGAAAATTTGGGTATCCTGCCTATTGTCCTTGGATACAGGGTAGTAGTTGGAGCTCACGTATGATGATTATTATTCTTTAAATTCAAGAATGTTTAGAAAATGAGAAGAGATGAGCAGAGATGAGATATGACTTGATGACGATGACAAGACATTTGAGATGGGACTTTTGATGCAGTGATAAATTTTTTCCTAACTGAGAGGGAGTGTTAATTTTGTATCTCTAGGATAAATTAACTCCATTTTGGAGCCTTCCTCATTAAGAAAAGCCTATACTTCCCCTTGGAAGAATTTAATTTGGTCAAGGAATAAATATTATTTTTAAGGTGAAAACCACATGTGATCAAAAGTAAAAGTTGACTTGGGAAATCTAATTCGACCCCTTAAGACATATAAATAGACCTCATGTCACATAAATTTGGAGCACCATCTCACAACTCATTCTTCTATTGGATTGGTTCGTACAACTATGAAATTTTAGGTTCATCTTCACATGTATGAAAGAGAGAAAGTGTTTTCTGTTGGTTGAATTTATCTTCTATTTTGGGAGTTTTCCCAATGTTGAATTTTTGGACTTGGAACTTGGTCTGACTCTAATATTATTATTTGTTTAGAAGGTCAAGTTGACTGGGAAATTAATTGAACTCTTTTAGGGTACATTGACCAACGTTGACTGAAATTGCTGACCTAGGGTTTTCACAAGTCAAATTTTGACTATGACCAGATTTGGAGGCACTATTTTGGGACTGTTTTGAATGGAAATTGAAAAACAAACAAGGTTTCATATTTTGATTAGTAACCAAGCTGCACTAGAGTATGTTTTATTGTTTACTGGTTAGAGTTATTGCTTCCATAGTTGAATTTGACTAGAATTGCATATTTGACTTATTGACTAGATTTGACTTTCAAGCTCATAATTGGAATGGATATTAGTTAGTTTATTATTTGATAGTTAAAGGCTTGAATTTGAATCATTGTTGATGAGTTGGTACATTGTATCTCTCAGCTGAACATTTGATGAGAACCTAATAGAAGAAGAATTTTGAAAGGGTTTTCCCCCTTGCGGGGTTTTTCCTTGGTCTTTGAACAAAAATTGTGTTTCTCTTATTCTTCGTTGTATTCTATTATGCATTAGGTTTATATTTATATCTACAATTGTTTATCAAGAGTGCGAGAGATTAACGCAATGAATATATGTCATTACAAATCCTTGGATCAAGATTAGTGGTGAGTTTGAAACATAATGTAGTTGTGTATTCGAAAAAAGGATAGTTAATCTCTTTCTGGTTTTGTGGGTGAAATGATGAACTAAAACTTTATTAATAGAGTCCCTTCCTGCATATATGGGGTTGTATAGTTACATTCTCGAGAGGGCTCAAGGAAACCTAAGCGACATAGATGTATCAAATAGGCCTAAGATATTACTAGCCTAAACTTGAGATAAAAAAACAAATTAAATGATATAATTTAGATGGGGGACCACGCTCTAGTGGGCCAATTCTGTGGGACATATTCAACTAAAGAAGATACATCTATTTGTTGGAAAAATTCTTGATTATCATGACCACTGTCCTGAGAAGAGAATTCATAAATTGCCTCTAACATATCCTCATCTAAGCACTCTCCATTATCACCAAGAGTTTTAAGATATGGAATAAACACCTCACAAAAATCACAACAGTCTTGTAACTGTGATAAGTAAGAATGAGATTTCTCATAATGTTCGAAGAACGTTATATGGAAATATTTAAGAGAGAACAAGCTTCCTGGCTGCAACCCTTCATACCATGTTCTAGCTTCATCCTCTAGGGTGGCCATAAATTTTTTAATGAGACAATCCTAAGGAAACTCAACTGGAAACTTATGTACATGCATATGGAAACTAACCAAGTGAAGAGCAACAATATCTTTCTTTTCATCTTTAAATATAGGAAGATAAGTTAACCAAACAACTCTAGGCATAGGATTTGGAAAGCCAGGGATGCGAGACCAATTCATAGGGGCATACCTGGCATTCTTTCTTGCAATAGAACTCATCTTGGAACTTCTTCAAGCTACTGATATTCAAGTAGTGGAGTCACCATAAAGTCATGAATTTGTGAATTCTTTAAGAATGGAGTCGCCTAGGTAGAAGTACAACCTTGAATATTTATGATCTCCTGCTACCTTCAAGAGTTCAGTTACTTTGATTGGAATCAAATACCTAGGATAATGTAGCTTCGAACTCCCTGGAAACGATGCCAAAATGTTATCACTAAGTTGGAACCAATTGGGTTGTTCAACTATTAACCTAGTGAAACTATTTCAAACCACTTTGGATTGGAAGTTAGCCCTTCCAATCAGAGAGGGCTCTCTCAAAGAAAAGATAAAATACTCAAGACAAAACTTATATTGCAGATGGCTAAATCTTTTGTGTTTTAAGTGATCTTTCAGGTGGAATATTGTATGAAGGCTACCATTGGGCATGGAGTCATCTATGGGACTTCAATTACAAGCAAACATAATCCATGGAAATTGAGGCAATTAAGCTTAACATATGTTTTTTACAGACAAAAAAAAAAAAAAAAAAAAAAAAACATGAAGGAAATTGGAGTATAATACTATGAATTCCAAGTAATCATGATACTATGAAGCTGATGATAATATGAAAAATGAAAGACACAAATACATAAGCTCAAAATAAATCTCAGGTCTGAAAGGCAATTGTTGCAACTGTATATTATCAAGATAGAAAGAAATTACATAATAGCCTTCTCATTACATTCATCAACCCCTTTCAAACTTAAAAAATCCCTCATTTATTGAGTGAGGTCTCATACAATGGTTTGTCTCCTGGGATAGTCTCGAATTCCTACTTAAGAGGCCTATTCCTAATATAATTACATCACTTGGAGACTTCCTAGGGATATTTTATGTTTGGAAGAGTTTGAATACAAAAAGGACTCTTCTTTCATTAAATAGCCCAACAAATTCTTTAAATAATCCTTATCAGATGCAACCAACTGATTTTCTTAGTGTACTGTACTATTGATGTGTCATCATGCCACGCGGATGCTGAGCTGGACCTTCACCAAGTCGAATTTTAAAATTTCTACACAAATCTCGCGAGTAAAAATTCTGAAAAATAGGCGTCAAATATGAGTGCATATTTTCCAAACGATGGAGGATGTGTGAAAATTGAGAGAGGTTTTTGTAGATGGGCTTGTGTTGAAGAAAAAATCCTTCATATTTCCAATTTTTTTTTTTTTTCCATTTGGTTAGAAAGTTAGCTTGAAGTTGACTACTAAAACAATAATTTACAGAACTTTCGTAGCAAACTCCAAAATCCACTTTTTTCATAATCTTTAAGCTTTCTGACTATTGGAGGGTCTTCCTTGAGGCTAATGCGGTAAACACATGTGTTAATCCATCCTTGTTCTGCAATTTTTGCTGATGTTTACCCTCATGGAAAGCTACAACAACTTTCGTATCAAAATCCTGTCTTTAAGCCTGTGACTTGCTACGAAAGCACGTAGTTTACTGATATTTTGCACCTTCTTCCTTTTTTCACCTCCAAAACACTATTAAAGCATGTAAATGCCTGATATGATAGTATAAGACATAATTTGGCACAATAATGTGTTGCCTTACCATCTTTCATGGAGTAACATCACCATTTTGCACAACCATTTTAAGACCCTTTTTCTTCAATTCAACTTGTATCATTTTTATCAAACCAAATTGACTGTTGAAGTGTTGGATATTTAATGCACCGGATTTAAGACTTCGTAAACCTGAGTTGAGATGGTGAGTTGGCATCATGATGAGTTGTCATCCATATGGAGTTTGACTGCTGATTTCCCCCCTTGAAAAAGTGGCACAATAATAGTCATGCTCTTATTTTATGATTCATCCACCTTTTCACATCATTGTCTGCTCAAAAACATCAAAAACACATAACACTAGAAGAAAAATAGAGGAACTTTCGTAGAAAATCCTGACCTATTTACACTGAATTTGTTGCGGAAGGTTGTAAAAGTGTCAAATTCACTCTAATGACCAGATTAACTCATGCATAAATATTTTTTTTGGATTTTTCTTTAACAATGACACCTCTTACATTAGTTATGACCTTTCAAACTCACCAAAATACCCCCACACATATGATTTTTCTTTTTTTAATTTCAAATTTAAAAGATCCTATTCAACCATAAGTAACTTACCCTAATTGACTCAAGACCAACCTAATGGTAAATATGGATAACAGTGGCTCCAATGGGGATTTTGTGCCCTTGTGGTGCGACAAAGAACTCGTAGACCACATGCCTATTCATTGGGAAGTTTCCAACTTGAAGACTGCAACTTGCAAACCGACTTCTGCTCTCAAACTGCCATTCAAACTGAAACTATACAAACTGATAATCACAACTATGAGTGAAAACCATGCTGCAAACTGAATATATTACTATTTAAAAGTAGATGCACAAACCTGTGAGCTTATTTATGTATATACCAATCTACCCTAAGTTGAAAATTAGATGTTTGTTTCAAGCAATATGAAACCTCCAGTATAGCCAGTCAAAGAGTTGATCCAACACCTGGGCTTCTTGACTATTCTTTAGTGGACCATCTATTACCAACTCAAAATAAAAATTGAGTCCATAACCTGAACTTGTAAATGAAAGAAACTCCACCTTCACTAATGACTGAAAAAGGCTTACCAAAGGATCTTGATAATCATGAAAAATCTCCTCTTTTGATGAAAGCAAAAAATCAACAAAAGGATCCTTGAAAACACTGAAAAGTATCCTGTTGTGATGATCCAAAGGATAATCTTCATTCATAACTGCAGGTTGTCTCTGTTTTATGCCTTCATTTTCAACATCATTCTTACGATAGGACTCTGACTGTTCATGAAAATATTCAATGGGAGAAACCATATCATATGCTACATGGATGTTTAAAAATGGATTTTCATGCATTACAATGAGAAATTCATGTATATCCTCACGCAAAAACATAAATTTTTGATCATTTAAATCTGTAATAAGACATTTTGGGAGAACAACTTGTAGATAAAAAAGTTGTTGATTATTGTCTATAAGTGCTTCCTTATGATAGTCTTCAAGCATACTCAAGGAATCAACCTCCTCCTCATGATGAAAAGAAACATGTTTCACATAAAATTCTCCTTGCTTCTGCCCATTTTCCTATTCCTCAACATTCAAAGGTTCAGAAAATGAATAAAGTGAAGAGCCTTGTAAATGAGCATATTTATGTTCCTATTTATCACCTAGATATTGAGAAATCTACTGCAAAATTTCACAAATTTCATGGGATATAACTTGGTTGTCAAATTGTTGATCAACCTTCTTGATTATCATGACAACTAACCTGAGAATAGAATTCATAAATTGGTCTAAAAAATCCTCGTCTAAGCACTCTCCATTATCACCAAGAGTTTTAAGGTATGGAATATACACCTCACAAAAATCACAACAGTCTTGTAACAATGATAAAGAAGAATGATATTTCTCATAATATTCGAAGAATGTTCGATCGAAATATTTAAGAGAGAACGAGCTTCACGGTTGCAACCCTTCATACCATGTTTTAGCTTCATCCTCTAGGATGGCCCTAAACATTTTCATGAGACAATCCTCAGGAAACTCAACTCAAAACTTATGTACATGCATATGGAATCTAGCCAAGTGAAGAGCAATATTATCTTTCTTTTCATCTTTAAATATAGGAAGATAAGTTAACCAATCAACTCTAGGCATACGATTTGGAAAACCAGGGATGTGAGACCGATTCATAGGGGCATACCTGACATTCTTTCTTGCAATATAAATCATCTTGGAACTTCTTCAAGCTATTGATATTCAAGCAATGGAGTCACCATGAAGCCATGAATTTCTAAATTCTTCAAGAATGGAGTCGCTAAGGTAGAAGTAGAGCTTCTAATATTTCTGATCTCATGCTACCTTCAAGAGCTCAGTTACTTTGATTGGAATCAATTACCTAGGATAATGTAGCTTTAAAATCCTCGGAAACGACGCCAAAATGTTATCACTAAGATGGAACTAATTGGGTTGTTCAACTATCAACCTAGTGCAACAATTTCAAACCACTTTGGATTGGAAGTTATCCCTTCCAATCAAATAGGGCTCTTTCAAAGAAAATATAAAATACTCAAGACAAAACTTATATTGTAGATGGCTAAATATTTTTGTGCTTTAAGTGATTTTGCAGGTGGAATATTTTATGAAGGTTACCATTGGGCATGGAGTCAGCTATGGGACTTCAATTACAAGAAAATGTAATCCATGGAAACTGAGGCAATTAAGCTTAAAATATACTTTTTACAGCAAAAACATAATACATGAAGGAAATTGGAGCATAATACTATGAATTCCAAGTAATCATGATACTATGAAGCTGATGATAATATGAAAAAGGAAAGACACAAATACATAAGCTCAAAATAAATCTCAGGTCTGAAAGGCAATAGTTGCAATTGTATATTAGATTGATAGAAAGAAATTACATAATAGCCTTCTCATTACACTCATCAAACCCTTTCAAACTCAAAAAATCCCTCATTTATAGAGTGAGGTCTCATATAATGGTTTTCCACATGGGCTAGCCTCGAATTCCTACTTAAGAGACCTATTCCTAGTATAATTACATCACCTGGAGACTTCTGAGGGATATTTTCTGTTTGGCAGAGTTTGAATACAAAAAGGACTCTTCTTTCATTAAATAACCCAAAAAACTCTTTTAATAACCCTTATCAAATGCAACCAATTGATTTTTTGAGTGTACTAGACTGCTAATGTGTCATCATGGCACGTGGATGCTGAGCTGGACTTTCACCAAGTCAAATTTTCAAATTTCTACACAAATCTAGCTAGTAAAAATTCTGAAAAATATGCCTCAAAGATGAGTGCATATTTTCCAAACCCTGATAGTTGTGCAAAAAATGAGAGAGGTTTTTGTAGATGGGCTCGTGCTGAAGAAAAACCTCCTTCATATTTCCATTTTTTTTTTCCATTTGGTTAGAAAGTGAGCTTGAAGTTGTTTGCTAAAACAGTCATTTCCAGAACTTTCGTAGAAAACTCCAAAATCCACTTTTTGCATAATCTTTAAGCTTTCTGACTGTTTGAGGCTAGTCGTTGAGGCTAATGAGGTAAAAACATGCCTTAAGCCATCCTTGTTCTGAAATTTTTGCTGATTTTTTCCCTCATTGAAAGCTACAACAACTTTCGTAGCAAAATCCTGTCTTTAAGCCTGAGACTTGTTACGAAAGTACCTAGTTTACTTATATTTTGCACCTTCTTCCCCTTTTCACCTCCAAAACAATATTAAAGCCTGTACATGCATGGTATGATAGTATAAGACATAATATGGTCCAAAAATGTGTTTCCTTACCATCTTTCATGGCGTAACATCATCATTTTGCACAACCATTTTAAGACCCTTTTTCTTCAATTCCACTTGTATCATTTTTATCGAGCCAACTAACTAATGAGGTGTTGCCTATTTAATGGACTGGAGTTAAGACTTCGTAAACCTGAGTTGAGATGGTGAGTTGTCCAATTGATGAGTTGGAATTATGATGAGTTGTCATCCATATGTAGTTTGACTGTTGAGCTGCCCCCTTGAACAAGTGGCACAATAATATTCATGCTCTTATTTGATATCCACCTTTTCACTACGTTGACTGCTCAAAAGCATAAAAAACACATAACGTTGGAAGAAAAACAGAGTACATGAACTTTTGTAGCAAATCCTGACCCGTTTACAATGAATTTGTTGCAGAAGTTGGTAAAAGTGTCAAATTCACTCTAATGACCAAATTAACTCATGCACAAATATTTTTTTGGATTTTTCTTTGACAATGACACCTCTTACATTAATGAAAACCTTTAAAACTCACCAAAAGACCCCAACACAAATGATTTTTTTTGAAAATTACAAATTTAAAAGATCTTATTCAACCCTAAGTAACTTACCCTAATGGTTATCATTGATAACACAATCGATTGTGCCCAATTCAATGCATATAAGGTTGAGTTATGTGGGGAGAAACTGATCAATTGCCTTTGAGGTGTCTAATAGATGTGTAAAATATTATCAAAGCAACTCCACTTTAAATCCTAGGTGAAATCCAGGGAAAGGGATAATACTCAATTCAAAAGCATTTTCACCCACAGTCTTTGTGATGGTGTAAGGCCCATATTGAAGTGGTATAATCTTCCTTTAGGGTCATGTGAAGTGCTTCTTATATAAATGAAACCACGCCTGATCACCAACCTAAAACTTACATGGAACATAATGCTAGTCATATCATTGCTTATCCTTGGCATTAACTTTCTACATGGTATCATGAACATGTCATTGGAGGTGTTGGATCTATTTAATGAAGTTGGCTTCTCTATCTACTTTGGCCTAAGCATGGGAGGGCTCTTTCAAATATGAAATGTGAAAATTGACATGAATGAAGGCCAATGGTTGTAACCTTAATCACACATTGTTATATTCCGTTTTGTCACATCTCGTTATTTGGCCTACAAACTGGATCAGTCAACATCCTTTTACCACTTGACATCATCATAACACAAATCCTTATGCATGAGACTCTCATATCCCATAGTTTCTACTTGAAAACACCTTGTTTCAGTCATTTTAAGGACCAACTCTCCATGGAATCCTACTGGACAACGTTCACCTACAGGTTGCTCCACTGTGGCCTGCATTGATCACCTACAGGTTTCTCCACTATGCACCTGCGTTGGTTCTAGAAATTCAGGAAAAAGAGTGAAATTCCAGAAGCCTCTTTTTTCATAAGCTTCCAGAATTTGTTACAACCATTTACCTCAAATAAAACACTCAGATCCTATCCTATCATACCTTGAAGTTTCCATCCCTTATCCTTTTATCCCATCTTCCCATTGAGAGTGGATCTCAAGCCATAGATTGGTAAATCGATAAGGACTCCCAACTTACCCTCCTATTGTATATATTTGTGGACATCCACAAGATAGGGGTTGGATTTTGGAGATAGAATTATACCCTCATGATGCTATTGTAAAGAGTTAACATTCCATGCATTAGGGTGATTAGAGGTGCACTTTGTGACAAATAAGGAATAAGTCAGATTGGAGGATCTCTTCTACAAGATCAACTCATATTTCTGGTTGTAACTCCTTCCATTTATATTAATGAAAAGGGATATTTGTTTTCCTATATGTGATGTTATGATTCCATGTATTTCGATTCCATGTTGATCCATTGAATGAAGTATTTATATACTGCTACATAGATTTCATGGATCGCTGGCTTGTGTTGTCTGATTATGTGGGTTCTAATTATAGCAAAAAGAGCTATAATGGGAGCATTCGAGTAAATAAAGGAGTGAAGCATATGTCATATCACAGGTAGGTTTCATCCCATTATCTATTTAATTTAAGGAAAACAATAACTAATTTATCCTTATGTTGTTCTAAACTAAGCCACCTAGTCTAGGGAAGACACTTATCTCCGTAGTCGTAGGTTCTGTATAATAAATTGGCGACCATACTGGGGAAGGATATATTACTTTGGTGGTTTATTTTTTCTTAGTGTTTGTTTCACCTCTTCTTCAGACCTTCATTTTCATCTTCAACCAATAACAAAACTAGGAATACCTTTCATTGAGTCTCAATTGCAAAATTTATGTCAAAACTCTCTTATTCTTGACCAACACTCCCTCTCGTCTAGGGATAGAGCGTTGCACCTCTATTGAGCCCTCTATGTGCTTGTGTTGCAAGGCTTTGATGCCTCTTCTGCACCTGCATTGGCCCTTGTTCATGCATGAATTTTACTTTGTATTTATTTTCTCTCTGATCAACGTTGTTCCAGCTACCCTTCCTTGAGTCTTTGAGTGTCTTGTGGTCCCTTTGAATCCTCCATTTGGTTTTATTTTGTTTTGATACCTTTGGTAAGGATTTTTTTGAAGATTTTCCTTTGTACTTATCATTAGGTTTCTTGCAAACTGATTTTGTTTGATCATTGGTTTCTTGGATGAATTTTCATTCTAGTCCTCATTCTGAAAATTTTATTTTAATCAATGATTAAACTTGGTCAGACAATCATGGGTCCTAGCGATGCATTACTGTGCAAGACAATTTATTAAATAAATTGGAAAATTAATTGTAATCTTATCTCATAACAACTTGTAATAGTTAACTAAGTGTGATAGAATTAGTTATCTCAAGAATTTTAAGTTGAGGGTCTAAGGATAGGCATGTAGAGTGATTCTATTATTAACAGGGTCTAGTTGTAGTTGTAGCACTAGTGTAGTGTGGGTGGGATTGGTTAACTCATAATAATTGAGTTAAAATCAGTTTAACTAGTTATAACTGTTTGTTGAGCTATTGGACGATCAAGTGAATTAAAATAGATTTAATTCACTAGTAGTGATCTACCAAGTAACTTGTTGGTGTTCCCATGTTTTGGCCAGATTGGCAAGACCAAAAGATGAGACAACATCAGAACCACTTTGGGGCCCTAGGATCTAGCCCTCCTGGACCTGGAGAGGGATCTCTCCAAATAGAGCTAAGAATGATACATCTTTAAAGCTCAAAATGAGATGTTAGGCTAGTTATGAAGCACAAAGGGGGGTTTAAATAATTTGGTTGGAAGGTTGCTGGGTTGGTTTGGAGATCATGGACTGGGAAAGCAATGGGAGAAAAGGAACAAAGCAGCAGGATGTTTCAACAAGGAGAATGGGATGTTTCAGCAAGGAGAATGGGCCAAGACCGTGCCATCCATTGGGCTATGGATTCATGAAAGGGAATTACTTGCAACAACTAGCCAAGGCTTTCAAAGGGCAAGTCATCTATACTAAAGGATCTTTTAGATAGATGATGGGATGGAACATTAAGGAGGAAAGTGAAAGAAGGAAAGCAACCGAATTTCTATTTATAGATCAAGTCAGAGGTCATTTAACTCCATACCTGCTTGGACATACTCAAAGGCAGCTCTCAAAGAGACAAAGGGGCTGCTTATAGATCAGACCAGAGGTCATTTAACTCCAGGTCTACTTTAGCAACTCCAAGGGAAAAACAGAGACAAGATTACAAAGAAACATCTAAGAAGCAAACCCTCAAGTTCATACATCAGCCAGCAGGCAATAACATCCACTGCACTGGTTAAACTCCACGAATTTACTCTTAGATACACATGAAGCAGAAAACATAAAGGTAGGGAGAGCAGACAGCATAGGGCACCTAACACGGGTGAATCCTATACCATTATTCTGATGCCTACCAGAAGAACATGAAACAATATGGAAATGTAATAAATAGAGTAAGAAAACATCACCTATAGTAATAGACCAGGATCCTGTGAAATGTGCTTTGATTAATTGATGCAAAACCAGTCATGTACAATATGGCTCAATGGCTAATACAGTCCCAACTTCTCCTCCCAGCCTATTACATACAACTACTCTGCTACTCCCTCCCACGACTGTTCTAACAGTCAAATGAATCCCTCTAACAGCAAACTACGCAGCAACTGAACAACAACCTTTACAATTCGTTTCTGGGAATTCTTATAGGAGAAGAGAGAAAGTAGAGGCAGATAGACAATTAATCAATCTCATTAAGACAGAATCGGTTGAAGTGTCCACGCCCATACTGCTTAATGGCTTTGCGGCTCTGTATGTACTCTGTAATCTCGTTCGGAGATCTCTGTTAGGCCGGAAATTGACCTCGGATATTTCTTTGAAGTCCTTTCTGGTGCTTGGAGCTCTGTGCTGCCATTCTGAAATAAATGAACTGGATGGAATGATCTGCAGGTCCCTCCATGCTTCTTTAATGCTGCCTGACTGTCTGAAATGAGCTTCAGTAAGTGTATTTAATTGTCTCAGGGCTTGAGAAGGCATGGAGGACGCTGTGGGAAGGTGTACCTCTTGAGGAAAAAGTCCTGATGTTAGGTAGTGCAGTTATGGCATTGCTGGTGCGCTCTTAGTCTTCAAACAGTGCCTTGCCTCTGAACTGCGGGGTTAACCTTAATTATATCATTAGGAATCATTAACCCCCTTTGAAAACTCTCTGCTGGTTCGCTGGAAACTGTTGAAAGACCTCTCTGTGCCATCTGCACAGTAAGATGAATCTGTTAACACCCGGACAGTGGTGGCGGAGAAATGTTGTGGGGGCGGTGAAATGGTGGCGGGACAGTGGAGAAGGGTGGAAAAGTGGGAAGCGGCGAATGATTAAAGCGCAAAGGCCCAAGGTCGAACACTTGGAAAAGTAATACAAAGAGAAAACACGAAAACAAAGGAGCGGAAGCCATGGAGGGAGGTGGGACGGAGGCGGAGGCGAATAAACCGGGAGCACGTCCAGATCTGGAGGAAACGAGCAGTCATGATCCAATCGCACCATCGCAATCGGAGGTCGGAGCGAAAGACAATCGCAACGCTTGTTCAAAAAGTTCCGATTGCGATTGGGAGAGATAGAGCGATTAAGCGATGGCCGTCGATCTGGGGGAGGAACGGATGGACATGATTGAATCGGGAGATGGAGGAAAGGGGATGCGATTAGCGCCAGGCCTTTGATCTACGGGAGGAACGGACGGTCAGGATGCAATCGGGAGACAACGGGGGAGGCTTGCGATTGCGATTGGGCGGGGCAATGCGATTGAGAGATGACCGTCGGATTGCGGGAAAATGGACGACGGAGATGAAATCGGAAGGGCAGAGGGAAAAGCATGCAATTGTGCGATAGCCGTTGGATCGCGGGAGGATGGACGGCCAGGATGAAATCGGAGCATCGTAATCGTAGCGGCACGGAGAAGGCTTGCGATTGCGATCGGAAGGGGAAAAGCGATTGAGCGCTGGCTGTCCGATCTGGCGGGGAGATCAACGGTGGGGACAAAAATCGGAGGGACAGGTGCGATTAAGCGCTGGCCGTTAGATCGGCGGGACAATCAACGGCCAGGATGAGATCGGAGGATCGCAATCGGGGAATCGGAAGACAGGGTGCGATTAGTGGAGGACCGTCGGATCAGGCGGGGAGATCAACGGTCAGGATTGAATTGGGAGGGAGATGGAAGGACTTGCGATCACGATCAGAGCGCTGTTGCGATTAAGCGCCATCCGTCGGATCTAGAAGGGAACGAACGACTGGGATTAAATCGGAGCTCGGGTGAAAGACTTGCGATCAATCGGGGGGTGCACGATACATGTTGTGATTGCGATTAAGCCGGGCCTTGCGATTGGCGCTCCGCCGTTTGATTGAAACAGATCAACGGTGCAGAACGAAGCGGAGGACTTAACGTTATAAGCGATCGCATTGGGGCTTTCTGCTGTTACAAAGGATTTACACCTTCCCGATGCTCCGATTGCAATTGGCGCTCGGGACTTAAGCGCTTGGTTCTAGCGCGGGGTTATATGTGGGGAAGTGGTTAAGGGGAAGGGGCTAGGCCTTAGAATAAGGTCGGAAAGTGGGTTTTTAACCCATCTTAATGGATTTTAAGGGGTTTGAAGGGGAACGATAGAGGAATAAGGGGAGAAGAGAGGCCATGAGGTTAGGGGAGGAAATTAAAGGGGATTTTGGGGGAAACTGAAGGGTAAGAAGGGAAATAAAAGGGGAAGACAAGGGGATGAAAATAGGCTAAATGAGGGGAAATAAGAGGGAAAAGGAAGCCTTTGGGCATTTCTTCATCAACAAAGAGGCTTTATAAGGGAAATCAGCCGAGGGGATACTATCAAAGGAATAAAAGGCACATGGAGGCTTCAAGGAGACTGTGTTTTCAGAGGAAATGCATTCCTTGAAGGCTCAAAAACAATTTAGCCCCCTATTTGCTTGTCAAAAATTTCATAGGGGGGCTAACAGTGGCTCCACATGGGGATGGCTTCTTCTTGAAGGAGTCAAGAATTCAGAAATTGATCTCTTGGTGTAGGCCAGATGCCTGCTGCTTGAACCATCCTTTTCTTTCTTTGATCTGCTGCCACAAGCTATGAAGACAACATATCAGCAGAAACAATTCTTCCAAACAACTACCTACCCACACTATAGTCCTAACATTTTTTCTTCTTGGGTGCATTTGGACTTGCAGACCCTTTACATCATTAATCTTTACAAACAGGAAAAAATAAACCTATTCTACTTCTACCCTTATTGCTCCATGAGACCAGATTAGACTGTTGGTCTCATATGTTTCTCTACCTACACTACTACCTGCTAGGATTAGACTGTCTAGCAGGTTTCTTCTCTATATTCTAAGACATAAATTTAAACGACTAATATACTTGCTCATAGGCTGAGCTTTATTGAGCTCTTCCTACCTACCCTACCCTAACTGGAAATCTCTGATGCTTTAAGTGATACAATAATGCCAATGCAGCCAGTCTAATAACAGCAAAAAAGGATATGAGCACTGACTGCCTGTCAGAGATAACCACAAGGTGCTCGGCATGTGGTTCTTCAAAACTGAGGCCACCAGCAGCGGTGACCAATTCTGATGCGTTTGGCTCTTGCAAAAGATTGATGCTTGTGAAGCTGAGCCAATCAGGGCCTCCATGTAGTCTGCCACAGGGTCAACAAACTCATGATGTAAACTCTTTCCTTCAAAGCCTACCATGACTGATAGGCTATCTGCATCCTGGGCAGCTTCAATCACTGCGTCTGTAGTGAGGCCTTTGTATTCACACTCCTCCTCTTCCTGGTTGGGAGTATTTGGCATATGGGCATCAACCAGGAGTACCTCCTCTTCCTCTGGATCAAGGCCGAGATGACTGCGGGGAAGGAGATCTCGCTCATCTTCACTGCAGCTTGAGCTAGAGGGCTCATTATATTCAACAGTGCTATCCTCTAGTACCACAGGTAGGTTCTGCTGCAACGGGCTAAAATCTGTGAAAAAGTCGACGTATTCTTGAGCGGGGGCTTCTTTGATTACCTTAATCCCTTCGGGAGAAGGCTCCGGGCATTCATTCCGCTCAAGATTTTCTTCATCTCTTTCCTCCTCGTCCTTTGCGTTGAAGAGCTGCTGGCTTCTGTCCTCTTGGCAGGCATAACTGATGTTTGGATATACGACAGAGAGAAGATTCAATGAATCTTCGTCTGCTATCATACTCTCAGCGCCTTCTCCATCAGTATCATATTTGGCCTGCGTTGACTCATCATTTTCTTGAAGTTGATGGTCGTAGTCTTCCTCCCATGAGACTTCTGATGATGGCTGTGCAAGCTCAGTTTCCCTTTGGAAAAACTCATCGTCAAACATATCCACATCAGAGAAATCATAATTGTAAGTATTTTCACCCATCAAATCTTCAGGGCTCTCAGCAATTCATTCTTCTAAATACTCCGCAAGTTCATTTTCTGATTCAAGCTCTCGTTCATCATACATGCTTGGCATGCGACTTCTGTCTTGCAGAGATTTGGTTTGTCTTTCTTGAGGACAAGGAGCAGGTCTTTCCCAGTCATCATTTCTGGTTTCGGCCTCATATTCTTCCTCTTTCACACTCAGCAAGGATTTGGCAGTCTCTATCAGTCTTTCCAGCTTGTTTTCTAAAGAGATCTGCGCTGTTTGCTCTGTTCGGTCCTTCCTCGCTGCTCTTAATCTTTCCTCCCTGCACTTTACATTGTACTCGACAGCGATTGCTATAGTCTGCATTTCCTCCAGGCTCGAAGGTTCTCTTTCTCTTATATAGAATTCCACCTCTGGGTAAAAAGAGCTTGGATAGTACAACAGAGCCCATCCCAAAGGTGGTTTTATATCAGAAGGTATAGCATCATATATCTTATTAAACCTGGCTGAAAATTCTTGCACTGTCTCTCCTGGTTGCCTTCTCAAATTTTGATATTATTTTAGGATGAGGAGAGCGTTCTTTGGGGTCGCCCATCTATCAAGGAAAACTTGAGAAAACTGATGGAAGCATAAAATGCTTGCTTCTGGAAGGCCTTTGAGCCAACTCTTAACATTTCCTTGCAATGCCAAGGCAAACATTCTAATGCACACATCATCTTCTTCTATTTCATACAGCTCAAGTAAATCCTCCGGATTTTGAACATGTTCTTCAACAGAGGACCCTTTATTTTCCCCATCAAAATGAGGCAGCTAGTTTATTAATTCTGTAGGCAGGGGTTGGAAGAAAAGAGGTAAAACCAGGGGCTTATATCTTTCTATGACCTTTGTAGGTGTGGGTGATGTAACAATAGGCTCATGGCTGCTTGAAGCTTCTTGAAGAGTGGGAGATACAACATGAGCTTCTTGTTCCACCAGGTTTTTCACAGGAGTATAGGTCTACTCACGGTCTGAAGACCGAGGCTTGAGATCTTTCCCATACTCATCATGGGTTTCATCTTTGTACACTTGATTAGGCTTAAAGTAGGACATAACATAATGATAGACAAAAACAATGAATCCTTTAAACCAAATCCAACCAGTATGTTCTACCCTTCCATGAGGTCTGGCCATCTTTCAGGTTCTTCCTCTAGTGGAGTATTCTAGGATTATGGAGCGTGGAGTCGCCAGGTGGATGAATTTAACAATTTGGGGTAGACGACATCCCCACCATTAGAAATGAAAATCAATCTAGAGACAAAACGATTCTTGACTCTCAGTTCATCTCCGGTGAAGTCTCCATTATGTTGAAGATGAGTAACGACAATGAAATAAACCAACTAATAGCGCGGTTCTTGACTCTCCAGTTCGTCCTAGTGGAATCGCCATTATATTGGGGAAAAATCATGTTTTAACGGTTAGCGACACCAAGATGAGACAACATCGAGAACCACTTTGGGGCCCTAGGATCTAGCCCTCCTGGACCCGGAGAGGGATCTCTCCAAATAGATCAAAGAATGATGTCTCTTTGAAGCTCAAAAATAAGATGTTAGGCTAGTTATGAAGCACAAAGGGGGGTTTAAAGTGATTTGGTTGAAGGGTTGCTGGGTTGGTTAGGAGATCATATGCCGAGAAAGCAATGGGAGGAAAGGAACATGGCAGCGGGATGCTTCAGCAAAGAGGATAGGCCAAGACAGTGCCGTCCATTGGGCTATGGAGTCATGAAAGGGAATTACTTGCAACAACTAGCCAAGGCTTCCAAAGGGCAAGTCATCTAATACTAGAGGATCTTTAGATTAGATGGTGGGGTGGAACATTAAGGGAGAAAGTGAAAGAAGGAGAACAACCAAATTTCTGTCTATAGATCAGGTCAGAGGTCATTTAACTCCAGACCTGCTTGGACATACTCAAAGACAGCTCTCAAAGAGACAAAGGGGCAGCTTATAGATCAGACCAGAGGTCATTTAACTCCAGGTCTACTTTAGCAACTCCAAGGGAAAAATAGAGATAGATTACAAAGAAACATCTAAGAAGCAAACCCCCAAGTTCATACATCAGCCCCGGTGACAGCCAACATCCACTGCACTGGTTAAACCCCACGAATTTACTCTTAGATACACATGAAGCAGAAAACATAAAGGTAGGGAGAGCAGACAGCATAGGGCACCTAACAAAGGGTGAATCCTATACCATTATTCTGATGCCTACCAGAAGAACATGAACCAATGTGAAAATGTAAATAACAGAGTTAAGAAAAACATCACCAATAGTAATAGACCAGGATCCTGTGAAATGTGCTTTGATTAATTGATGCAAAACCAGTCATGTACAATAATCTCAATGGCTGTTACAGTCCAGACTTCTCCTCCCAACCTATTACATACAACTACTCTGCTACTCCCTCCCATGACTGTTCTAACAGTCAAATGAATCCCTCTAACAGCAAACTACGCAGCAACTGAACAACAACCTTTACATTATGTTCTAGGGGATCTTTATATGGAGAGGAGGAAAGCAGTAGATGAAAAATAAATGGGACTCATTAAGATAACGGTAGAGAGCGTCCATGCCCATCTTGCTTAATGGATTTACTAACGTGGCTATGGGTACTACCTTAATCGGTTGAGAGATCTACATCGAGGAGCGAAATTGACCTCGGATATTTCTTTGGAGTCCTTTCTGGTGCTTGGAGCTCTGTGCTGCCACTCTGAAATAAATGAACTGGATGGAATGATCTGCCGGGTCCCTCCATTGCTTCTTTAATGTTGCACAGCCCATACCGAAATGAGCTCCAGTCAGTGTATTTAATTGTCTCAGGGCTCGAGAAGGCATGGAGGACGCTGTGGGAAGTTGTACCTCTGGAGGAAAATGTCCCGCTGTTAGGTAGCGCAGTAATGACTTGCTGGTGCGCTCATCAGTCTTCAAACTGGGCCTTAATCCTTTGAAAGCGGGGCTAAACATTGATTATGTCAATAGAAATCATTAACCCCCTTTGAATCCCTCTGCATGGTCCGCTGGCAAGTGCCGAAACGGCCCCTGTGTACTATCTGCACCGTAGAATAAACCTGTTACAAACCGGGCAGTGGCGACGGAGAAATGCTGCAGAGGCGGAGGAACGGTGGCGGAACGGTGAAGAAACAGTGTAAAGGCCAAAGGCTTTTACCTGGGCGAATTACAAAGAAAAGGAACACAAAACAATGGAGCGGAGCATTAGATGTGGGGCCGACCATGGCGGGGGGCGATTGAACGTGAGCCATCAGATCCGGGAGGAGACGGACGGCGGAGATGAAATCGGAGGATCGCAATCGCAAGGGCACAAAAATGAGACACTCACAAACTTCCGATTGCGATCGACAGGGGAGAGCGATAGCCGTTGGATCGTGAAACAAACGAACGGACGAGATCAAATCGGAAGAGAAACCAGAGGGAAAGAAGGGGTTGTGATTGCGATTGATCGGAAGGAATGAAACGATTGAGCGGCTGGCCAGTCGATGCGGAGAGAGACGGACAGAGATGAAATCGGAAAACGGAGAGAGAAGAACACACGATGTTGATCGAAAGCGATTGCGGTGAGCGATGACCGTCGGATCACGGGAGGATGGACGGAGGAGATTTAATCGGAGCATTGGAAGAAGGACCTGCGATTGCGATCAGAGCGTTGTTGCGATTAAACGCCAACCGTCGGATTTGGAAGGGAATGGGCGGCTGCGATGTAATCGGGAGATCTCAATCGGGGCAGCACACGACAAACTTCCGATTGCAATTGGAAATGGAGGAGCGATTAAGCACTGACCGTTGAATCTGTGATCAGATTAATGGCTCACAACCAATCGGCAGGAGAAAGGGGGATGCGATGGGCGATGATGCGATTGTGCGATAGCCGTTGGATCGGCGGGACAGATCAACGGTCGGGAACACCATCGGAGGGGAAGGAGCGATTAAGCACTGGCCATTAGATCGGCAGGACATATCAACGGTCAGGATTGAATCGGGAGGGAGATGGAAGGACTTGCGATCACGATCGGAGCGCTGTTGCGATTAAGCGCCATCCGTCAGATCCGGCAGGGAACGGATGGTGGGGATGCAATCAGGGGATCGGCGGAAAGACTTGCGATCAATCGGGGGTGATAGCATGAATGTTGCGATTGCGATGAGCGGGGGGCTTGCGATTAGCGGACAGCCGTCAGATCTAAGCGGATCAACGGTTCAGATCGGAGCGGGGACTTAACGTTACAATCAAATCGCATCGGGGTTTTTTGCGTTTACAAAGGAATTTGCCTCCCGCCGATAGCTCCGATTACGATTAGCGCTTGGGACTTAAGCGCTTGGTCCCAGCGCCGGGGCACATGTGGGGAAGTGGTTGAAGGGGCTTGCGGTAAAGGGGCTAAGCCCTATTACATGGTCGGAAAGTGGGTTTTTAAGCCCATTTTAATGGATTTTAGGGCTGGGGAAGGGTAACGATAGAGGAATAAAAGGGGAAAAAGGGAAAACCAAGGGTAGGGGAAGAAGTTAAGTGGGATCTTGGGGGGATTTTAGGGGTAAAAGGGGAATAGAAGGGGAAGACAAGGGGGATAGAAAACAAAGGCTTTGGGGAATGAAATAAGAGGGAAAAGGGGGCCTTTGGGCATTTCTTCACCAACGGAGAGGCTTTATAAGGGAAATCAGCAGAGGGGATTTGATCAAAGGATAAAAGGCACATAGAGGCTTCAAGGAGACTGCATTTTCAGAGGAAATGCATTCCTTGAAGACTCATCAATGACTCAGCCCCCTATTTGCTTGTCAATAATTTCATAGGGGGGCTAACAATATCTTCAGATCTAAAATTAGATGATCAAGACAAATGCTGCAAAAATCTAGATCTAAGCATTAGAAGACATTAAACAGTAGAAAAATAAGATTTAATCCATAGATATAATAGACAAAACAAGAACATATCCAATGAATATTTTTATTAATGGCACCTGAGAGGAAAACACAAGAGGGTGCTCCCTGTTCTCCACAATAGGATGGGTTCTTGTGAGTCCTCATCACTTTAGATTTAAAACTTTTCTCTCTTAATGGTGTAGAAAACCTAGACAAAAATGGAAAAGTATGGCTATGATTGTGGATCAATAGCCAAACAAAGTGTTGAGATCCAGAGTGATCTTTAGGCAACAAAAGGTGACAAATGAATGGGAAAACCCTTATATTTATCACAAAATATTGAGTTAGTCTAGAGATTGGTGCACAATTAAAATATTATTAACCAAATCTAGATCCAAATTTTATGTAATATTTTATTATATTTGTTAGAGGGAAAAGTAATTTGACTTGAATCAAATCCCTTTATTTGTAAATAATAAATAAATAAATAAATGATTTATTTATCATTTTAGGGATGTGATTAAGTAATAATAAATTAATAAATGATTTATTTATTATTTTAAGGATATCGTTGAGTAATAATCAAATAAATAATGATTTATCTAATTAATTTCCTTGTTTTGGGTTAAATATAACCAGAAATATTAATTAAACGGTTGTTTAACTGATTATTTCTTGAGGAAAATCAACAAATGTATATTTATTTAATATTTCCTTATGGGGTTTCCTGTTTAGACCATAAAGAACTTAATAAAGGTGATTTCCTAAGTTATTTTCATAGTGAAAGTAATTTTACTTGGAGTAAAATTGGTCTTACATGATGTACTTGGGTCCATCCAATGTTAATAGGTTAGATGACCAAAAAATGGTCTAACAAAAGGGATTTAGGGACTAGGAAATGGTAGTGAAGGGGTAGGGATAGGTTTAATAATGATGTAGGAATGGATTTCAGGCTTAACGGGAATCAATTTGTGAATGAGGAATAGAATTAGGCTTTCCTCACTAGACCAAATGCCAATTCTACTTATGAACAAGAACAGTATGAAATCAATGATTAGGGGTGCATGGAGGCAATAAAAATGATGTACTTACTTGCTAGAGGGTGTTAGAAGAAATTTTTGGAGGTTTGGAAGAGTTTGATTGAGTCTTGGTTATTTTTGGGCAAGCTGGGAAAAGGTGCAGCGCCTTGCCTAGAAGCACAACACCCTTCAGAGAAAAGCACAGTGCTGCCTCCTGAAAGCGCAACGTTTGTTGAGAAAGCACAACGGTACCCTCCAGAAAGTGCAGGATCACAAAAACTTTGCCTCTCACCCTGAAATTCAAATTTATGCACCAAGAGAGTGCTTGCTCGATGGATGTAAGAGAAAATGAGCTTGTTGCCTGTCTTGTGGTGGTATTTCTAGTTTATCATTTGAATGAATCGGGCCTTGGGACCCACTTTCTCCTCTTTACATTTACTTCACATTTTGAAACTATACCCTTTTCACTTGACTTTTTCTTTGACAAATTAATCATTTAGTGACTTTCGGAACTCTTTGAATTTGACATTTTTGATGCTTTCACATGTTGGAACTCTAAGTTAGTGACTTGGGAATCATGAACTTATTGCATTTTCAATGACATAAAATTACATAATAAAAAATAAAAATTATATCTTAAAACCAAAATTACATGCTGAAACAAGAATTTATCTTTACAAATCATCTTCATATGGTGAAAAGATGTTATTGGATCACCCTTTACTTGTTGGTCTTATGCAATGGAAATGATGTTTTATTTGGACCTTGGAAACCCTAATGACCTAATGAAATCTTAATTAATCCTAAAAGACCTAATGAAACCTTGAAAGACTGGACTTCATGATGAAATGACTGATGTGATGGCATGATGACATTTATTTTATGGATGATGTACAATCAGGAAGGTATACAAATATGTCATCAAGTAATCAAATTTAAGGAAGAGTGATGTTCTTAGGCTACAAATACCATCAGTGATTAAATTTTTGAATGCAAGCCTAGTGTAATGATAAAAAAATTTGAATGAGACCATAGTATGATATGAAAAAAGGATTTTTGATCACTGATGGTAGGATGCAAATAATGACACTAACATGTGCTACTGGGTTGATGCAACTCCATGAGATCTATCTCTAGAATTCATGACATTCAAAAACTCATATTCATGGTAGGACCTCATATGAAGCTACATTCAAACTGAATAATAATAGTAGTAGAGGTATCCAGAACAACAGCCTATGCATTTAGAGAGGCTATTATGCACACCTTCACAATGTTGCCACTCTGTTTCTCCAATACTTCATGAATAGCAATACCATCTCTCTCGTCCATAGCATCACACCTAATTCATTACATACAAGATTAATTAATTCTATGATTGCTTCGAAGTTGTCAAAATATATATGTTGGTGAAAACTTTGATGAATTAAGTCTAAAATATAACAATTTCCAACACCAAATAAACCAATTAAAATATTCCTAATTTATCTTTTAGCTAATTAGAACATTAAATTGTGTCTTCCTTAATTAATAGGTGAATAAGAGGGTGGAGGGACACATAATTCCCTTTCGTAGGAATAAAACCACTTCTTAATTTGAATTTGGATCAATGCATCTAGATGGGGTCAAGATGAATAAACCACTTCTTGGTGTGAATATGGGTCAATGCATGTGGATGGGGTCAATTTGACAAAATCAACAGCGCATTCATGGAGGTAGTGAAGACAGTGGAGGAAAACACACTCACAATGGAGGTTAGTGGCCATGTGTGTCGCATTATTATTGTGTGGGGTGAAGAGGGTGAGGGATCACAAACATATAAGGAAGTGGATGACAGCCATAGAGAACATTTTGGATTATTATTATTTTCTTGTCATTTATGACTTGAGCACGCTTGAGTTTTTTAGCCAAGTATGCAGTGTTGTTTAGCATGTTAGAGTCCTATAAATTATAGGATCTGAAGGTGATTGAGTATTTTATAGTTGAAATTTCATATTATACATGATTTCAAATATTTAAATGATTTCCAAAAAAAATAAAAAAATAAAAGAGGGTATGTGAAAAAAGAAAAAGTTGGAAAGAGTGAAAGAAAAGAAAAAGAAAATCCCACAAAATAATAACACTGAAAGTGCTGCAAGTCGAAATTCCACTACCGATAAGTCATTTTGTTCAATTCATACAACTTAAGCATGATTAAACAAGTTTGGATTTCTGTTGAATAGGTTAGTGAATAAATACTTACCAAACAGTATAATATTGGTAAATCAGTAGCTAGGTAGAAATGAAATTGATTCAACAATGTAATCTAAATCAATTGGAGAAATAAGGGATAGGGTAGGGTAGATTTTCATTAAAAAAAAGAGAGATATAATCTGGGTTTGCTAGGTCAAATCCACCCTGCAAAAGAAAAAGGGTTAAAAAATGGTTAGATTATAAGGGTGGGTAGGTAGAGAAAGAGAAGGTGATTTTTGAGAAAGGCATGAAAAACTTTGGGAAAACTTTCAGAGTGAAAATTTTTTGTATGTTGGATAAATCAAACAGATATATGTTTATATCCTAAGTCTAAAGGTTTTTTTTGTTCAAAATGTTTCAGGCATTAATATTTCATTTTTCTATTTCGCAAAGTTTCTCCCTTAATAAAATCATTTTTATACATCAATTCATTTTTCCGGGCCCCACCATTCATCTATCACATCTTCATTATAATCCCCACAACTTTCCAATCATCCCAATATTCATCTTATGATCTGAAGATTAATATTATTCTTTGGCACCCTCACACAATTAGAACTTTATCATCAAGCGGGGGGGGTGGGGGGGGTTGAAATTCAGTGGTATCAGGATAGGCCCCACCTCATCGTAGCGGTACCCTTAGTTTAGCCCCACCAAACTTTCTTACCATGCGATACCCCCTCCGAATTTTGTTTCTCCACTATCATAAACCACCCTCCTAACCATGACCATTATCCCTCCTCCTATCATATCCCGCCACCTCATCCATCCGTTGCACATATAATTATCTCTTCTCCTGCCTAAATCAAACTGTTAGATAATTAATGTGTTTAACCGTTAATCAATGGATCCATGCCATGGACAATGGGAAAACCAGAAAAGCTATAAAATCCCTCTCGCCTTGTTTCAAATTTTACTACGCTTTTCGGTTACCATCCTTGTAACCAGTCTTCCATTTTCTAGGTCAAGAACAACAAATTCTAGTGTTTCCTCTATTTTTTCTTCAGTTCAATTCCGCTTCTGCGCTCTGCTAACCTACATCACCATCTAATTCAATCATTCTACAACTTGAATCAACCATGCCTCTGAAGAATAAAGGTCAGGAACCCCCCGTCAATCCCACTACTGACCCTCCGATTGACCTCGATCATGTTAGCTTAGCAGATAAATATTTCTAGATCCATGAAACACTCTATGAGCTTGATCTCTTCTATGTTTATTTTTGGTTAGAGGAGAATATCATAGATGGTGTTGATGATATCTACCCATGGGACACCAACTTACCTTATTACATCTTCCCTAAAACCCACAGTGCCCTAGAATTCATCAGAAGGTGTCGTGCATGCTACATTCCTAACCAGAGAGTCATAATTGCTCCTACTAGTAATTTTTTTCTTACCATTAATGCCCAATCCATCATCCAAATGATGCAAGCACCTTCATCAAAAAATGATACCCCATTTTCCCGAGAAGCCCTCATAGACCTATACCAAAAAATATATTTTGATAATAGAGCCTCAACCCTTGGGTTATTCCTCACTGAAAATACTCCTTTACCTAAGAAAAATCCCCCATATCCTTCATCCTTATCTCTTGAAATAACCAAGAAAATAGCCACAGTCCTTGTACACCTCCTAGGGTACTACTCTGACCAATGGATACATGAGGCAATTATAGGCTCTTTGACTATATTGTCTACAGATTCCAAGCCCTCTCATGTTTGATTTTAGCCAATTCTTGGCTGATAACATCCATGACCAGTTTTCAAAATTTCATACTGAAGCAGTATTTAAATATACTTCTGTTATTATCTACATGTTCTTATATTTTAAGTTAGAGAAATTTCAGTTTGAAATGAATAAAATCGATGAAGATGGCCACCCACAGTTTGTCATTTTTTGGATAACCTCACTGATCAAGGAGAAAGAATAATTCAGTTACAGTTAGTTTATTGAGCTATCTCTACATCCTTCTATGACTATTCTGAATGGAACAAATGAGCGCAAAATAAGTGAAGAGATCAAAAGAATAATGCATATTTCAGATCAGGGAAAAACAACATATTGGTATTTATACCAAAATTATACAAAGATGAGAGTATATAGGTGTGAATTGCCTCCCTATAAACTATCAAAATTCCTCCTAATGAGCAATTTTTCCCTCAAATATATTAGAGAAATGTCTAATGTAGATGAGGTGAATTTTTTCTCAACGAAATATAAATCACAGTTCAGGATATAGTATGAGATGGGGCCATTTATATGCAACAACAGAACAACAGGAGAGGAGGATGACATGAGACTTAAAGAAATGAATTTTAATCCCAACTTCACATGGTATTATGATCCATTTGGGGTAATTTATAAACTTAGAGTGCATAATAAGTCCACACCCTACATTCAATAGAAAGGCTAGACATCAAGCAATATATGAATCAGCCAGAGTGGATAGAGAATACCTTACAGGAGGAAGAGGATCAAGCTATATCTACCTCAGGTTTACAAACACCTATACCTCAGCAAAAACATAGTAAAGAAGAAAAAAAATAAACTACAGGAAAGAGGCAAAGGGAACATGAGTCACCTTCAGTGACTGATACTTCCAATCAGGATTTAAATATGAAGTATAGAAAAATGGTCATGGTACATATGGATATGGATGAAGGTAAAGAAATAGAGCAGGATACCATAATTAATATCCCAGATACTCCAGGATCATCTCCAGTGGGAGGAAAACCCCTCACTTCTCTGAATACATAAAATTCTATCGTAAATCAGTAGCAAGCCCTCTAAACAGCTACATCTAGTGTTGCTACAAGAGAAAGGGAGAAAACAGTATCTGATACTTTCAGAGAGATAAAACTTAGGAATGAGATCCTGAAAAATAGCACCTACACCCAATTTTGGAAGGAGAGCTCTAGCTCACAAAGAAGACTATTATATGCCTTTGATTTAGAGAAGGGGAAATGCATATGGCATTTCTAGAAGCTCAGATTTCAAAACCCAAGATGGCAGCTGACTACAAGCAGAGTTCCTTTGAATTCACCATCAAAGACATCCACCCCATTGACTAGATGGAAATTCATAAATAAACCAGTGAAATGATCTCTTCCACCCTAACCAACACAACTATGTATTTGTCTAAGTTGCAAGACTCCTTAGAAAATATACAATCTCAACTCAAGATGGAAAATATCTCTTAAATTTCCAAGGATACATGGATAAAATCCTTGGAAGATTTGGTTGCAAAGATAGTATATGACCCATCAAATTTGCAGTCTGTGGAAGATAGTATTAAGAAGAAAAATGCATATATAGAAGCCTTGAAGAAGCAGTTGAAGGTGTAAGTTACAGAGGACCCTCTTACAAAAGAGATAGAAGAGACATAGACACAGAAATCTGACTTGATGAAACTCATCATGGAGCAAACTTCACAATTGAAAAATATGGAGGTAAAAATGGAAAATATGGTCAAAGAGAAATAACAAGCTACCAAAAATTCATTTATTCCTTTAGAGGTTGCACCCTTTACATCCAATCCTACATCAACAACTTCAACAATGGGTATAGGAGATGTTCAAATCATCTTGCTAAATAAGTGGAAAATATGTCATTGCAAATAAAAGAAATCAAAATATTGCAGGCCGAACACAAGATTTTATAGGATCAGATGGTAAAGACTCAAAATTGCTCATTCAACAGAGTCACAGATATATCAGCAGTAGATAGAGAGTCTACATAAATCTGTAAAGGATTCATTTACTGGAAACACCTTGGGGAAAATCAAAGAAATTATATATACCGACATCACTAAATCCATGAATGAAATCTGGCCATATATCCAGATCATTTCTTAGCAGAAGGACCTGATCGAGAAAAACAACATGGAAATTTTAGATATAACTAAAGATCTAGGAGAGATTCCTCACACAGCTAACAAGATCATTAATTTTTTGAATTCCAAAAACATATATGAGCTTGATGATCTCGGAGTTTATAACAGGACTGAAACAATTCCAGAGGTGAAGTAATCCCTCACACTAAGAAATTTAATGCAATAGCTTGAGGAAAAGTGTAATGGACTGGAAATTGCAGTTAGGAGGTTCTTCAACAGAATTGAGCTATTAACCAAAAGGGGGTTTCCTTCTCTGTTTGTCATCAATGACAGACTTATGGCTAGATATGATTGTATGAAGAAACTTAAGGAAATTGCACAAGATACAACAAAGTTTTCAAATATTAAAGTTACAATGAAACGGATAGATTTCATGGAAGCTACGAGTAATTATGTTTACATACAGCATGAGATAAATCACATTTTCATGGTCAAACCCACATTTTCTCGATACACGGAGGCTGATGAAATATATCGGAAAGCAAACAAGGTACTACTTCCTGATGACGACCGATGGGAAAATTTGTACGAGTACCAAGTGTTAGTCATCAGTAATTTTTTTCCTTTGTAAATGACTAAATTTCTATTCTAGATTTCTAGAAACAAAATTCATGATTTGTGAGTTCTAGAAATCTCACTGCCTTCATTATCCTTAGGATAAAATTTTCACTGTTCTACTACTATATCATTTCATAGTCAGCCTATCACTCATGGAAGGTCCCTCATGGACTCATGCCTCTCATCTCTGTCCCATTTTCACACCCATAAATCTCATTACTCGGTTTGTCCCTTGCCTATGACTCCATTATCCAACTAGGGTTTTTTAGGGCAATTTTTCTTGGTTTCATGACTTCCATGGTTAAAAAATAAACAAGGCTTGTATCTTGATACTATTACACCTCCCCCTATCCTTAATATACCTTCATAAACACTTCCCATCACTCTTATCCCTCAAACTCATCATTTTTCCACAAAGCCTAGCCTATTGCTACAATTTGACACTTTTCAAGACTACGCCTGTGTTTTATCCTTTTGGACCCTTTCCCCTCACTCAATTCTTGAAATTCCACTTCCCCCTACTCTCTAACATCTATCCCTATCCCCAAAAATTTCGCCAAGAATTTAGACAACCCTTAACCCCTTCATTCCCCTCCCTCTACAAGGCAGTCCTAAATCTGCTACACCAAACCCTAATTTCCTCTTCCAACTAAGTTAGGGTTTGCTATGAAAAGGAGGCATAATAAAAAATTATCCATATGGTAGGTCATATCAGCAATCATGAAGCTATTCCAACTCATAAACATCATTCCTTCATCATTTTCCAAGAATTCATTCCAATATCCAAGTCATTTTCCACACCTAGGGTCAGTTTTTCTTAAAAATATGTTTCTGGCCAAACATAGATGAATTTGTAAAACGTGAGAGAGGTTTTTTTCCATAATAGGGCTAATAAGAAAAACCTCATTCATTTTTTACACCGGTATCATGGTTTGGGAGCAATGTTAAAAATACAGGTGTCACGAGAGAATTTTTGCACTGCTGGAGTGACCTTGGGAAAATCCGGTTTTCTCACAGCTGGAGTGTCAAAATGACTTTCTTGATAGATAAAAAGACAACTAGACTTGAATATATTTCCAATGAGCTATCATGATCTCAATTTTGAGTTAAGTAAGGCCTCCAAAACTGGTATGCACCAACACTCTGTATTTTTGCACCGTCATTCAACAATTTTTGGCCAGTGTTGGAACAATCAGGTTTTGGATAGGTAAATGAACACCAAATGGGAAAAAAATTATTTTTTAGAAATCATATTCAATAATATTTCCAACAAGCTATTATAGGCACAATTTGGACACCGGGAAGGCCTCTTAATTCCCTCTGAAAAATGGTGTTATGCTCGTGGGAGGTAGTGTTGCGCTCCTGGCAATTTTTTCCCATATAAATTACACATGGCGCTGTGCTCGTGGGAGGTGGTGATGCACCCTTGGCCAGGAGGGATTCCTAAGAAAATTTACCCCTCATACCACTTCAGATCCCTTTCAAGTTTCCTCCAAGGTTTTCTAAAAGCTCTGATAGAGATCAGAAGAGCCTTCAAGGAAGACCTTCCTAATCAAGTTCAAATTCTGCAAAAGGAAGATACAAAGACATTGACACTTCTGCAAGAGTGTTATAAGCCATCAGTATAAATAATTGACAAGGTATATAGTGTTCCCTAAGTCAATACAAATCACAGTTGAAGAAAGGGAAACCAATTGGGCTTAAAGAGAAACTAAGATTTGTTAAGCTTGAAGGTCAAGCAGTGTGTCAAATAGTGACAAATTGCAGAATGACCGTAGAGGTGGCACACCAAGCCAAACATAATGGAAGTTTTTTAGAAAATGTTAGTCAAAGAGGGAAATGGTGAGGTGAACTCCATAATGATATCAAAGGGAGAGTTTGAAGGAGTTGCTATATGCAAGCATCAAAGGGTTTCCAATGTAAGGTGTCTCATTGCTTCAAAGAACAAGGATGGAAAAAGAGTATCAGTGGAAGAGAGGGAAGTTTTTAAGACTGATTCTATATCAAGATAAATAGATCAAACCCTTAGACTAAAGGCACAAATCAAGTTTATCATATCAGTCACCTACAGAGTAAAAATTTCAAAAAGAGTTAGTGAGAAAGGGTTAAAAAGCTTGGAAAAAACCTTAGAAATTAGTGGCAAAGGTCAAGAGAAATTCATAAGCTCATTAAACTCATTAAACACTTCAGCAAAACATTGTTCACTTGCTAAAAAATAAAAAAATAGTCAAAGGAAGAAATTATGGGGTTTTTTGCCAAAAATGGGCAAAAATGCCTTGTGCTGCACGCCTAGAACTTCCTCCTGTGTATTTTTACATAGGACACTGCGCGCTTGCATTTTTTGCCCGACAAGCCTAGAAATGTGACCCGACTGGCCCAGGCGCTATGCACAGAGCCCGTTCAGTAGCGCCCGATGGACCTGACCACTTGCACGAGCTACGTGCCTAGCTGCACACTACCTCTGCCTTACACGACTGACTTGACTTGCACGATGCTGCACGTTTGGCCGACCCAACATGTCTGGCAGTCTTTACCCAACTGCCCCAGCGGTAAGCGCCTACACTGCATTTTTGGCCAAGAGGGCCTCCATACCCTACAGATCCTAATTTCAGCTCAAATCACTCTCCCAAGGGTTTTATGGTGTCCTTAAGGGTATGTTCAGGTCCTAAAACACATTTTTAGGCTTTGATGATTTATAATTAGAAGATGTGAATAAGGAAAAAGGAAATGCAAATGGTAATGCAGAAGGCAATGAATTTACAGACAATGATGAAACATACAGAAGTGAAGAGTATGATACTCAGACAAAGAGCCATGGTGAAAGTCATGACAATAAAAATAGTGAGGCTCCTAGCAGCACTGAGGAGCAAAATGGTGCAAAAAAAAATATTCTTGAAGGCAATAGCAGGCAACAATCATAATGGTCATAATGACAATAAAAATAGTAAGGCTCATAAAAAATCAGAGGAAAGTGTAGAAATCAGTAGGAATGAAAATAGATGATGAAAAAACAGAGGCTGAGTTAGAAAGTGAAGACCATAGGTAAAACAAAGATAATAGTGGACTAATCAGTGTGGGTATAGACACACATATTGAGGCAGAAAATGATATCTATGGTGAGGAAAAATCTCATGATAGTGCTCATGAATAGAACAGTGATAATGAAGTCACAAATTCAGAGGGAAAAGATAGTATGCATAGAAAATATAAAGAAACCAATGAAAGTGCCTATGACAATGACCCCACAGCAAATCCAAATAGTGAAATAAAGGCAAAGTTTGAAAGTGAACATAATGGGCCAAATAATGAAGATAAGGACAATCATGAACATGAAAATGCACCAAGCCATGATGAGGACACCTCTAATAATGACAACACAAAAATTGAAAATGAAAATGATGATGATGTAAGTATGGAAGATGACAGTGTAGGAGACTTGGAAGAAGATAAAAATGATGAAAATCTTGACAGTGATACTAGCATAGGAGGAAATGAAAATTCCTCTCAAGAAGGAAATCAAGAGAAAAGTGAAGAAGACACACAGAAAAATATCATCAATGAGGACAAAAGCATTCCTAAGGTTACCCATGTTCAAGGTATTCAAGTGGAACATGTTAAAACTTGTAATTTCACTTACCAAAGAGGATCAAGGCAAGCGTTTGCTACCTCCAAGAGGCAAGGGAGTTTTCCATCTACATCAACTCAGCCATTGGACAAAGGGCACAAATTAAGATAGAGGAATTTATGGGCACTTGTGCGGAGATTAGTGATGAGGGAGGTCAAACTAGAAGGAGCCCTAGACCTATGGGTCTAGGGAAAGTATTGGCAAAGCAAAGAAAAGAAGAATATGCCCTTGCGGAAAAACTCCCTCTCAATGAACTAATTGCAATGGAAATTGAACATGATAGGGAATCATGGCTTGAAATGGCTAACATACATCTTGATTCCAAGCTAGATAAGGTCAACAAATTCTTGGACTTGCAAAGGATAATGGCTAAGAACTATGCAGAACGAAACCAATTTGCAAGGAGAAAACTCAAAATTGCCCAAAATGAGGTCCAAGCGCTAAAGGAGGAAAATTACCAGGCTAGCCTTGGTATTCTGGCCTAATATTCTCTACAGGTCTCCCAGGATCCATAAGGCACTCATCCACCAAATTTGGGAGAAATTGAACAAGTTTTTGTTTTTTACAAATTTTGAGGCTAGGAGCACAGCACACCCCGCACTGCGCTTTTTTCTAGGGCATATTCAGGATAAATCGTTTACATTTTTTGGTTCCTAATCATTCATATAGCACGCTTAGAAAGTTTCATCCCAATTGGAGTTGATTTCGTCCCCCAAAAGAGTAAAAAACACTCATTTTCTCAGCATTATGCCCACTTTTTTGAGCATGTGCTGGGCTCCTGGCAGTCTTGGAATTTTAAATTTTTGGATAAGCTATATAGGTCATATTGGAGAGAAAAAGATATATCTATAAATTATACTTCAAGGGATTTACAACGAGCCATCATGGAGACTTTTCCGACATCGGGAAGGTCTCCAAAACACTGCTACATGAAGACCTATTTTTCCTATCTCTGTGCTATGCTCCTGGCATAATTTCAGATTTTGACACTGTGTGTTGTGCTCCTATGGTTGATTAGGAAGAATGTGAGTTTACCAAGTTTTTATATGCTTTTCATGGCATAAAATTCAAATTAATTACTATATATGTCCGAAAAAGATATTTGTTTATATATTTTTGTGCCTTGGGCCTTGCAAGGCCTCAAGGACAAATTAGGATATTTCTTGTTGGCCAATTGGCTTCTAGATACTCTTTTAGATATTTATTCTCCTTGAATGATAAATAGAGCAAGGAGACTCATTGTAAATGTTGGGACTTGATGTGTTTAAGAGAAATACATGGTTTTTGAAAGTTTAAGAACAATTTAGTGTTGTGGAGCTTGTGGATGATTTTCCTTGATTGATGGTGATGAAGGCTTTCTTGCCAGATCCCTGAGTTTAGCTAATGGTGATGTATCTCTCACTTGTTTCATTTTTTAATTTTTTTCCATACATCCATATTTCTATATTACAATAGCTCAGAAGAGTATAGGATGAGAAATGTTGTTTGAGGCACCTCAGTCCTCCCGTTAGCTATTGTTTTCATGTTTTCCTCTATTGGCTTAGCTTAAAGAATTATTCATTGATCCTTAGGCCCACCTAAGCTTGTATATTTCATTATTGGATTAATATGATAGTTTATAAACATGATTCATGGTAACCCCTTCTTTTTTAATGCTATCTAAACTCTTTCTTGAAATCTCTCTTTGATGTATTGATTGATAGGTTAAGTAAAAAAGGTCTTGTTTCGATCTTGCCATTTGAATATGCTTATCAGTTTTCCTAGAAGTTATTTATAGTTTAAGGAATTATGTTTAGGTGTTACCTCTTCATTTATTGATGTTATTTTTCTCTTATTTGTTTTGAAATATTGAAATTAGAATCACTGAAGTTAGATAAGTTCTCTTGCTTCCTTGTTCCACTAGATTGTTTATCTTGAATGTTTATTTGTTTAAAGTATTGTCATTGAGTAAATGGTGTGCCCTATCTCATGATTAGTATATTTTTCTTCTCAGTATTTAAGACCTCTCTATTCATAGGTGTTTGACAAAATATTCTTAACTGCGCTTTGCCCTACCTTGGTTCCCAAAAATTTATGTCCATTTCACCTCACACATAAACTTAAAAGATCCATTGAATACACTAGATTCTCCCTGTGATGTACCCTGATTCACTATCGAGATATCAATGAATTCATAGAATCCATTTCCTAGTTGATTTGATAACTTCTCACTCCACCTATCCTACTTAATCATCTTACCCCAACCAAAACAAACAACAAACCTACACTTAAAAACTAGTCTAAAATAAATCATCCAAAGTGAACAAGTTCACATCCTTCACACATAATAGAGAGAGCCCTCTCTGAGTCTACGAAGGCTAGGTCATAGGACTCCAAAGACTGGTTTGATTTTACCCTATCATTTGGTTTACCAATCTTCCAAATCACGGGAAACTAACATAATGGCGATCACGGTGGGACTTCTAGATTAGGGACAATCTAAGTACTCCTTACAACCTCGAAAAACCCATGAACATCCTTAGATTGGATTTCAGTTGCTGATGGTAGACAAAAACCTTCCTTAAAATAGTTGAAATCATCCACCTAGCGACTCCACAACTCTCAATATACGTAAAGACTCCACTATAGGAAGAAAATGAAACATGACCAGTCATAATAGAAAGAAAGAGCACTCAGGCCTAGGTTGGATTCAAGAAATTATTATTTTTATCTACAGCTATGTTCTATCCTACTTTAAACCTGATCAAGAATACATTGATGAGATCTACATTTATCATTGGAAATATTTCAACCCTCCAAATGTTGAGCCTCAAATTTCAGACCATGAGAAGACTTATACACCTGTGCTTAGCCCATATTCACCTGTGGAAGAACTAGTGAAACACGAGCATCATGCTACCTTTCCTGCTCTTGCTGAAACCTAAAATAGTCATAAATATATTTTTACACTACCTATACCCACAAAGGTCCTAGAACGATACAAGCCTCTAGTTTTTCCTCCTATCCTCCAGGCCCTCCCTACAAATCTTGCAAATAAACTACCCAGATTTGATGGAGAAAACTCAAAAGCCACCACTAAAGAACACATTCAAAATCTTGAGAATCTACTTGACCTATTTGAAATAGTAGAAGATGATCTGCGTATTAGAATGTTTCCCTTATCATTACAAGGAAAAATTAAGAGTTGGTTTAAGGACCTTCCAGCTGCAAGCATTAGCAACTTTCATCAATTCACTAAAGTTTTCTTATATAGGTGGGCAATCATGGGAAATGTTTTTCTCATCATAAGGGAATACGACCATTTGAAAAGACATCCAGGGGAGACAATACAACACTTTTTAGCCAAGCTCAATAAAGTATACCATGTGTTAGTATGAATCTTGATTCAAAGTGTACAAAAAAAGACCACTTTAGCTGTGCATAACTTACAGCCCTAATCACAGAAATGACTGTGAATATCTTCAGATCTGCAATTAGATGATGAAGACAAATGCTGCAAAAATCTAGATCTATGCATTAGAAGACATTAAACAGTAGAAAAATAAGATTTACTCCATATATCCAATAGACAAGAAAATAATATATCCAATGAATGTTTTTATTAATGGCACCTGGGAGGAAAACAAAAGAGGGTGTTCCCTATTCTCCTCGATGGGATGGGTTCTTGTGAGTCCTCAGCACTTTAGATTTAGAAATTCCCTCTCTTGATTGTGTAGAAAACCCAGAAAAAAATGGAAAAGTATGGCTATGATTGTGGATCAATAGCCAGACCAAGTGTCGAGATCTAGAGTGATATTTAGGCAACAAAAGCTGAAAAATGAATGGGAAAACCATTCTATTTATAACAAAATATTGAGTTAATCTAGAGATTGGTGCATAGTCAAAATATTATTAACCTAATCTAGATCCAACGTTTATGGAATATTTTATTATGTTTGTTGGAGGGAAAAGGAATTTGACTTGAGTCAAATCCCCTTATTTGTAAATAATAAATAAATAAATGATTTATTTATCATTTTAAGGATATGGTTGAGTAATAATCAAATAAATAATGATTTATTTAATTATTTAGTGGTGAATTAGTCATATTTAACAAAGAATATTATTGAAATAATATTTAAACAATTATTCTTTAGAAAATAATAAGACAAATAATGATTTATCTAATTAATTTCTTTGTTTTGGGTTAAATATAACCAGAAATATTAATTAAAGTTTTGTTAACTAATTATTTCTTGAGGAAAATCAAACAAATATATATTTATTTAATATTTCCTTATCGAGTTTCCTGTTTAGACCACAAAAAACTTAATAAAGGTGATTTACTAAGTTATTTTCATAGTGAAAGAAACTTTACTTGGAGTAAAATTGGTCTTACATGATGTACTTGGGTCCATCTAATGATAATTAGTTAGATGAACAAAAACTGGTGTAACAGATTTCCCCCAGTGTGTGAGTGTTAGGAGCTAATCGTATGACCGAAGTACATTGTAAGAACTCAATCACTAGACATCAAAGGGGAAGTCAAAGAGACAGAAGTATAAGGTAAACAGAAGTGCTGAATGAACTAGACCTTGAGGAGATGACTTCCAGGTATGACAAGTCTTCTTGATAAGTGAGTACCTGATATAGGCAGCGGGGGAGGCATACCTATGCTCGCCAAGGCAATAGTACAAACAATAAGGCACCCAAAAAACCATGGAACGCAATAATAAAGCATATGCTGGCCTAAACATGAGACAGATAAATAACATGATAATGAATCCCACATACATATTGTGCCTAGGATAACATCCAGGACTTTGTACAATAATATCTAAGTACATGAGATATAAATACAACCTAGATGCCCCTGAAAACATGAAAGGGCTCTAAAAATATTACTGATACATGCAAACAAAAAAGCGTTGCAAGCAACTGAGGCCGACATCATCAAATGTATGGAGCTAAATCGAAGGCTATAATGAAGAGGTCATATGAATGTGTGGGGGGCTACCTGTATGGCCACCCCCTCATGAGGGTTGAGACATCACACACACACACACCTGGGAATCGTTGATGTCATCTGATGCATCACTGAACCATTGAGTATACGGATCTCGATCATGCTGAAAAGAGCTAGAGTTGTGAAACAATCAAGTCAAAAGGAAAGAAGGAGTCCCTTTTCTTGATCTGAGGCACTGAAAAAGAGTGGAAGCTGGAAGCAAGGTACACCACACTCTAGACCTATCTTCTGGAATGAATGAGATGATGTCGAAAGAAGGAGGTCTGCCATATGTGAGGTAATAAGGGATCCTCAACTAAGGCATGAGAGAAAATAGTAGAGTGACTAACAGACTGACACCAATGATGATGATGATGAAATGGGGGGGAACTGAGCAATGAATGGATGACTTCCCTTGTTAGAGAATAAATGGAATGAATGACCTAGCATCTACTGACATGATTATCATGAGGGATAGGGGACAGTGGGACTAAAGGCCATAATGTGCGACACGAGAGAGGGACAAGCAATGAAATATGGAGGACTATAGCGAGATGCAACGGGACTCAGAATAGACTCCATGAATGCAATGATGACTCAACTCAGATGCTATGAACAAGGGTGACTCTATGGTACTGCCACATATGTAAAGGGTCCAATGGGGACCAAAAAAGTGTGAGTACAAGAAGGTAACTCATGACAAAATTCATCACGAGCGTGGACAAGTATGGAGAAAACATGGTGCCCCCACTACGAGTGTGGCAAGTGAATAAATTCAATTTTGAGGAAGGGTGAATTGATGCTTCTTGGGAAAATGTGTCTCGGTGAAGTATCAAATCACTAATAGATACTCATTTGAGGGCTCAGTGAGAGCTTTCCAACGGTGTGGACGGCTTGGTAAATGGAGCTATGGTAGGATCGCAGTGAGCGAAAGAAGAAACATGGGTTTCTCTTTTAATAAGGAATTTTACCTCCAAATTCATTCATTTGCATGTGGAGCTGTGGTGAATGTGGAGAGGAGAGAAGGCCCTAAATCTTGCAGCGATCATAGCGGACAAACCGATCGTTGGAATCGAGATCTATCAGTTTCAGGTAAGAGGCCTAACCATAATATTTCTTTTCAGTGGATTAAAAGTTAAAATTAGGTCCCTAAGGCTTAGGAATAGCCCCATACTCCTCCTCACGGACGTTTCACACTATTTGGGGCAAAAAGTGCAACCTGGGTAGCAGGTTTTGGCCAGAAAAGTGCAACCTGTCCCAGGTTTGGGCCTAAAAAGTGTGACCTGTCTAGAAGGGGTGTTTCTGTGATGTATTTGGACTAAGCACTAGCATTTTTTGATGAGAAACAATCTTTCCTATCTGTATACTGATAAATATGATGTTTGGTGAAGGTATGGCAGAGTTACGGATCAACTAGAGAGAGATAAACCTGGGCGCATTACAGTCGGAGATCCGGGAAGATCAGGTTGTCTGCAGTGCTTTGGCCAGGTTTGGGGTTCTGAATTTTGTGGAGAACATTTTGATGAGACCTGGGGAGCCCTTATTGGCCCGGATTGTCAGCTATTGGGATCCAGACCATGAGGTCTTTATAGTGCAGGGGCACTGGATCAAGTTGACGGTCCAGGATATATATTTCTTGACTGGTCTCCCACCACTTGGGATTGTAGGGAATACTCAGCCAGTATTACCACATGGGTGGAATATCATAGAGTTTGTAGAGCACCATTGTCATTCAGGTCTCCAAGTCAAGGGGACTCGGATACCCATCGGTGATTTGGAGAGGTTAGAGACCCGTACTGTGGCCTCAGCGGTGCTGCAGATCCTAGGCAACCAGGCACTCCATCACATCATGGGGGGGAAAATGATGCTGGTGGAGAGTGTTTTGAGTGGGACCTACTATGGGTGGTCCCAGATGATGCTCTCATTGTTGAAACGACAATTGTCGTTATTTAAGTGGCAAGTGAACCATGATTATGCATATGGTACAGTTTTGTGCTTTTTCTTCTTTGAGAAGATTCTGACACTTTGGCCTCACATAAAAATCCCAGATGGGGGCCCGAGAGAGCCTAGGATGCATTGGTGGGGGCGACTACTATGCAGAGGAGGAGGTGGAGTAGTGGGACTGGTGTTCCATCCTGATTTCTTTCTTCATTGGTATTAGATGCCACTATATATAGATGACTATCCATATAGTGGGATGAGTTATTGTGGGGACCCGGATCTGCCACTTCTACCTGGTCGTATATTGGGACCCTATGGTAAGTGCCAAATTGCTAATATTTTACGTGCATGTCAAATTTTTATAATATTGGATGTAGTACCGATTCTTTTACTTCTGGTATGCAGATACAACACCGGTAAAACTGGCCGGGTACATGGGGCGACCTGCAGCATCAGGGGCCACAGGATCTAGTGGATCAAGGGTGCAGCAAAATGAGGATGCGGAAACCCTTTTGGAGGAAATTCATCATATATGTGAGAGGCTTTTGACTGGTGTTTTGGAGCGCAAATGGCAAGACTTAGATGACCAGTACATAGAGCCATGTATTGGTTTACCCTCGGAATGGCAAGGGGTCACGCGATGCATGTCGATGGCCGGACAGAGTGTGCATGATCTATGAGATATAGGGGCAGAGCCACTAGCTCGAGATCCTCCAGATAGTGATTAGTGTTTAGGGGCATGTGGTGCCCCTATTTTTGCATTTTTTGTAATATGCTATGGGCATGTCATATGTATCAGAGTTGATGAACTCTAAAAAATTTTATATGACACATACTATGGATATGCATCATTTTGATATTTTTTTGTTATTGTCTTGGGTTAAATGTGTGTGTTAAATTCCAATCCATAATATGGTTTGCAATGCGATCTACATAGTGATTTTGTGCTCTAGGTACATGACTAAAAGTAATGATTTCAAATTCACGCATCAAAAGCTTCACTCGTAAATATCTTCTGGAAAGGATAGGATTATGCACATGATAGAAACCACTCAATTATATGACAAGAAGCAAGGAATCTAAATGAACATGAAGGTGGAGGATGCGATGTGAAAGGGCATCGGCTAATAAACCTCGTACAACATCATATTCGGCCTGATAATTGGTAGCAGTACCAATGCATACACCGTTCGAAATAACAAGCGTATGTAAAGGGGTAAAGATGGCCCAACCTACTGAGGCTAAATTCTAGGAGTAAAAAATTGCACCATTGGAAAAACTGCTATAAGGTGTTGATGGGGGGTCCAACTGAAATGTGCCACAAGAAAATAAATGAGAGGAGGAAGAAAAATGCTATCAACCTGAGCACATAGTAGAAATCGAATGCGCTTTATGGAAGGGAGTGATTTGGGTAGGATTTCAACTTCCTGCGTGCGACCAGTGAGGGGGAGTGTGGGAGCTACTGGAGGCATAGCTTGAGCTTAGGCTGTATAAGTCACCAAGGGTATGAGTGATGGCATCCCGCTTATCGGCGGGAAAGATGAAGTCAAGGGTGGACGTGGCTTCCATGATGTCGTCATCACAACAGGAGGTGGAAGAACAAGAGGAAGGGAGACCACACAACGTAGCAAGGTTACCTAACTCATCATCATGAGAGGAAAAGCTCACATACGCATCATCACAGGGGATGACGTAAGAACAAGCAGATGAAGGATCCATTGATGTTGAGCTGGGGGTGATTGCTGAAAGGAGGTCAAACGAAACAAGAGGAGAAGATTCAGAAGGAGTTTCTGCTAAGGGTCTCAAGGATGATGAAAGGTGGAGGATGGTGGCTACATGATCTAGAATTTCGACATCAAGGGGGGGGGGATCTCAATAGGAGCGGGTAAATCCTTAGTCTGGCCTACATCATACTGTGAAAGTACGGGAGAAGCAGATTGGTGCTACTCAATCTCATACTCCCAAACAACCTCTAAAGAGGCACGATAGTGCGTAAGGCAAGGAAAATGATGAGATTAATGGCCATGGAGACCACACAAAGCACAAGGGTGTTTGGTGTGAATAGTCTTGGTATTGTTGGTTACGGTCGACGTCGAAGCAGAGGTTTTAGGGACCGTAGACTCAAGGAATGCGACATTAATCATGGGTTTGATGCAGGGCAACTCGGGACAAGTATGGGTGGTGTGACCGATGAAATCACACAAAGCACAGGGATTTGGAGGCGGAGAAGGTGTAGGGTCAATCGGGGCAGATTTTTCCTTTGAGGCCCTTTTACGAGCTCTGCCCTTCTTCCTCAAAGCGGTTGCAACACGAGGCAGATCCTATTGAGGTGGTTGAGGCACTGTGATGACAGGAGAAGTCAAGGGGACTAGTTGAACCGAAGTCAAAGAAGGATAAGGTTTAGGTTTACTTTGTGGGGTGGCAGTTGTGGGATCAAGGTACCAAACCGGAAGCCCAATGGTCAATTTAGGGAGAGAGAGGGTGGCCATGACACGTGTTGTATAGATGCTTGGGGGATGGACCAGGAACGGTATCTGACCGGAGGGTTAATGGCCAGGTGGGACTGCTCCTAAATGGTTAAGGCCTAGAGGAACCAACCCAGGAGGGTAAAGAGGCTCATGAGTGCCAGTTGAAGGGCCAGGAGGAGGAGGTCCAAGAGGCTGCATCGAAGGGTTAGGAGACGGCTACAGAGGGCGAGGGGGCTGCTCACTAGCTGAGGTGGGCCTCTTGAGAAAAGCTTGAGACGATTGCATCATGCAAACATTCGATGAGCTGGGATTAGAGATAGGAGGAGGAAGACCATGGAATGTACCAAGCAAGGAGGAGTCCTTATAGATGCCAGGTGAGACACTGGTCAAAGGGTCGATGGTTTTCTTGTTGGCCACTGAAGAAATAGTGGACTCAGGGGAGGTCTAAGACTTCGGTTCGTAATACGTCAACTGGTCAATGGTGACTATATTTCTGTTATGGGGGAAGGACATCTTGCGGTGAACCGCGGAAGGGATAGTAGACATCGCATAAGTGTAGCTACGACCCAAAATAATTTTGTAGTATAAGGGGTCGTCTATGACTTCTACGTCAACGCAAACCGTCTTTCCCGTAAGAGTGATATGAAAATTGCAGAATAAGCCAATGGGCTTGGAGCCATGGCCATCCCATGCTCAGAGAGTGATTATGGAAGGGGCCAACTCCAGAGATCTGATTTTTTTCCAAACCGAAGCAGACATCATGGAGGTGGATGCCCCGTCATCAATAATGCACCGAGAAACATTGGCATTCTGGATCTTGACTAGGATTTCGAAAGCAACGGGAGCAGGGAGAGGAGGGTGTTCTGACTGATCAACATCAAAGATAATCAATCGATCATCGTAAGGGTCTATAGTGCCCACGGTAGAAATAAGAGATTTTCGTTGTGAAGGGCATGACTGGAGGAGTTCCAGCATTGAAATGGCAGTAGGGGATTGTGACAAATCATCAACTATGTTATACGAATGGGCGGCTTTTTCAGAAGTAGAATTTTGGCATAGTGGACCCTTAGGGATCTTGTTATGAACCTCCACCCTAGGCTGAGGGACCTTTAAGGGGTCATTAGGTGTCGAAAGAGGCTCTGTAGAGACCGAAGGAGGCAGGCTCTGGGACAGACATGGGGGGAGGCTTGTTGTACTGATGGGACTAAGTCTAAAGATTGATTTCTACGGTTGAAGGTTGATTGGATTTCATCATGAGAATCTTGTCATCGGGGGTACCAAATAGAAGAGTTTTGGTAACAATGTGGTATACAGGAGGTTGGGGAAAAAGAGGAGGCATGCTATACCCTGAATACGTGCTACCAACAAGGGAAGATGTCGAGGAGGTGCTGGCCTCCCCCTAAGAAAAATCAGAGTGCATGGGAGGTTGAGAAATGATGACACACACATGGCACCAAGGAAAAAGAGACCGATAAGGGCAGGGAGGTGGAAGATCAACCAATTACAATGTCGAAACAAGGGGCAGAGAGGTGCAGGATCAATTGATTTCAATGTTTTAGAGTCTTTTCTTGGCGGTGTTAACCAAGCCCTTTTTCACTTAGGGTGTGTGTGTAAAAGTGTGTAAATTTTAAGTTTTAAACCCAGATATTTGTAGAGAAAAAATAAAAAGTGTGTTGTATAGCTGCAAATAAACCTGCAAATGTCAGTATATAGGCCTGCAAAACAGAAAATAAATAGCTGATAATGCACCAATCTAAACCCAAGGAGGCGGGTCTCTCAACAAATAGTCTATAGTTGAGTAAAAAACTAATTTAAACACACTAAAAAAGGCTAATATATCTAGGGCTAAGAGGTATAGAGATCTAAAAGACAAAATCTGCTGGAAAGTGGTGTAGAAAACAACAACAAATCAGAGGAAAATTGCTATAACAAGAGGTGGTGAAAGGCTATCTCCAGGAGGGAAGTGGAGTGCACCCTAAAGGAAAACCAAAAAAAAGCTAGATGAGGTGATTTGGATGGATAACAAGCCGGTCTGAAGTGGATCTAAGGATGAGGTATCAGATCGGAAAAAATGGCTAGAGACTCTGAAATTTTAGACAACCTGCAACAACAAACATTCATCCACAAAAAGTGGAGGGTACTGAAGCCCTAGGGGGCTAGATTCCTACTTAGTTGAATGAAACAAAATAGGTACAGGTCCAAAACGGGTGGAGACAGAGGTCAGACAACCCTGAACAGAGGCTCAGCAAAACCCATAAAACTTTCAGAAAAATCCCTGTAGAAAGTTAAGGTCACAGTTTTTGACCTGTTTTCAGCAGAGGTCACACTTTTTGGGCTGTAAAGTCGGCCCAGGAGGTCCAGGTCATAGGTTTTGGGAAGAAAATTGTGACCTCCACTTCTGGCACCCTCGACGGCAGGTTTCAGAAAAAAAATGTCCTCTCAGCTGCGGCCTATGTCTGTCACCTACGAAATGGGTCCGAAAACATGCAAAAGTTAGAATTTTTATCATTTTAGGGTTTTATGGGTTCAAAACAACATCAAGAATAAGAAAAACAAGGGGCTAAAGAGAAATCCTATGATTTGAAGTAGCTGGATATGCGAGCATCAGAAAAACGATAGCGGTCGTAATGGTAAACCCGTGTGGAGTCGCTAGTTGTTAGTAAGAGTCTTGATTCGAAGTGTACGAAAAAATACCACTTTAGCTACGCATAACTTACAGACCTAATAGCATAAATGAATGGTAATATCTTCATATCTACAATTAGATGATCAAGAGAAATGCTGCAAAAATATAGATCTATGCATTAGAATACATTAAACAGTAGAAAAATAAGATTTACTCCATAGATCGAATAGACAAGACAAGAATATATCCACTGAATATTTTTATTAATGTCACCTGGGAGGAGAACACAAGAGGGTGTTCCCTACTTTCCTCAATGGGATGGGTTCTTGTGAGTCCTCAGCACTTCAGATTTAGAACTTCCCTCTCTTGATGTTGTAGAAAACCCAGACAAAAATGGAAAGTATGGCTATGATTGTGGATCAATAGCCAGACCAAGTGTTGAGATCCAGAGTGATCTTTAGGCAAAAAAAGGTGACAAATGAATGTGAAAACCCTTCTATTTATAACAAAATATTGAGTTAATCTAGATATTGGTGCATAATTAAAATATTATTAACCAAATCTAGATCCAACTTTTATGGAATATTTTATTATATTTGTTGGAGGGAAACGGAATTTGACTAGATTCAAATCCCCTTATTTGTAAATAATAAATAAATAAATGATTTATTTATCGTTTTAAGGATGTGATTAAGTAATAGTCAATAAACAAATGTTTTATTTATCATTTTAAGGATATGGTTGAGTAATAATCAAATAAATAATGATTTATTTATTTATTTAAGGGTGAATTAGTCATATTTAACAAAGAATATTATTTAAATAATATTTAAACAATTATTCTTTAGAAAATATTAAGATAAATAATGATTTATCTAATTAATTTCTTTGTTTTAGGTTAAATATAACCAGAAATATTAATTAAACTACTGTTTAACTAATTATTTCTTGAGGAAAATCAAAAAAATATATATTTATTTAATATTTCCTTATGGGGTTTCTCGTTTAGACCACAAACAACTTAATAAAGGTGATTTACTAAGTTATTTTTATAGTGAAAGCAACTTTACTTCGATTAAAATTAGTCTTACATGATGTACTTGGGTCAATCTAATGATAATAGGTTAGATGACCAAAACATGGTGTAGCACCGTGCAATACCTGCTAAGATAAAGCAACCCCTTGGGTGGGCTCTCTTGCACTACCCAAGTTCTTTTGACCCAGAGATGGTTTTCCGGATAAGAGAAAGAGATCCATTGACCCTGGAGGAAATGCAAAGGATAGCAGTTGATGTCGAAGCCAACATACTAAACATGGTGGCAAAGCTAAAAGTAATAAAGGGAAATTAGATCAAGAGAGACTGATATCTTCAGAGGTAAAGCAAGATACATTGATAGATACAATCAGAAAAATGATCCATATACTTGGAAAGAAAGAGGAATAGTACAAGGTTGAGGTTGGTGTTGATTATTCAAAGCAACCAATACCATTTTCTTGGGAAGAACCAAATCAGTCATTTCAATGTAAAGATAGCTATCGAAACATACTGGCTGAGCAAGGTTGCAAAGAAGAAGATGAAGAAAGTTGTCAAGTAAGTACTATATGCCTTCCTACATCTTGTGCTTCACTATTAAGAGAGTATTACAAGAAAATTGAAAATTGGAACAAGGTAGAATGTTCTAACGAATTAGTAAGGGAAGAAATGGATAATACAAACCCTTTTTCAAATCTAGATGTTCTCCCCTCAAATTATCTTGGTATTATTGTTTTCATTACAAAACCAGAAATGGAAGATGAGCCAACACCTCTTGAGTCCCTACCCTTGTGCTTCAACTCATTTTAGATTGCTAAAATAGAATCTATTGGCTATGAGCACTCTCCTTTTAAAATGGTGAAACAATAGACTGATCTAGTATGTATAATGGATGCCATTATTCCTATGAATAAGCTGCCCAAGTATGATAAATATGATGATTATTATGTTCTCCACACTCAAGCTAACACTACAAGATAATCAGTGATAATTTTGTGGGAGAAACATAGTCATTTTCAATAGCTCTAAAATAGTGATTAGCAAATACCGCTCAGCTATGATAGTGAATAAGAAAGTACAAAAATTTTGGGAGAAAGGGAAGGGTCTTTAACTATTTTTTGTGCTTCATTTTAGTTCATCAAAGACAAATTTAATACAATCAGAAGTCAGCAATCTTTGGATATTGATTTTAACAACAAAGAAGACATGCATCCCTATGACCAACCTTCACAAGAGAAAGATAACAGTTGTGGTTTTTTCCAAGGAAAAAGGAAAATGCATCCTCCTCTAACTGAAGAAGAAATCAATCAAGATCTAGGCATACAACCAAATTCTAATATTTCATATAAAGGGATTGTCTCTATTTACTCTTCTGCTGATTTATATGCTACAACCTCGCCTCATGAAGAATTAGGTTTGCTGGAAGAAAACATTGCAATCTATGATGAGGCTGCCAGTTCTGATGATCATGAGGAAGAGGTGGAGTTTCTTTCCCAAAAGAATCCCAAGTTTAGCCAAGTCGAGGAAGAACCAATCCTAGATTAAGGTTATTTTCCAAATATTTACATTCAGGTATTGTTTCAAGATCCCTTTGTTGATTTGTTAGAGACATTTGAAGAGGGAGTAAAACATGTGAAGGATAGTTTGATGCATAATTTCAAAAAACAATTAGGCACTATTGTTCAAACACAAATGAGGTGGGAGTGGCCTTTTGATTTTCTCAAAACCATCAAAGAGTTAAACCAAGATCCCTCATGGAATCATCTACTTCACTAGTTGTATTGGAAAAGAGAGTTCACTAGCTGAATGCATATCCTATATAGTTTAGATTAGGATATATCAGAATCAAAATAAGCTCAGTTGTTGAGAACCTTTTAAATTTAGATTTTTTTGAAAAAAGAGGGAAAAAACTCAAAACATAGAAAGAATGAAAAAGAGGGAATATTTGAAAAGAGGTAAAGCCCCATACCCAAAAATTAGTACTACTGAAAGTGAGCAACCTTAAATGCCACTGCTAGTTAAAAAAGAAGGTCTTGTTTCAGTCATATATCCTAATCATGACTGAAACATGTTTTCAATTTATTGTTGATAGGTTAGTGAAAGAATATTCGTCAAATCATTTAAGCTTTCTCTATCAAAAGAGAATATATTAGGAATGAAAGATACTGGTTCCACATGCTTAAATATGAACCAAAGAGAAGGATAGGGATGCTTAACTAATGATGAAACCCAACCCTTAATGCCTTCTAATTTTGTTTCTTATGAAATAATGTTTGTGTGTAGCTTGTATCAATTCCACAACTCATGATGAATCAGATTGTCTAATCCTGGTTCAAATCATGTTTTCAATTTCATGTCTGTAGCTTACAGAATCAAGTCTACCAAACAGCTTAATCTTGGCAGTCAAATAGTCTAAGTAGAGAATAAAAGAGTTCACTAGCTTAACTTCAAATGTTGGAAGCAATAAGGATAGAAGTAGATAGTTTGTTTTCGTTTACAAAATAAAATAATGTCAAGGGTTTGATAGTTCAATTGCACCCAAGGAATAAAAAATGTTAGGCAAGTAGGTTGGGTAGGTAGAGATGAATTTGAGCTAATCATATTTTCATATTATTGAAATCACAACTTCAAGGAAGCATCAACAAAATAAAGAAGAAAAGTATGCCTAATGGATGAGGCACTAGTCTCCATAAACCGGAGATCTAAAGCTCTAGACACCTCCTGAAAAGGAGCTTCCATACCCAAGTGGAGCCACTGTTAGTCATCAGTAATTTTTTGCCTTTGTAGATGACTAAATGTCTATTCTAGATTTGTAGAAACAAAATTCATGAATCTTGCGAGTTTTAGAAATCTCACTGCCTTCATTATCCTTAGGATAAATTTTTCACTGTTCTACTACTCTATCATGTCATAGTCAATGTATCACTCATGGAATTTCCATAATGGACTCATGCCTCTCATCTCTATCCCATTTTCACACCCATAAATCTCATTACTCTGTTTGTCCCTTGCGTATGACTCCATTATCCAACTAGGGTTTTTGAGGGCAATTTTTCTTGGTTTCATGATTTCCATGGTTAAAACATCAAAAATTCTTGTATCCTGATGCTCTTACACCTCCTCCTATCTTTAATATACCTTCATAAACACTTCACATCACTCTTATCCCTCAAACTCATCATTTTTCTACAAATCCTAGCCTATTGCTACAATTTGACACTTTTCGAGACTAGGCCTATGTTTTTCTCTTTTGGACCCTTTACCCTTACTCAATTCTTGAAATTCCACTTACCCCTACTCTCTAACATCTATTCCTATCCCCCAAAATTTCCCCAGGAATTTAGACAACCCTTAACCCCTTCATTTCCCTACCTCTACAAGGCACTCCAAAATCCCCTACACCAAACCCTAATTTCTTCTTCCAACTAAGCTAGGGTTTGCTATGAAAATAAGGCATAAGAGAAATGGATACATATGGTAGGTCATATCAGAAATAATGAATCCATACCAAATCATAAACATCATGCCTCCATCATTTTCCAAGAATTCATTCCAAGGGCCAAGTCATTTGCCACACCTAGGGCCAGTTTTTCTTAAAAATATGTTTCTAGCCAAACAGAGATTAATTTGGAAAAAATGAGAGACTTTTTTTTCCATATTAGTTCCAAGAAGAATACCGTCATTCAATTTTTATATAGGTATCATTGTTTGGGAAAAATTTCAAAACTACCGGTGTCACGGGAGAATATTTGCACTGCTGGAGTGGCCTTGGGAAAATCGGGTTTTCTCACCGCTAGAGTGTCCAAATGACTTGCTTGATAGATAGAAAGATAATAATACTTGAATATAATTCCAATGGGATATAATGAGCTCAATTTGGAGTTAAGGAAGGCCTCCAAAAAATGTCTGAACCAACACTCTGCATTTCCGCACCGTCATTCAACACTTTTTGACCAGTGTTGGGAGAATTAGTGTTTGGACAGGTAAATGAACATCAAATGGGAAAAAAAATATGTTTTGGAAATTATACTCAATAATATTTCCAACGATCTATTGTGGGCCCAATTTTGACACCAGGAAGGCCTCCAAATGCCTTCTTCAAAATGGTGCTACGCTCCTGGGAAGTGGTGATGTGCTCCTGGAAATTTTTTCCCATATAAATTACACATGGCGCTACACTCCTGGGAGGTAGTGCTGCACCCTTGGACGGGATGGATTCCTAAGAAAATTGACCCCTCATACCACTTTAGAGCCCTTTCAAGTTTCATCCAAGGTTTTATAAAAGCTCTAATAGAGATCAGAAGAACCTTCAAGGAAGACCTTCCTAATCAAGTTCAAATTCTTCAAAAGGAATATACAAAGACATTGACACTTCTGTAAGAGTTTTATAAGCCATTAGAAGAAATAATTGACAAGGTAGATAGTGTGCCCTAAGTCAAGACAACTCACATTTGAAGAAAGGGAAACCAGTTGGGATTAAAGAAAAACTAAGGTTTGTTAAGCTTGAAGTTCAAGTAGTGTGCCAAATAGTGACAAATTGCAGAATGACCATAGAGGTGGCACACCAAGCCAAACATAATGGAAGTTTGTCAGAAACTAATAATCATAGATGGAAAGGGTGAGGTGAAATCCATAATGATAGCAAAGGGAGAGTTTGAAGGAGTTGTTGTGTACAAGAATCAAAGGGCTGCCAAGATAAGTTGTCTCATTGCTTCAAAGAACAAGGATGGAAAAAGAGTATCAGTGGAAGAGAGGAAAGTTTTGAAGACTGATTCTATATCAAGATAAATAGATCAAACCCTCAAACTAAAGGAAAAAATCAATTTATCATATTAGTCACCTACAGAGTAAGAATGTCAAAAAGAGTCGGTGAGAAAGGGTTAAAAAGCTTGAAAAAAACCTTAGAAATGGGTGGTAAAGGTCAAGAGAAACTCATAAGCCCATTAAACTCATTAAACACTTCAGGAAATACATTGTTCACTCGCAAAAAAATCAAAAAGTATTCAAGGGAAGAAATTCTGGGGTTTTTTGCCAAAAATGGGCAAAAATGCCTTCCGCTGTGCACCTAGAACTTCCTCCTGTGTATTTTTACACAGGGCGCTGCGCGCTTGCATTTTTCGCCCGACAGGCTTGGAAATGTGACCCGACTGGCCTGGGCGCTATGCAAAGAGCCCGTTCAGTAGTGTCGATGGACCCAACCACTTGCAAACGATATGCGCCTGGCTGCACACTGCCTCTGCTTGACCTGACTGACCTGAATCGCATGATGCTACGTGTTTGGCCGACCCGAAAGGTCGGACAACCTTTGCCAGACTGGCCTGCCGCTATGCACCTGCACTACGTTTTTGGCTAAGAGGGCCTCCATACCCTACAAATATTAATTTCAACTCAAATCACTCTGCCAAGGGTTTTAAAGTGTCCTTAAGGGTATGTTCAGGTCCTAAAACACATTTCTAGGCTTTGATGATTTATAATTAGAAGATGTGAATAAGGAAAAAGGCAATGCAAAAGGTAATGCATAAGGAAATGAATTTGCAAAAAATGATGAAACATACAACAGTGAAGAGGATGACAGTCAAACAAAGAGCGGTGGTGATAGTCATGACAGTGAAAATAGTGAGGCTCCTAGCAGCAATGAGGAGCAAAATGAAGGTGTAAAAAAAAATAGTGTTGAAGGCAATAGAAGGCAACAATCATAATGGTCATAATGAAAATAAAAATATTAAGGCTCATAAACAAATCAAAGGACAGTGCAAAAATCAGTAGGAATGAAGATAGATGATGAAAAAATAGAGGTTGAGTTAGAAAGTGAAGACCATAGGCAAAACAAAGAAAAGAGTGGGCTAATCAATGTGGGTATAAACACACATATTGAGGCAGAAAATGATAGCTATGGTGAGGAAAAAGATCATGAAATTTCTCATGAACATAAAAGTGATAATGAAGTCACAAATTCTGAGGGAAAAGACAGTAGGCATAACAAAGATGAATAAGCCAATGAAAGTGCCTATGATAGTGACCCCACAACAAATGCAAACAGTGAAATAAAGGCGGAGTTTGAAAGTGAACACAATGGGTCAAATAATGAAGGGAAGGAAATTCATGAATATGAAAATGCACCAAGCCATGATGAGGACACCTCTAATCATAACAACACGGAAATCAAAAATGAAAATGATGATGATGTAAGTATGGAAGATGACAGTGTAGGAGACTTGGAAGAAGATAAAAATGATGAAAATCTTGATAGTGATACTAGCATAGGAGGAAATGAAAATGCCTCTCAAGAAGGCAATCAAGATAAAAGTAAAGAAGACACACAGACAAATATCATCAATGAGGACAAACGCATTCCTAAGGTTACCCATGATCAAGGTATTCAAGTTAAACATGTTAAAACTTGTACTCTCACTTACCAAATAGGATCAAGGCAAGTGTTTGTTGCCTCCAAGAGGCAAGGGAATTTTCCATATACATCAAATCAGGCATTGGACAAAGGGCAGAAATGAAGACAAAAGAACTTATGGGCACATATGAGGAGATTAGTAATGAGGGAGGTTAAATTATAAGGAGGCCTAGAACTATGGGTCTAGGGAAATCATTGGCAAAGCAAAGAGAAGAAGAATCAGCCCTTGTAGAACAACTCCCTCTCAATGAAATACTTGCAATGGAGATTGAACATGATAGGTAGTTATGGCTTGAAAGGGCTAGAATACATCTTGAGGCCAAGCTGGAGAAGGCCAAAAAAGACTTGGACTTGCAAAGGAGAATGGCTAAGCACTATGCACAACGAAACCAATTTGCAAGGAAAAAACTCAAAATTTCCCAAAACGAGGTCCAAGCCCTAAGGGAGGAAAACGACCAAGCTAGCCTTGGTATTTTGGCCCAATATTCTCTACAGGTCTCCGAGGATCCATGAGGCACTCATCCACAAAATTTGGGAGAAATTGAATAATTTTTTGTTGTTTGCAAATTTTGAGGCTAGGAGCCCAGCACACCCCGTGTTGTGCTTTTTCCTAGAGCATATTCAGGAGGCAAGGTTTGCATTTTTGGGTTCCTCATAATTAATATAGCATGCTCAGAAAGTTTCAGCCCAATTGGAGTTGTTTTGGTTCCCCAAAAGGGTCAAAAACTCTCATTTTTTCACCATTCTGCACACTTTTCAGAGCATGTGTCGCGCTCCTATAATTCTTGGAATTTTCACTTTTTGGATAGGCTTTAGAGGTAATATTGGATAAATAAAGGTATATCTGGAAATTAGAATTCGTGGGCTTTCTAACGAGCCATCACGGAGTATTTTCTAACGTCGGGAAGGTCTCCAAAACACTGCTACAAGAAGACCTATTTTTCCTGTCTCTGTGCTGCACTCCTGGCATAATTTCAGATTTTGACATAGTGTGCTGCGCTCTTATGGTTGACTAGGTATAATGTGCATTTATCAAGTTTTTATATTCTTTTCATGGCCTAAAATTCAATTTAATTACTATATATGGCCGAAAAAGATGTTTTTTTAGATATTTTTCTGCCTTGGGCCTTGCAAGGCCTCAGGATTCTAGATACTCTTTTAGATCTTTCTTCTCCTTGCATGATAAATAGAGCATGGATAATCATTGTAAATTTTTGGACTCGATGGGTTTAAGAGAAATACATGGTTTTTGAAAGTTGAAGAACAATTTAGTGTTGTGGAGCTTGTGGATGATTTGCCTTGATTGATGGTGATGAAGGCTTGCTTGCAGGATCCCTAAGTTTAGTTAATGGTGATGTATCTCTCATTTTTTTCATGTTTTTCTTGTTTTCCATATGTCCAGATTTCTATATTGCAATATCTCAGAAGAGTATAGGATGAGAAATGTTGTTTGAGGCACCTCAGTCCTCCTATTAGCTATTGTTTTCATGTTTTATTCTGTTGGGTTAGCTTAAAAAATTATTCATTGCTCCTTAGGCCCACCTAAGATTTTCTATTTCATTATTGGATTAATATGCTAGTTTATAAGCATGATTCATGGTAAGCCCTGCTTGTTTAATGCTATCTAAACTCTATCCTGAAATCTCTCTTTGATGTATTAATTGATAGGTTAAGTCAAAGAGGTCTTGTTTCGATTTTTCCCTTTGAATATGATTATCATTTTGCCTTGAAGTTATTTATAGTTTAATGGATAATGTTTAAGCATTCCCTCTTCATTTTTTGATGCTATTTGTCTCTTATATGTTTTCAAATCTTGAAAGTAGAATCATTGAAGTTAGATAAGTTCTCTTGTTTCCTTGTTCCGCTGGATTGTTTATCTTGAATTTTTATTTGTTTAAAGTATTGTCATTGAGTAAACGGTGTGCCCTATCTCATGATTAGTATCTTTTTCTTATCATTATTTAAGACCTCTCTTTTCATAGGTATGTGACAAAATATTTTTAACTGCCCTTTTCCCTACCTTGGTTCCCAAAATTTGATGTCCATTTCACCTCACACATAAACTTAAAAGATTCATTGATTACAATAGATTTTCCTTGTGATGTACCTCAATTCACTATCGAGATATCAATGACTTCATAGACTCCATTTCGCAATTGATTTGATAACATCTCACTACACCTATCCTACTTAATCATCTTACCCCAACCAAAACAAACAACAAAACCTACACTTAAAAACTAGTTTAAAACCAATCATCCAAAGTGAACAAGTTCACATCCTTCACACATAATAGAGAGATCCCTCTCTAAGTCCAGGAAGGCTAGATCCTAGGACTCCAAAGACTGGTCTGATGTTTCTATGTCATTTGGTTTACCAACCTTCCAAATCACGGGACACTAACACCAAGATGGGTGAACAACAACTAAAGCCATCACAATAGGCCAACACAACAACAGTCAGATTGTGCAACCAATGGTTGGAACGTGCAATAGCTGTTTCTCAGACAAAATTTCCATATGTCAAGAAATATTTTAACGGATCCACCTTTTCAGAGAAAAATGATTTAACAGAGTTATGTTGTAATTAATTAGGAGATTCGCTATTTTGATACAACATCCTTTATAGATTATTTTAAATACTTTATGCATTTTAAGTATCAGAGGTTGGACTGTGATCACTATAATTTTTCTCTTTTGAGCTGTGTACTTTTGAGATGCTGATATATCAATAAAGAAGACAATTCATAGGATACTTGTGCTATATGTTACTGGTGATATCTTTCCTTTTGTGATATTTTTTTCCATTGTGTTTCCTTACTGTGTTTTAATCTAATTATAAAACAAAAAGTGAAAGAAGTATGATTTTTTATTTGAACACCATATTTTAGGTTGTGTTTTCAATATTTGTGTTTTCTTCTGAAGTCTGATTGAGAAATTCTTGAATGCAATCTTCTCAATCACTATTAAAATCACTCATGCTTCATTTCATGGTTCATTTAGAATTAAAAATCTAGTAACTGTAACTAGCTTGCCCTGTGATTACTCTTTGAAAAATTTCATGTTGCATATATCTTTTTTTTGACTCCATAGCCCAATGGAAAATAATTAACTCAAAAATATCACTTATCCAACCAACCAACCAACCAACCAATCAAATAAACAAACAAACAATTCAACCATCATCATACCTAGCCTCATATCAATTAAGTAAATAAAGCTAAATTATACAGAGAGAAACCTCTCTAAAGTTGGTAGGGCTAGATCCCAACTTTGAAAGTCATTTGATGGTGTCCTATATAACTATTCTTGCCAATATTAAAATTATAGAACAATAACATAGTGGCAACCATACTGGGGAACAACGAATTGAAAAATTTGTCATTTCTTTTGAATTCTGAACCCTAGTCTGTATAATTGTGTATGATAGAAATATTTCATAAAGATTGGTTTTATTTGAACTTTGTAAATAATGAGAGTGTGTGTTCTTTAGGTTTTAATTCTGGCTCACAAAAGAGCCTACACTGGATCTCATCCTAACCCAAATCCTGCAACTATAGTGGATAATCCTGAAAGAATCTTAAGAAAAGCTAGAAAACAAGAGAATTCAGGGACCCTCTTTCTAGGAAAAATTTTCTTCCTGAAAAGTTTGACACTATACAAGACTTTGAATTTGACTTAACCTTCGAACAAGTTTTATTCGGGACTAAATTTGAGAATTGTCTAGATAAGAAAATACTTGATCCATCAATTTTACAAGAAAGTATAGTAAGAGAAGTTTCTTCACATACTGCATGTGACCTTCAGCTTCTATAGGATTATGATGAGCTTCAATATTTGGTAACAAGATTTACTTCAAAAATCGTAGACGCTTATCTTTAACAATCAGTTGAATTTTCTGCTTTAAACTTAGCATATCTTCTATAGCTTATCGGTATTCACACCCTAAGTCATCTAGTCCTACTTCTTTGGTGATTCCCACCAATTATCCTTTCTTTCCTGATAACGTTACACCAACCGCATCACATTTACCTCTTTCCATTATCCACCCTACTTCACCTACTGTTCAGCTTCCCTCACTTATTGTTAATACCCTTCTACCTCCTCCTCCACAAATCATGGTAGCAAGGTATGCTCCATTTGTGCTACCTGCATCTCTGGAAAACATGCCACATGATTCTTAGTAAAAAATTCCACAATTCTATGGGACTGGTCCTTTAACATTTCAACAAAATGAATGACTGTTTTTACCTTTAAGAAGTTGATGATGAGAGTGTTAAGTTCAGAATGTTTGGTCAAATTTTAAGTGGAGAAGTAAGGAAATGGTTTAAAGGTTTGGCTTCCAACAACATTAATGATATTCCTAAATTTCATCAGACATTCCTTAATAGGTGGGAAGTTATGAAAAACCCTCTTCAAATTTTATCTCAATATGAAAACATTAGGAGGGCTCGAGCAGAAAGTGTTTAGGATTATTGCAATAGATTCAATAGTTTATAAAATGAAATTCCTTCTCACATAAATCCACCACAAGTTTTAGCTTTAGTCAAATTCTGAGATGGTTTTGAGCCAAAAATGTCTTAGCAACTCAGAGAGATAAATTAAGAAACATTAGAAGAAATGCAGAGGGATGTGGTAAGTGTAGAAACCAATATGTTAGCAAAGAGAGAAACAATGAGAAATAAGATAAGAGTGACCATAAGAGATGAACCTTCAACTTCATTAGTTGATGCAAAAATTGATTCCTTGACAAGAACCGTTGAAATAAAGATGGAGAGGATTAGCCTGAATGAGAGGACTGCTCCTAGAGAAAACCAGCCCGCAGCTCAAAATCGTAATAAGAATCCAAGAATAAATCCTCCTCAAAAGAGAAAAAGATAACATAGTGGCCTTGATCAACATATTAGGCATCCATTTCAGAAGAATTAAGCTAATGAAGACGGGCAAATAGCTGAAGAGGTAGAAGAAAATGAAATAAATAATTTATTGGGTGTAAATGAAGATGATATTATTTTTCTCACTCGGGGGGGACATGAATCATTCTTGTTGACCCAAAATAAACTTGAAGCTGAAGAAGTTGATGAATAAAAACAAGGATTTGAAAATGCCATCATGGATGTCCATAGGAAATACAATCTTAGGAGCAAGAGAAACTTAGAAACCTCCATTAAAAATAGCACTAAAAAATCTGCCAAAAAGGACTCTGAATCTGATCCTAAGAAAAATACAGAAGATCCTAATAAAGGTTTATATAATTTAGGAAACAATACCACAGAAAGCCCTGGTAAAATAATAGTTGATATTTATTCTCAAACTGCAAAAAATGATGTCCCTACTGCTAGTCAACAAACAGAACCTACCACAAAGGTAGCTGCTGAAAAATCTATTTTTTCAAATCTGATTAAGAGCCAAAAACAATTCAGTATTGAAAATGAACTTGCCAAACTAAAATTTCTATCCCCTTGACTGAATTAATAAACAAAAATGTGTATAGGACTTAGTTCATGAAAGAATTAAACATAGGGAAAAATACAAATATTGTCAATTTGAAAGATGATCAACTTGAAAAAAAATTTGGACTAGAATTTGATGGTAAACCACAGGATGGAGGTGTCCCTCCATTTTATGTTAGTATTAAATTTCATGACAAGATTCTCTACAATCCAATGTTGGATTCAGGTGCATCTCATATTTTAATGCTAAAAGCTATTATGGAGAAACTTGACCTTGAAATTACTAGACCTTACAAAGACTTATATTCATTTAATTCTAGAAAATTTAGATTCTCAGGTCCTATTAAAGATCTCTGTTTCACTTTAGCTCAAATCCCATCTAAGAGTCTAGTAATGGAAATATTAGTAGCAGACATCCCTCCTAAGTATGACATGTTGTTGTCACGCTCATGGGGAACAAAGTTACAAGGAACCCTTCAAATGGACATGTCTTATGCCATATACCAATATTTGGTCAAAAGAGAAGATTTTATAGGGAAACCTTGATGAATTATATGGTGACTAAAAAAGAAAAACCACATAACTATCCTCTATACTCTGTTCATTCTGATCTTGAATCTTTCATTCTTTATAATGAAGGACATTGATGCACGAGTTACCAAGGTTGAAAACAACTCTTTTGAAAAACAGGAAAACCCAATGCAAATTGTACCACTAAATATTGAAACTAATCATTTTTGGAACATGAGTTTTGATGGCTCATTTGGAAAAGTAAGCTCAGGGACTGGTGTTTGGGTGAGCAATACATAGAATAATCATGCAGAAGGTCATTCCTAGAAAATTAACTTTCAGTGCACTAATAATATAGTAGAATATGAGGCACTTCTCTTAGGGTTATAATTGCTAAAATAGTTGGGAGCCAAAATAATTTATGTTCATGGAGATTCTGAATTAATCATAAAATATATCAAAGGAGAATATGCTACAAAACATACTAGATTGAGAGCATACAGAAATTTCGTGCTTGAATTTATAATAAATTTCGATGAATATGATATTTTTGTCATTCCACGAAAACAGAATATCCTAGCTAATGGTTTTTATTTTTTAGAAAGGACTTGTAAGTTGCCTCATCCCAATAAACAATATGCAGTGGAAGTTAAACACCATCCAATTGTTCCTGAAAACATGAGTTATTGGAAATTTTTTGGGAGTGATAAACAGATTGAGAGTTTCTTACTGTCAAAGGATGAGTTTGAATATAGTTGTGTATATTTAGATTGTGAATTAGAAAATCAAACTAATTTAGAGGATAATATAGATAAACATTTTGGTATTTTTGATGTAGATAATCCAACAAATAAAAGTGTACATAAATTAAAATTGCATGAAAAATATCCAGAAAAAGAAAATTTTGAGGTACTTCAACTTAAGGATAATGTCCTACCTAGAGGACTTGTCACTTTAGAAGAAATTTTTGATTTCAATGATGTAGCAAAAAAGCCAGAAATAGAACCCATAAGAGCAAACATATAAGAGTGTAACATAGGTGGTGAACAGAATCCCAAGATCATAAAACTGTCAAAATCACTGCCTATTGTTACAAAAAAAAGGTACATAGCCTTGTTCAAAGATTTCATAGATGTTTTTTCATGGAGTTATGAAGATATGAAAGCCTATGACACTAGTATCATAGTAGCATAAAATACCAATCAAAGAAGATCAAAAACCATTTAAAAAAAAACTGTGTAGGATAAATCTTGTCGTAATGCCTTTGGTTGAAAAAGAAGTAAAAAAAATGTATGATGCTAAAATCATAGTTCCTATTAGATATTATCAATGGGTATCAAACATTGTTCCTACAAGAAAGAAAACTATAGAAATCATATTATGCATTCATTTGAGGAATCTAAACAAGGTTTCCTTAAAATATAACTACCCACTACAAAAAAATGGAACATTGTTGGAACAGGGTCTCCTGCAAGTTGCGAAACTGGTCCATTTTGTATAATTTGATTATATTTAGTCTAGCGCATGGGTTTTGGGGTGGGTCAAAGCCCCTAACGCATTGTAAATGGGTCAAGGGTAGAGCAAGAGTCTGCAAACCACGGTTTGCGGACAATTGGATGTGTAGGCTAAAATAGTATAAGTAGTTCAACCTTTTGGGTTGTAAGACAAATTAAGAATGATAAGAGATTGATACTAAGTGAGAATTGATAGATCTAGTTAGGGTTGTTGGGGAAGGACTCCTACTACTGTGTGAACGAAGATTCTCTGTCCTGCTGTGTGGGGACCCTGTTGCTGTGTGCGCAGGCTGGGATTTGGGTACTGTAAGTGGATCTGAAGGATTAATGAATGCGGAAGTATTGTTGAATGTCTGAATCTATTGGAATTACTCTGTGATGTTTGGTTGATTAATATATGTTGATGTTTTATTGAATTAAGATGTGAATATATTTGTGTTACTTGTTTATGCTACGATCTGGGACTGTTCTATTACATTTCCTGCAAGAAAAAAAGGAATAGGTGTGCTATCCTCTATAAGTTCATGATCTGTTGGTTACTATGAATGTCATTACTATTGAGCACGTGGATGCGAAAGGAATCTGTATATCTAGGCTTTGTAATATAAGATTTGGTCACTATAAGACTGAATGTAGCCCGAATTGACTTACCTACCTTCTCCCGGGGTGCAGTAACCTGGTTCCAACACCCACCCATACTACTTCAGGTGAGCCTTTGGCCTGCGCAAGTAGGTCACTGCCGAAAGTGCCAGTAGTATAGGGGTTTTTTTGGCAAACCGTGAACCTCTGAACCTGGGTCAGGACCCCTCTAGCCAAAAAATGGTTCTATTGTCGGGAACTGGAGAATTTTGAGAGAGGGATCGGGTAATGCCAAGGCCACACTAGAAGCTTGGGAAAAAGGAACTTGATGACTAGTTTGAACAACAAGTTTAGGAATTTTCCATAAAGTAAAACCGCAGTGAGAGGTTGACCACCAAAGAGTGGAAGAATAAGTATATTTTCACAGAGATATACGAGATATTCTTTGTAGTGATTAAGATCAAGGTCCAGGAGTGGCTTGCAAGGCTGGTAAAATTTTATAAGTGTTGGAAGGACGAGTGGATCACATAGTGGACCCCCGAACTAATCCAGAAGTATGAAAAGACTGATAACACTATCACTCACACAGTGGACCACTGGGTAGACAATGTGTTAGGAGGATTTGTAATAGAATTTTCTATCGATCAGTTTGTATCCTACTCTGAAGTAAAGTGAATATTATTTACGAGGTTCTGAGGTAAGTTTCTGAAGACCCTACCATTTCTGATCAAGATATTATTATGCAAAAAGAGTATTATGTGTAGCCATACCGACTGAATGACGACTGATCTGGACGGGAGCACAACGCGAAGTGGCAAATAATACATGACCAACCGAAAAGGAGATAGATCTGTCTATAGCCTGGTAAGGGAAGTGGCTGCATAGAATCCCCCCGGCACACCACTTTCAAACCACCATAGGGGTAAGAATTCACCTACATCTCCGCTTCCACCACTGGAAGATGACATGGCCATGCATATGAAGTTACCCACCTTTAAGGGTGTAGGAGATGAAGACATGGATCAGTTCTGGTTTGTCACAGAATCAGTATGGACTACGTAGAATGTAGCTAGTGACGTAGTGAGGCGGGCACAACTATCCCTTGCCTTTGAAGGAAGAGTGTTGGAATAGTACATTGGATACATCGGACGACATGCGAACGCAAAAATTGAGGAGGTTAAGAACTCTTTGAAGCAGCAATTAAAGAAGCCTAAGTCCTACTCGCAAATAGCATTTGATCTCAAATATTTCAAGTAAGGGCCCTTTAAGTCTATGTGGGAGGCTAATCAACAACTGAAGAAATCGATTAGAGAAGGAGGATTTCAATATGATGACAGACAACATACAGAATGGTTTATTTCCATGTTGCTGCCTCACCTATGCACACCTATGGGTCACCAAAATTTCGACTCGTAGGAGAAAGCCTTGGAAGCTACGATGAAGTTAGAAGCTACGCCTCGAGATGAGACCCAACTGGGTGTCCAAAAAATCCCAAGGCAGATAGAACCAATACACATGTTGATCCAAAACCTATGACAAGAGCGAGGAGAAAAATCTAGACCTAAGATGTGGTGAGTACGATGCAGGGTGAATGGTCACACCAAAGATAACTACTTTACTAACAGACTATATGCAGGCAGGAGGATGTAGTCCACTGTGCTTAGGATCAAGCAGAGGACTTAGTCCATTGTGTTGAGGCTATAGTGGCCTTGCGTTGTGTTGCGAGGATGGTCACGTAGCCGGCCTGCATGATACGAACCATTGCTCCCACCTAGGTGCGTATGTCCCAGAAGTAAAGAAAAAATGGTGCAAGTTTTTTCAGTTAGTAGGACATGATGAGAAGAACTGTCAAACATATGATCTGATGATAGATCGAGGAAACTTATATATGGTACAAATGGATCCTGCATCACCAAGGTATCTGGCAGGCATAGGTGGCTCCTCAGCTAGGGGCGGGGGAGGTGATTGAGAAGGAAGTGCAGGATGTTGATGAGGTCATCTAATCTGTTATAACTGTGGAGAAGCAAGACACTTTGCAAGGGACTGCCCAAACCCCACTAGGAAATGCTACTGATATTGTAGATAGCTAGATCATGCGATTGAATATTTCCCAATCTTGATAGAAAAAATGAAAGAAAATCAGTCGACACCTACGTAGAATGTGCAGAGAGTTAAGGCTGATTTGCGAAATGGAGATCCAAGTGTGAATGTGGTGAGACGCAGTGGGATGGCCACCAGGGGACTTAAGGAGGAGGCTGCAATGGAACCTCTGATCCGACGAGCTATTAGTAAGCAAGAAGGTTTGGACCTAAAAAATGGGAAAGATACATTTGTCACAGCTCGCAAGGACCTTGTTGATGTAGAGGCAGCTAATGCTCGGCCACCTGTAGACCTCAAGGAAGATGAGGAGGTCAAGCCCTTTTTGTAGGAATGTATGAAGCTACTGCGTAACCCAGAGGCTGTGGAGAATCTTTAGGCATTAATAGATAGTTGCGCAGCGTGACCCGATATACCTCTGGAGGTCAAGGATGTGCACAAGCTATACAGGCATATGCACACAAAGAGAAATGTGGTTGTCTGCGCAAATTGGTGACTGCGAGATGAGTTAGGTTATTTTGGATCTAGGGTCAAATGCAAATGTGTTACCTAAACAGACTTGGCAACGAATGGGAGAGCCTAAGTTGGAATGGTCCACTATTCAACTCTGCATGGAAAATTAGCAGAAAATCATCCCACTAGGAAGGTTGTCTAAAATTATGGTGGATATCGCAGGAGTAAAGGCCCAAGCTAAATTTAAAGTAATTGAAATTGTAGAATATGTGGACCCTTACCCTACGCTCTTAGGACTGGACCGGGCCATAGATATGGGCAGTATCATCAACCTCAAAAAGAGAAGCACGGTGTTTGATAATAACGGTACAAGGGTGATAGTACCATTAGATCCTGTGGAAGGAGAATGATACGTAGAGCCAGTGCACAATGAAGAGGAGGTGGATCACATTTATAAGTTGACTGCACAGGATGAAGATTGGATCAACCCCACGATGGAAGGAGTACTCTGTTGGGAAAAGGACAGTGAATGCTTCTTTGACTTTGATGGGGATATGGAGAATTCGCAAAATAAATTACACGATGTCTCGACACTGCGATGTCTTCAAGTCATGAGGAAATTACGTTGTATTTCCTCAGAGGTATGAGACCTACCATACTTTGATGGTTCTGGTAGCATTAATGAGTTTTTGTGAGCCTTCGAAGCAGAGGTTCTCATGGGACGAAGGCTATGGACCCTTAAGCTAGCCATGCATGGAATATCTACATGCTGGTGGGAGACGCATGAAGAGGCAGTCCAGGATTCGGAGGAATGTCAGGATATGATGATCCTGCGATTTGAAGCCCCAACCAGCGTGTGGGTCAAAACATTCCTTGGATCAAAATATCCATGTGAATATCTGTATGCATGGGAAGAACAGTGGTGTGACAAGATGACTAAGGAGTGGGTTCACCTGTTGATTCATGACCTAGGGTCACTTCCATATGCATGGTACTTAGATGCGGAGCTACATCAGTGCACCTGCCACTAGGGGACGTTGAAGGAAGAGTTTCTAGGAACATTTGGGTTAGTAGGCGGGATCAGGGCGCTTGACGCAGTTCTGCGAGACATTGACGCTGGGGTACGGGGTAAATCAGACCTGTTTATTGCACTATAAATACCCACATGGGAACCATGGATACCAAGCATGGTTAGCTAGTATAGCCTAGCCCCAACAAAGCGAAAGGATGATCTACGAGCTGTGTCTGACACATAATTGGAAGGGATGTGCATGACTTATGAGCCGCTCAAGCTGTGGATAGGTCACAATGGGACACACCCTACGTTGGCTAAGAATAGGGATGCATATACAAAAGGTGAAGTTATCATATATTTGGTGACCCTCAAAATAAGGAAACAAATGCAGTCACTCCTCGGCCATACAGGATATTACAAAAAGTTTGTTTGGGAATATATGCTACTTACAACGCCTCTGAAAGAATTATTTCTGCAAGGGGTCTCGTTCAGTTGGGATGACACCTGTCAGGAAAATATGTCTTTGGTTGTCTGGTCCCTAGGGAACAAGCCTATGTTGCGGGAGGATGCGCAAAAGGCACAAGTGTTTGACCTGAGTGTAGCAGGTGTACTAAGCGCATGAAAGGTGTGAAAACTAGTTGTTGATCCGTTAATGACTGGTAAAAAGCCCAAGTTACCGTTGCAAGGGGTGGGCCAATGGAATTTAATGAGGCAAATCTTGGGGGTTTTTTTTCCGTTTACCTGCCAGGAAGTTCTAAGTGAAATATGCCCTACCGTTGGAAAATCACAGACACTATAAAAAGGGCAAGATAGCTCGGTCGATAGTTCCATATTACTTACATAGCTTTCACTTACCATCTTTTCGTCGAACAAATTTAAGCTGTGGAATTTTTTAGGGTTTCACTATCCCTTTCATGTTGGCTCAACCCCTTCCGTGACAGTGGCAACCTAGAGGGGGGATTCATTTTTCATTCTAGGATGAAGGCCATGAAGCCTGCTGAACCAGAAGGTGAAGATGTAATGGAGATTAGGTCCGAGGATGAAGCAGTGCTCTCTACAATAGTCACAAGGAATGGAAAAGAAAAAGCACAGGGCTCAGGAAAGCCCCCGAAAGCGGCGAAATGGGCTTCAGGGAAGCCCAAGAACTCCCCAGGGCAAGCCAAGTCCCCACAAACAATGCCTCAGGCTTAGGCTACCTAGGAAGGAGCCTTGCCAACCAATCTAATCAACTGGTTACTGCCCTTCATCCACCCACACAGGCCCTCGACGCGCACACCAAAGAACCTTGATGGTCTGGTGACCTATTTGTAGATGCCGCTGACCCCGGTGGAAGTCCCTATCCTAAGTGACCCCTGCAGGAGGCTCCATGAGGTTAAGTTCGATGATCATGACTTGGAAAACTATGAAGCCTTCCCTGAACTAAACCCCAAGCTATACTTTGAAAAAATTCATGCGGATGATGGGGTCACAGTTTTTCCTCAGCGATGGGTAAGTGGATTGGCCAGATTCAGTTTTTTGAGCCTACTGCATATGCCCCACTTTGGCCATTACAACATCACTGATCGACTGGCCCGACAACTGCTCTCCCTAATTCATAACGGTTGCTTTTGGATTAGGGATAAGATCCCCATAGATTCTCAACTAATCCACAGAATCATGGGTCTTCGCATGAATGGGCCACACCATCTGGAGCATGTGGGTAAGAAATATGAAGGAGACACTGCAGAACATGTGTGGTATACCTACCATGTGTAAAGAAATATGCAGGGCTTTATCATAAATTCGATCAGAAACCCAGCTACATAGATGGGTACCATAATGCTGGCTTGTAAGCTAACGAGAAAGTGCCAGGTCACCACCGTCCCCACTTATGTCATTTGGCTAGCCGGTCAATGCACGGAGGGGATCTACCTCAATTGGGCCCAGTACTTATGCGATGATTTCTTAACCAATGTCCGAGAATCGCAGGAGCAGGACAAAGCCTTCTCCTATGCCTAGCTACTATTTCCTATAGCCCTTGTTTCCTAGGGATCCCGTGCAGAGTCGGTCCTCCCCGAGCTCGCTCTAGATATGTGAAAAGGAGCCTGGTATGCCCATTTGTGGGATTCCAATGATGTGTAGTGAATTGAATATAACCAGGTCTTTTGGGTCCTCTTCAAGAGTAGCATGGCCGCAGCCATCAATTCTTGACCTTGGGTGTCCCCCATAGTATATGAAAAAACAAGAATATTGCAGCATTTCAGGTTATCGTGAAAAAAATTCAGATCCATAGCCACAAGGATAAGGCCTGGACATCACTTCCTTATATGGTAGCAGATGAGGAAATTGACAATGTGATTGCGCTATGGCCTCCCTCTTGGAAGAAACGCTTCAAAACCACCTTCAAGGAGAAAGCAGGACCAAGCAAGAAACGCTCGAACGTAGCCATAGAAAAGGACACACAGCCAGAACAGACCACCACCAAGGACACCGAGGCCGAACCTCAAGTCGATTTGTGGTAGGATTTTGGCATGGGTGGATTGGATATCAGAGGTACCCCCTCCCTAGGGCGCAAAACGAATAAATGAGCTTGTCAAAGGACCCTGCAAGAAGAAATGATCTGAGCGATGGGAATGTGATGAGACAATCAAGATGACTGAGGGTGATCTTGAACAAATAGCGAACGTAGTCACCCTGGCCATGGAGGAGAAATGGGTTGCCTTAGAGGCATGGCAGCAGGTTGTGGTCGATACAATCCAGGCCAAACTCCACGCCCTGCAAACCAGTGTGATTCAAGTATGTACACCCTCGGAAACTAGCAACATGACAACATTTATAAGAGAGATCTGTCTCTCCTCCCTCCCTGGGGTCGCCGTTATCGGGATACATTCCCAATCTAGCACAAAGGTGCAGTTGAATTTGGCGAGACTATCCCATGAGGTACTACAAGGTCTCCACACCACCGTGTTCCAAGAGTTTCATCACCAGGACTAACAAGTGCACCAACAACTTAGTACGGCCGAGAAAACCATTGCAGTACAAAGTGTTGAAGTGTCCCTTGCTTTGGCGCAACAAGTGGAGCTTGAAACATTTATCGACCAGCTCTTCATGGAGGTTACAGAAGAGATCCCGACCGCGACCACCCCCCGGGATAAGGTTGAGGGATTATTCGCGGCATTAAAGTAATATAGGATGGAGATACAGGTCATAAAGACACAGCTAGAGCAACAAATCTCTGGCTTGCAGGCCAAATTGCAGCCCAAAACACCTCCAGAGATAGGAGCCTAGTGCGCTGTGCTTGTGACCGAGGCTACCAACACCATTACAAGACAGATTTCTTGATGTGCCCAGCTACTTGAGGATGCCATGCAGCTATGGACCAAGATCCAGTGTGATCCGGTCCTCCAGATATCAATCAAGAATTGCAGCAGAAGGAAGAAGCTTTCGATCAGGTCGAGGCTACATTGCCCTCCTTAGTTCCTGCACATCTTTTGGCATGTTTGAGAGCCAGAAACACTCTCAAAGATGAAACTGAGGAACTCTAGTGCAAGAAGCACACCGTCAGGGAGTGATTGAAGCCTTGGACTACCACATCCCTCCAGATATTATAGGATACTGATGTCGCAGTCAAGCGGCTAAATCAGACGCTAGAAAGTGTCACTGTGGCAACAGAAGGACCGACATACCAGAAGCTCGTGGATATTGTGCAGAGCACTACTGATCAGAGTCAAGAATTTCTACCTCCACTGATCGTCGCCATCAATGAACTATGAGCACAGGTGGAGACCCCACCACCACAGTGACTCGGGACGAGTCACAAGATTTTGTTGGGGGACTGTTGGAACAGGGTCTCCTGCAAGTTGTGAAACTGGTCCATTTTATATATTTAGATTATATTTATTCTAACTCAGGGGTTTTGGGGTGGGTAAACACCCCTAAATAATTGTAAATGGGTCAAGGGTAGACCAAGAGTCTGCAAACCATGGTTTGAAGACCATTGGATGCGTAGGCTAAAATAATAATTGTAGTTGAACCTTTTTGGGTTGTAAGATAGATTAATAATGATAAGATATTGATGTTAAGTGTGAATTGATAGATCTGGTTAGGGTTGTTGGGGAAGGACTCCTACTTCTGTGTGAGCGAATATTCTATGTCCTACTATGTGCGAACCCTCCTACTCTGTGCACAGGCTGGGATTTGGGTACTGTAAGTGGACTTGAAGGATTAATGAATGTAGAAGTATTTTTGGATGTCTGAATCTATTGGAATTACTTTGTGATGTTTGGTTGATTAATATATGTTGATGCGTTATTGATTTAAGCTGTGAATATATTTGTGTTACTTTCTTATGCTGCAATTTGAGACCGTTCTGTTACATTTCTTGTAAGAATATTTAAAATAGCTATGCTATCTTATATAATTTCATGATCTGTTAGTTATTGTGAATATCATTACTATTGACCACGTGGATTTGAAAGGAATCTCTAGATCTAAGCTCTATAATATAAGATCTGGTCACTATAAGACTGAACGCAGGCCGACTTGACTTACCTACCCTCTCCCAAGGTGTGGAAACCTAGTTCCATTATGCACCCATACTACTTCGGGTGAGAATTTGGCCTGCGCAAGCAGGTCACTGCCAAAAGGGCTAGTAGTATAGGGGTTTGTTGGCAAACCATGAACCTTCGAACCTGGGTCAGGACCCCTCGAGCCAACAATCAAATATTACAAAGGGTAGTAGAATCTAGTAGGATTTATTTCTTATATGGTTTATCACGTTTTATCCAATTCTTAGTGCATCTTGAAGATCAAGATAAAATTGCCTTCACTACACCATGGGGAACTTTCGTGTATGTGAAAATTCCCTTTGGGTTGATGAATGCTAGAGGTACTTTCGAGAGAGAAATGGATATTGATTTTGCTGATGAAATTGGGCACTTTATTTTGATTTATCTTGATGATACCAATTTCTATTCGAAAACTGATGAGAAACACTTGGAACATCTTAGAAGAGTCTTTCAAAAATGAAGGTTTTGTATCTCGTTAAATCCTAAGAAAACACTCTTTGGACTCAAAGAAGGAAAGCTTCTTAGTCATATTATTTCTAAGGATGGTATTATGATTGATCCTAGTAGGATTGAAGGTATACTTAAAATTAGTCACCCAAGAAACCTTAAAGAACTTTAGTCTTGTATTGGTAAAATCAATTTCCTAAGGAGATTCATTCCTAACCTTGTAGAATATTTTAGAAACATAACCAACATGCTTAAGAAAGATTCAGAAATCAAGTTTTATTTTGAAGCTAAACAATCTTTTGATTTAGTCAAACACGCATTAACAATAGCTACAGTGCTAATTAGCCCAGATTTTACCAAATATTTCATAATCTTTTCCTTTGCCTCTAGACATACTATTGTAGTTGTCCTATTGCATAAAAATACTAAAGGATTTGGATAGCAAATTACAGTCTTTAGCAAAAATTTAAGGGATGCCTCTTTGAAATACACCACTAAGGAAAAATAGGCCTTTGCATTGGTTAAATTAATAAAATATTTTTGAGTATATATTTTAAATTCCCATATTATTGCTTATGTTCCTAATGTAGTGGTCAAAGACATTATAACACAAAATGGACCTGATGGAAAGAGAGGTAAATGGATTGCCATCATTCTAGAATACGATTTAGAAATGAGACCCATCAAATTGATCAAAGGACAAGGACTGACGAAACTGATGGCTGAGTCTAATTTTCCGGCATTGGATATCAATATGATTTTTTCAATGGATGATCAAGAGGGAAAGGAGACTCCACAAATTGATGAAGAATTCCTAAACTCTCCCTGGTATGCAAACCTTTTATATGTTTTATTTAACTAAAATTTTCCTCCTAGTCTGATAAAAACAAAATCAAGATCTCTAAAGTTGAAAGTAGTTAAATTTTTCATTCTGGAGAATGTCTTATATTGGAAATATTTTGGGGGTATTTTACTCAAATTTTTGTTAAAGGATGATGCATAAAAATTTATGCAAGAGCTCAATGCAGGCGACTGTGGTGGACACCTTTATTGGAAAACTACCGCTAATAAAATACTTAGAGCTAGTTTTTATTAGCCAACTCTATTCCCTGACATACATAGGATGGTAACTTCCTATCATGAATACCAGATATTTGAGGGAAAGAGAAATTTTTTGCCCCTACCATTAAAGCCTATTTCTGTGGAAAGTCCTTTCCAACAATGGGGATTACATTTCATTGGTAAAATTCATCCTCCCTCCTATGCCTAGCATAAGTGGATTCTTATTGCCACAAAATACTTTACCAAATGGATAGAAGCCACTCCTTCCATAAATTCCACTGATTGTGTCATTATTACATTCCTTCAAACTAATATCCTTTCTAGATTTGTTTCTCCTAGAAAACTCATAACTGATAATGGTGCAGCCTTCAAGTCCAAGAAAATGGTTGATTTCTTTCATAACTACCACATTACTTTGGGACATTCAACAACTTATTACTGTCAGGGTAATTGGTTAGTTGAATCCTCCAATAAAAGTTTAGCGAATATCAAAAAAAATATCTTAGAAGACAACATAAAATCTTGGCATAACAAGTTGGTCAATGCACTCTGGGTTGATAGACTCACTACCAAAAAATCAATTGGTATGTCTCCATACCAATTGCTATATGGAATGGATGCAATTTTCCATATTCTTTAGGAGTTCCAGTCATGAAGATCATTCAAGAAATACAATATGAAGCAAATGATTTATAGATAAGAATTAATAAAACTATTCAATTACAATAGTCCAAAGAAGAGGTCTATAACAGGACCTGAGTTGTTCAAGAAAATATCAGGGATATTTTTAAGAGAAGAACAAAGGTTGATGATTTCAATCTAGGTGAAAAGTTTTGAAATGGGATTCTATAATAGAATAAAAAGTTAAACATGTCAAATTTGACAACCTTTGGGAAGGACCATACATTATTGATACTTTTAGGGGAAATAATGCATATTTCCTTAAAGAGCTAGATCGAACAAAGATACCTAGAGGTCTTGTCAATGGCAGGATGCTTAAGCATTAATTCTCTTAAGAATATCGTTTTATCCTTCATCATTGTAAATACCATTGATTTTCCAGTTTGTGATTTGGGTAACTCATTAACAAAGGTTGAAGCCCGGAGATAAGGCCTTAAGCTTGGTTTGATGATCTATCATAAAACTGAAAAATAAATCAGATGAAGACTTTGCAAAAAATGGAGTACTCAAGTCTAATGATCTTATGTTCTTGATCATTCACTTGGAGAGGTGACATCCCCAGTTGGAGCCACTGTTAGATTTCTATAAATTATAGGATCTCAAGGTAATTGAGTATTTTATAGCTTCAATTTCATATTGTACATGATTTCCGATATTCAAATGATTTCCAAAAAAAATGAAAGAATAAAAGAGGGTATGTGAGAAAAGAAAAATTTGGAAAGAGTGAAAGAAAAGAAAAATAAAATCCCACAAAATAATAACACTGAAAGTGCTGCAAGTCAAAATGCCACTACAAATAAGTTAGTTTGTTCAATTCATACATTTTAAGCATGATTGAACACATTTGAATTTCTGTTGAATAGGTTAGTGAATAAAGACTTACCAAAGAGTCTAATCTTGGTAAGTTAGTAGATAGGTAGAAATGAAATTATTTAAACAATGTAATTTGAATCAATTGGGGAAATAAGGGATAGGGTAGGGTAGCTTTTCATAAAAAAGAAAAGAGAGAGATAATCTGGGTTTGCTAGTTCAAATGCACCCTGCAAAAGAAAAAAGGGGAAAAAAATATTAGATTATAAGGAAGGGTAGGTAGAGAAAGAGAAGGTGATTTTGAAAAAGGCATGAAAAACTTTGGGAAAAAATTCAAAGAGAAAACATTTTATATGTTGGAGAAATCAAAATGATATATGTTTATATCCTAAGTCTAAAGGTTTTTTTCGTTCTATAATATCCAAAAATGAGGATGCAGCAATCTATGAACACAAAACTGGAAATATCAGTGAAAAATAAGCTCATAATATGTGTGTTGAACTCATAGCCCTCATATTAGCAAAAATGTGTCCCATTACATTATCCCAAAGTGGGGAAATGCAATAATATGGACCATAAAAATGTTATCTTCGGGAAATTACATTATAACTATGAGAAATAGCTATGGGATCCATTATATTATTTTTTATGGGACTCACATCCAGAGGGGGATACAAAAAAAATCCCTTTTGATGTGTTAAACAAATCTCCCGGTCCTAATATGGCTTAAAAAGGCCCAAATCCCATGACTTGACTCTATGCACATTTTTATGAAGGATGCACAATGTGATTTTAGGAGGTTTTCTGATACAATAAAATATAAATAATAGATCTGGAGTTTATTTACTCAAAGCATGGATAAAAATAGGTATCTAACCCTTTTTAAACATTATGAAGATGACCCGGCAAGGGCTTCATGAAAGCACAAGTACAAAATGTTAGATCTGCAGATCTGGATCTGGAATAACATAGTATAATTGAATCTCTATATTCATATAGCTCAATAATACAAGAAATGAAGAATTATCCTTCTTGCAAGCTTTCTAGGAGAAGGGTTGGCCCTTTCCCTAAGAAGCTAGCTCAAAATCAAGGGTCTTGACCCTCACATTGCAACACTGCAAGAAATGATACAGTTCTTGCAAGGGACTGTGCTATAGGTGATGGGAGCACTTTGGCCAAGTGCCAATATATGAAATTCTACTCCAAGATCTTCCTCACTGATATTCCAAAGGAATGGAGGCTCCCTCCTTTGAAAAACAAGCTCTAGAAGTGGTGTTGTGAACCCCCACTGCAACACCCTGCAACACAACGTTATACTGTTGTAGAAATAATGTTGTAGCTAAAGGAGGATGCTTGGCCTCAAGCATATATGTGGAGAATTTCAGTAGAGACTCCTTCAAGAGTCATCTCAAGAAAGGAGAAAGAATTCCTAAAGAGGAAGGCCTTGTGTTAAGCAGCACAACAATCTCAACTAAACAGTTGGAGAAAGCAGGGTAGTCATGCAGACCAAAATCCAATATTCAATTCATAAGATGTCTTGCTATGGCTTACCTATCCTCCTTTTAAACATGTATGAGACTTCTTGGCTTGGGCCCCACTCATTATGGTTTACTTCACCAAGGAATCTTCCTCCAATTTGCATTGTGTTGTCTTCATGGATTGTCTCTTCCTTTCATACCATCGTTGTTGACTTGGTCAAACTTGACCTTGTCCACATGAATTTTTCCCTATTCACACATGAGAGTGTAAAATCCAGCTAGCATTATGATCCATTTTCACACTATGAAGGATTTTATTCTTATTTCTGAAATGTATGGACCTCTTTACGCATTTATTCATCTCCTAAGTGAAATCAGCAAAATTCAATATTCCAATTTGTTGCATGCAAATTTTGGAATATTACAGTCCTCCCCTCCCAATTGTTGCTTTTCCTCAAGCAATTGCAAGGATAGAACTGAGAAGTATTCCCTCCTCCTACTGTACCATCCACATATGATGAACTCCTCCAAGGAATGAGATGTTGTCTCATCAATGAATCTCCATATTTCCCCTCCTAAGCATCCAAGCTAGCCAAATAGCTATCATCATGAATAAGAGAAGTACTCAAGGAGACAATAAGGAGTTTTCTAGAGGTCTCTTTGAGGAATGGGATTTGAAACGTATTGGGAATTATCCTTCCCATGTGGATCCTCCATCCCCAAGAAATCATCCATACAAAATGAGTCACATCCCAACATGGCAACTCCTGAAAATGTCCCTCTACCTTGAGCTCATGCAATGTAGGTGGGCTGAAAATCTGATCATGGTAGACAAGATAGCCTACCCCACGTTTTCCTCCTCTCCACTTAGCGTAAGTGTATAGTATCTGCTGATATTTGGCTGCAATAAAGTTTCCCTCAGGTGGCAAGAAGAAGACTAGATCTCCAAAGATCTCCTCTCCAACGTTGTGAATCAAGCTGGCCCAAACCATCCCATATGTGATCAATAGAAAATCATCACCATATGGCATCCAATCAAACCTATATCCCACATCATGGAAGAAAACGTGTCTTATTGTAGTGGCCATATCATTTCTGATGCTCTCCTTGGAACATGCAATGCAAAAAGTGAGGGAAATCTCTTTCCCCAAGGACACATCCAGCCAATGTGTCTCTTGCCCAATCATGATCCCAATAAGAATAAGAACAAAATAAGAAAATGAAATCATGATTATAATCTCAATGAGGGAAATGATGAAGGTTTCATGTGGTGCTAGAAAGTACCAACAATCTCCCAAGTGGTTACAACGCAATTTTCCAAGCTGTTGCTTCAGAAAAGGACATGGCAAGTGATTTCTTGATACATGGTTAATTATGTATGTCATCACATATACTAATGAATAGTAAATGGATGTGTACATAAATTGAACATACATGAAATAAAATAGTGCTTTCCCAAGGCCACATAAAATATGGTTGTCTCCATCATATAGTTTGGCCCAGAATTGATCATGGAGCCAAATGAAAATCTTTCCCTCTTGTGGAGCAATGCACAGCATAGAAATGGTAAGAGTATGCAAATATTGTGTTAGAAAATAAATAAATGAAAAAAAAAGTTCTGACCATGTACTAGAAGTAATATGATACAAGAATCCATGAATATGTCCTCCATAGGGGTTTGGCATACTCCCATGAAGAGGAATGAACCAGGTGTTGCATGAAAATCCTCCTTCTTATGCTTGGAAATCCAAGTCAAAAAGAACATATCACGGTAATAGATGTCTCCATCCACTACTCCATCATTCTCACCTCCTCCTTGTCCACCAAGTGCATCAAATGTGAAGTGATCCTGGGGACACTCCATCCATAAGTCCCAGCTCCAAAGTGACAGCATTGTTGGCCTATGCAAATAGGCTCCTGCCAATACATAGCTCCATTCTTTGACATCCGCTTTGTCAAAGACATATCCCATAATGCTGCTACATACAAGAATTTTCTTCCAAAGTGGAAGTACTTCTACATCATCCAAGGCTGAGTAGCCCCTTTTCACCATGATAGTGCCATCTCCTACTCCCGCAACATTATGCAAAGTGTGAGAGAAAATATGCCCTTTCTCTACCAAGAACAACCAAAGAAACATATTTTTTTGTTGCCTCCTTGTACCTCCATCATAAAAATCATGTGGTGAAGACATAATGATTGGTATGAAGAATGTCATATCAACATAATGAATCCACACTCCTTGCTGCCCAATGATGTAAGTATCTTTCCAAGTTCCTTCGACCCACATACCCTTAGAAAAAGGATATGTCACATGATGGCCAAACTCTCTCAAGAGTAGCCAACACAACATTGCCTCTTGCTGCACTGTGTTATAAATATGAAAGTGGCTCACCAGCCTCTTTCTCTCCACCCACATCGACTCAACCACTTGTGGATTTCTCCTACCATTCTCCATCTTGGTACTCCTCCCATAAGGTCTACCATCCTCCCCTATCAGATTTCTCTTCTTGCATTCCATGGGATGCTGAAATGCAACTCCTTGGAGATCTCCTAGAGAAGATCTCTCATTGATGACCAAATTGAATCCATAAGGATACAAGTGTGATGAAGGAAAAACCTCCTCACTGCTATTGATTGGTAGCACTATTAATCTCTCCAATGATGTAGTGGTTGCCTCATACTCCAACTCAAACATGAACATATGGTTTTTCATAGGAGTGTTTTGGTCATGGTTCATTTCATCCTCAAAAATTTCACACCCCAACCTCAAGTGTTGTGTGTAACTAAACCAAAGTACATGAGGAAAATGGTTCAATCCTTCCTTGAATGACTCAAGGTTGGACAGTGCAGTGCAATTCTGTTGCTCTATATTAGTAGAATGCAATGGTGTATCTCTCTCCATAAGATTTTCTAAAATGATAAGAGATGGAAACTTAGGCATACCTTTGAGATATTTGGAAGCATCTTATATGGCTGCAAGAGTTCCTTCACTCAATGTGTTGGCTTCCCCAACTGTTGAAGATGAAGGCTTCTCCTCCATGGTTGTAACAATGTTGGTACATATTTTCTCAAGTGGTGGTGAGGGCTCCTCCTTCTATGATCTCTCTTTATCCAATATTTTGATCACCCTTTGAGTGAACTTTGCAAAAATAGATACTCTTGCATGTCTCACATGGCTGAACCACCAAGTGCTTGCTTCACATTCAAGGTGCAACACTGAAATTTCTACAGCCTCTCTCTCTACCATTGGATGTAGTAGGAAGAATTATTCTAGCTTCATCACCAAAAAAAAATTTGCGCATCTGTGTGATTCATAAAAGTGGACAATAGGAATCTATTTCCCCTCATCATCCCATTGTTGTAGAGCCTCCTTTCTTCTTCCAGCTGGATAAACTGAGGAAGAGCTAGAGTCTCCTTGAAAGCTCTAGGTTGAGATTTGTACTCTGCGAGGTACCTTCTTAGGATCTCAGGTTCCCATCATTCTTCATGCCTTTGGTATTCTCCTTTATGAGAATAGGAAGTACATGGCCCTTTCTCTTCTTGATACCCTCTAGGATTTCCATTACATCTCTTCTCCTCCATCTTCTTAACCTCCTTTGAGAGGTTCTTCTTAGATCTCAGAAGTGATGGCATAAGGCTCATCCTCTCCATAATTCTGATATTCTCTCCTTCTCTTTGCCTTCTTATTATTCTGATAACATAATGGCTGGAACTCAAAGGCTGAGCCAAGATTATGCTCGAATACCACTGTAATATCCAAAAATGGGGATGCAACAATACATGAACATAAAAATAGAAATAGAAGTGAAAAAACATCTCATAATATGTGTGTTGAACTCATATCCATCATATTATCAAAAATATGTCCCATTACATTATCCCAAAGTGGGGAAATGCAACAATATGGACCATAAAAATGTTATCTCCAGGAAATTTTTTTATAACTATGAGAAATAGCTATGGGATCCCTTACCTTATGTATTATGGGACTCACATCTAGAAGGGGATTAGAACAAATCCCTTTTGATGTGTTAAAGATACCTCTCTGTCCTAATATGGCTTAAAAAGGCCCAAATCCCATGACTTGATTTATGTAGAGTTTTTTGAAGCATGCACAACATGATTTTAAGAGGGTTTCTGATACAATAGGATATAAAATACATATCTGGAGTTTATTTACTCAAATAATGGAGAAAAATAGGGATCTAGCCCTTTTTACACATTATGAAAATGACTCGGCAAGGGCTTCATGAAAGCACAAGTACAACAGTCTAACTAAATCTCTATATGCATAAAACTGAATAAAACAAGAAATTAATGAGGATCCTTCTTGCAATATTTCCTAGAGAAGCTTTGGACCTTTCCCTAAGAAGCTAGCTCAAAATCAAGGGTCTTTAACCTCACACTGCAACACTACAAGAAATGACGCAGTTCCTACAAGGGACTGTGCCGTAGGTGATGGGAGTACTTTGGCCAAGTGCCAAGATATGAAATTCTGCTCCAACATCTTCCTCACTGATCTTACAAAGGAATGTAGGTTCCCTCCTCTGAAAAACAAGCTTTGGAAGTGGTTTTGTGAACCCCCACTGTAACACCCTGCAACACAATGTTATACTTATGCAAAAATAGCGTTGTAGCTAAAGGAAGATGCTTGGCCTCAAGCCTGGATGTGGAGAATTTCAGTACAGACTCCTTCAAGAGGCCTCTCAAGAAAGGAGAAGGAATTCCTAGACATGAATGCCTTGTGCTAAGCAACACAACAATCTCAACTAAACAGTTAGAGAAAGAAGAATAGTCATGCAGACCAAAATCCAATATTCAATTCATAAGATGTCTTGCTATAGCTTCCTTGTCCTCCTTTTAAACATGTGTGAGCCTTCTTGGCTTGGGACCCACTCATTAGGGTTTCCTTCACCAAGGAATCTTCCTCTTACTTGCATTGCATTGTCTTCATGGATGATCTCTTCCTCTCATACCAATGTTGTTGACTTTTTCAAACATGACCTTGTCCACATGCATTTGTCCCTGTTCACACATGGGAGTGTGAAATCGAGCTAGCATTATGATCCCTTTTCACACTATGAGGTATTTTATTCTTATTTCTGAAATTTATGGGCCTCTTTACCCATTTATTCATCTCCTAAGTGAAATCAACAAACTTCAATATTCCAATTTCCTGCATGCAAATTTTGGAATATTACACGTTGAAAAGGTTTCAGACATTAATATTTCATTTTTCTATTTCCCAAAATTTCACCCTTAATAAAATCATTTTTATACATTATTTCATTATCCCGGACCCCACCATTCATCTATCACATTGTCATTATACTCCTGACACCTTTCCCATCATCGCAGTCTTCATCTTATGATCTGATGGTTAATATTCTTCTTTGCCCACTCCCCCCCCTACACACACCATTCAAAATTTATCATCAAGGGGTGGGTACGAAGTCAGTGGTATCGGGATAGGCCCTAGCTCATACGTAGCAGACACATATTCTTTCACAACCCCCCTCACCAAAACCTCTTACCATGCGCTACCCCCTCTGAAAGCTATTTCTTTGCTACCATAAACTGCCCTCCAAACCATGAACGTTATCCCGCCACCTCATCCATCCGTTGCACATCCAATCAGCTCCTCTCTTGCCTAAATCAATCTGTTAGATAATTAATGTGTTTAACCATTAATCAATGGACCCACGCCACGGACAACGGGAAAACCAGAAAATCTATAAAATCCATCCCTCTCGCCTTGTTTCAAATTTTACTGTGCTTTTCAATTACCATCCTTGTAACTAGTCTTTCATTTTTCAGGTCAAGGACAACAAATTCTAGTGTTTCATCCAGGTTTTCCTCACTTCAATTCCGCTTATGCACTCTACTAACTTGCATCACCATCTAATTCAATCATTCTACAACCTAAATCAACCATGCCACCAAATAAGAAAGGTCAGGAACCCCCCTTCAATCCCATGGTTCACCCTCTAATCAACCTTGATCATGTTTTCTTACCAAATAAAGATTTAAAAATCCACGAAACACTCTGTGAGTTTGACCTCTTTGATGTTTATTTTTGGTTAGAGGACAATATCATAGATAGTATTGATGATATCTATTTGTGGGACACAAACGCACCTTATTACATCTTCCCTAAAACCCACAGTGCCCTAGAATTCATCAAAAGGTGTTTTGCATGCTACATTCCTAACCAAAGAGCTATAATTTCTCCTATTGGTGAAGTTTTGTTTACCATTAATTCCCAATCCATCATCCAAATGATTCAGGGGCTTTCATCAGAGAACACTGCCTCATTTCCCCGATAATCCGTAATAGACTTGTACCAAAAAATATATTTTGATAAGAGAGCCTCAACCCTTGAGTTATTCCTCATTGAAAATACTACTTCACCTAAGAAAAATCCCCCATATCCCTCATCCTTATTTCCTAAAAGAACTAAGAAAATAGCCACATTCCTTGCATACCTCCTAGGGTACTACTCTAACCAATGGATATATGAGGAAATTATAGGCTTTTTAACTATATTGTCTACATATTCCAATCGCTCTGTCATGTTTGATTTTAGACAATTATTGGTTGATAACATCAGTGGCCAGTTTACAAAATTTCATACTGAAGGAGAATTTAAATATACTTTTGTTATTATCTACATGTTCTTATATTTTGAGGGAGAGAAATCTCAGTTTGTAATGAAGAAAATGGATGAAGATGGACAACCAGATTCTGTCATTTTTTTGACAACCTTACTGATGAAGGAGCAAGAAGAATTCAGTTATTAGAAGTTTATTGAGCTTTTTCAACATCCTTCTATGAGTATTTTGAATGACACAACTAAGCTCAGAATAAGTGAAGAGATCAAAATAATAATGCAGCTTTAAGATCAAGCCATAACATCAGATTGGTATTTATGCCAAAATTATATAGAGGTGAGAGTATATGGGTGTGAATTTCCTCCCTATAAACTACCAAAATTCCTCCTAATGAGGATTTTTTCCCTCGAATATATTAGAAAAATGTTGAATGCAGATGAGGTGAATTTTTTCTTAGCAAAAAATAAATCACAGTTTAGGATAAAGTCTGAGATAGGGCCATTTATATGCAAAAATAGGACAACAAGAGAGGAGGCTGACAAGAGACTAAAAGAAATGAAGTTTTCCCCCAACTTCACATGGTTTTATTATCCCTTTGGTGTCATTTATAAACATAGGGTGGAGAATAAGTCTGCACCCTACATTCATACACAAAGGCCAGACATAGAGAAATTTAGGAATCAGCCAGAGTGGACTGAGAATACCTCACAGGAGGTAGAGGAGCAAGCTATATCTACCTCAAGTTTACAAACACCTCTACCTCATAAAAAATAGAGTAAAGAAGAAAAATAAAAAACTATAGGAAAGAGGAAAATGGAATGTCAATCACCTTCATTGATTGATACTTCCAATAATGAGTTCAAGGTGAAGTATAGAAAAAGGGCCAAGATACATACAAACATAGATGAAGGTAAAGAAACATAGCAGGAGAGCATAATTAATATCCTAGATACTCCAAGATCATCTCTAGTGGGAGGACATCCCCTCACTTCTCCTACTACCTCAACTTCTATCCTAAGTCACCAATATGCCCTACAAACAACTACATCTAGTGCTGCTACAGGAGAACAATATAAAACAATATTTAATACTTTCAGAGAGATCAAACTGAGGAATGAAATCCTAAAAAATAACACCTACACCCAATTTTGGAAGTAGAGCTCTAGCTCATAGAGCAAGATTTTATCTTCGTTTGATTCATAGAAGGGGAAAATGCATATGTCATTTCTAGAAACTCAAATTGCAAAACTCAAGATGGCAGTTGAGTACAAGTAGAGTTACTTTGAATTCGACATCAAAGACATCCACCCCATCGACTAGATAGAAATGCACAAATAGAGAGGTGAAATGATCTCTTCCACCTTAACCAACACAGTTATGAATTTGTCTAAGTTGCAGGTCTCCTTGGAAAATATACAATCTCATCTCAATATGGAAAAGATCTCTTCAATTTCCAATGATACAAGGATAAAATCCTTGGAATATTTGGATATAAAGATAGGATATGGCCCATCAATTTTACAGGTTGTGTAGGATATTATTAAGAAGAAAAATCTAGATATAACAGCCTTGAAGAAGCAGTTGAAGATGTTAGTTACATAGGACCCTCTTACAAAATAGATAGAAGAGACAACGACACAAAAATCTGACGTGATGAAACTCATCATGGAGTATATTGCACAATTGAAAAAGATGGAGGTCGAAATGGAAAATATGGTCAAAGAGAAAGAAAAAGCTACCAAAAATTCAATTGTTCCTTTAGAGGTTGTACCCCTTACAACCATTCTTGCATCAAAAAATTCAACAACTAGTACAAGAGATATTGTAGATCAGCCTTCTAAAATAGTGGAAAATATTTCATTGGAGATAGAAAAAATCAAAATATTGCAAGCCCCACACAAGATTTTACAGGATCACATGGTAAAGATTGAAATTGCTCATTCAACAGAGTCCCAGAGATATCAGAAGCAGATATAGACTCTACAAAAATCTCTAAAGGATTCATCTATTCGCAACAACTTGGGGCAAATCAAAGAAATCATATGGATCAACATCATTGAATCTATGAATGAAAATTGGCCATATATCTAGATCATTTTTTAGTAGAATGGCTTGATCGAGAAAGATAATAAGGTTGTTTCATATATAACTAAAGATCTAGGAGACATGCCTGACACATATAACAATATCATTAAGTTTTTGAATGCCAAAAACAAATATGAGCTTGATGATCTCGAAGTTCGTGACAGGACTGAAACAATTCTGGAGGTGAAGAATGTCCTTACACTAAGAAATTTGGTACAACAACTTGAGGAAAAGTGTAATGGATTGGAAATTACAGTCAGCAGGTTCTTCAACAGAATTGAGCCATTGACCAAAATGGGTCTACCTTCTCTGTTTGTCATCAATGACATACTTATGGCAAGAAATGATTATATGAAGAAACTCAAGGAAATTTCACAAGATACAACAAAATTTTCCAATATTAAAGGTGCAACAATAGGGAGATATTTCATGGAAGCTGTGATTAATGATGTTTACATACAACATGAGATAAAACACATTTTCGTGGTCAAACCCACATTTTCTCGATACATGGAGGTTGATGAAATCTATCGGAATGCAAACAAGATACTGCTTCGTGATGAGGACCGATGGGAAAAGTTGTGCGAGTACTAAGATGAGTGAAAAATAGCTACATCCAGCACAATAGGCCAACGCAACAAGATTCAGATCATGAAACCAACAATTGGAACGTGCACAAACTATTTTTGAGACAAAATTTCCAGTTGTCAAGAAATATTTTAACGGCTCCACCTTTTTATAGCATGCTGATTTAACAGAGATATGTTGTAATTAATAAGGGGATTGGATATCTTTATGCAGCATCCTTCATAGATTAGTTTAGATACTTTATACATTCGAAGTATCCAGGGTTGGACTCTCATCATTGTAACTTTTCTATTTTTATTTTTCTACATTTGATCTGCTGATACATCAATAAAGAATAACATTCACAGGATACTTGTGCTATATGTTACTGGTGATGTCTTTCCTTTTGTGATATTTGTTTCCATTGTGTTTCCTTACTTTTTTTTAATCTAATTGTAAAACAGAAAGTGAAAGAAGTAATATTTGTTATTTGAAAACCTTATTTTGGGCTATGTTTGCAATATTTATGTTTTCTTTTGAAGTCTGATTGAGAAATTATTGAATGTAAGATTTTCAATCACTACTGAAACCACTCATGCTTCATTTCATGGTTCATTTAGAATTAAAAATCCATTAATTTTAACTAGCTTTCCCTGTGATTACTCTTTGAAAAATTTGATGTAACATGTTGTTGGGAAAAATACTGAGAGGGGCGGGGGGGTGAATCAGTATTTAGAGCTTACTGAAAATATTTTAAGTTTTTCTTTACAGAATTCCATATGTAGCTTTGATGAACCCAACTCATGTATACATGCGTATATAATAGAAGAAACTAGTTTATACTGATATGATTTTTTAGATTAGAAAAATTTTCCAAGAACAATATTTTACTTAGTTTACCAGTCAAGCATCTATTAGATAATCAGTAAATATGTGCAGTAACAACAGTATAAATTATCACACAAGAGAAACACACAACTGCTTATGGTATTTTTGGATGGAATAAAATAGACAATACAACGCTCAATACTGTGGGCTAATACCATGGTAATTCCCCTTGGTATCATAATTTTAAAGCGTAAAAGGCATACGCGACTTGGATCGTCCTTATCTGTGTGTATACGCATCTTCTCGTCATAAAAAATGCATATATACTTATCCTGAATGTATACGCGGGTTGCCTTCATAAAATTAGTGTATACATTGCATCGATACGTGGGTTTCCTTCACCAAACTTGTGTGTACATTGTGACATCTTATATTTATCATTTCTCTGGAACTTACTTGAATTCCTTTCTCTGTCACATCTAAAATGACCTGTAGAATAATCATTTTTACATCTTTAACAAATATGTTTCAATCAAAATGGCAACTCATCAAGAGGATTCCATCAAGTACAACATCATCAAGTAGGTTTCCATCAAGGACAACATATTGCATCATATTTCCAACAATCTCCCCCTTTGGATTTGATGGAAACCATGATGGTGTTTGATCACCACAACAGATATGTATGTTAATCATAACCATTATTCAAACACCAAGATGCTCTCCCCTTTTGAAATCAAGGGAAAATGGTAGATCAATACCAAAACAAGGTTTCATTTCCCTTGTAGACAGAATGGCTCTGTAGATCTGATGTGCACTGAAATTACCATGCTCCTCCTGAGTTCATGTTGAATCTTCAGACATATTTTTCAATGAAGTACATGACTCTATAACTCAACCTAGTATGACCTTTCCTATCACCAAGGACTTATACATACATCAATGATCCAACCAAGTGGAATTACATATTTGACCTGCATAGGCCACCATCCAAGTGGGTTTACAAAATTGACTCAACTACCCAACCAAGTGGGTTTACAAATTCGAACAAGTCCTTACATGACTGAATATAACAATTTTACATCATAGGTCTCAACATGACCTTTTCATCAAATTATATATATGCCTTTTTATAACCAAAACCAAAGAATCTCAAACATGAGATCATAACATAGCAACCAGTCAGAATGCCAAAAATGCATCCTTTTCCACAAGGAAATTTTTCCCCCTTAGCTTGTGCATCCTGAACAACTTCAATAGAAAATCATCAAAGCATCTTCATCAAGGAGAAAAATATTAGATAATTATACAGAAAGATGAATACTGGAACAACAACAGGGATTACCCGATAGCACCACAACTGTTCTGAAATGCTTACCCAGATAATTTCTGTCAGCAAAACCCATACGTGGTTTTATGGATACAAACTCACGTATATTCATGATTTTTCATTATGAAACCCGCATACCAAATTTATTCTTTTGAAATCAAGCAGATATGATATGAGAGGCAGAGACAAATCCCACCTTCTGTCGAAGATATTTGAATGCTTCATTGGGAAGAAGTTTAGTAAATATATCAGCAACTTGTTGTTTGGAAGGAACATACTCTAACTTAACCTTTTTTTCAAGCACTTGTTCACGTAGGAAGTGATACTTGATAGGAGTGTGCTTGGTCTTGGAATGCATAACAGGATTCTTTGAGATGCTAATGGCACTTGTATTATCACACAAAATGGATATGCTAAATTCTGCATCATCCAAAGTAGTTGTGTGAAACATGATGTGGTAGCCACATATTCTTCTTCTACTATAGATAAGGAAATATAACTTTGTTTCTTTCTGAACCAAGATACTAATTGGGGCCCCATATAGAATGCACCACCACTAGTGCTCTTTCGATCATCAACATTTCCAGCCCAATCTGCATCTATGTAAGCATGAAGAGTGAGACAAGCATTCTTTGGATACCACAGACCAAAGTCTTGAGTCCCTTGTAGATATTTGAATATTATTTTTACTGCCTAAAGGTGTGACTCTTTTGGATTAGCTTGGAATCATCGAACAATCCCAACTGCATGCATAATGTATGGTCTTCTCTCGGTGAGATAAAGTAGGCTTCTAATTATGGATCTGTATTCTGGTTGATTCACCATGGGAGAATCATCATGAGAACTAAGGTTAGACCCAGTTACCATTGGTGTACTTACAGGTCTGCAGTCTTCCATCCCATACCTGGATGGATCCTTTTCAGACAGATCTTATTCTGTTGCTTCATTGGATTCACCTTCTATATTGTTGCTATTTGATGCAGGAAGATATACATCACCATCATCTTCAATTGTTGTTGGTATTTCCCCTTTTGGAGCTGAGAGAGACTCATCAATTACAACGTCAATGCATTCAACAATATTCCAAAGTCTTTTATTGTAACATTTATATGCTTATTTATAGAAGAGTAACCAAGAAATATTCCTTCATCTGCTCTAGGTTCAAACTTACCAAGTTTTTCATCATTGTTCTTTATAAAAAAAATTCTTCCAAAAACTCTAAAATGCTTTACAGTTGGAAGATTACCATACCAAATCTCATAAGGAGTTTTATCACTGTTCACATGAACATGAGCCTTATTAATAATATTTACGGCAGTATGTGCTGCTTCTCCCTAAAATGTCTCAGGTGTTCCAGAATCATCAAGCATAGCTCGAGCCATTTGTTGAATTGTTCTATTCATTCTTTCTCCTACGCCATTTTGTTGTGGAAACTATATTTTTATGCCATGTTGTTCACAGAAATCAAAGAATTCATCTGATATATATTCACCTCCTTGGTTAGATCTAAGACATTTGATTTTGAGATCTAATTCATTCTCAACCAGGGTTTTGAATATTTGAAAATTTTCAAATGCTTCATCTTTGTGTTTTAGCAACCCAATCCAACACATTCTAGAGAAATCATCAATAAACGGAATATAGTATTGTTCTCCATGGGGTGAATTTTTTCTCATAGGTCCACATAGGTCAGTATGAATGAGTTCAAGAGGCTTACTTTTTGATCCTTCTTTGGAATTTAAATGCACTCTGGTTTTCTTACCGAATTGGAAATATTTGCATATGATACTTTTAAGTAGAGTAATGTTGGGAAGATCACGAACAGCTTTGAGTTTGCTAGATTTTTTTATTTGAGAGAAGCTCAAATGCCCCAATCTTCTGTGCCATAACCAACTTTCTAAACATTTACCCAAGTAACATTGTTCTTTACAAATTTTCAATACATACAAATTTCTTGGTGTTCTAGTTCCTTTTATTATTGTTTTTCTTGTGTCAAGTTCACGTACCACACATTCTTTTGAGCTAAAGACAACTTCAGTTCCTTGATCACACATTTTACATACACTTAACAAGTTATGTTTTAATCATACACATACATAAAAATTTTAGCTTTCACCTTTTCCTTTAGAAAAACAGAACCTTTTCCCTTAATAACAGTAGGAGTATCATTTCCAAAAGTAACATTCTTTTCTCTTTCTAGAGCATTGTATGCAAGAAGTTTATTTCTGTCACTATAATGTTCCTTTTTCAGGAATGTCAGCAATCAACAATCTATTCCAGAGATTTACTGAAGGGGAATTTACCGGATATGTCACCTTATTAAGGAAGTGTGAGATCTGGAGGCTATCTGGCCCTTTCAAGACTCTGACTATAGAGCTCATTGAAGAATCCCACTCAAAAGTGAGCTACAGCAATATGTAAACACATACATGAGCATACCATGAAGAGATAGTGTTATTTTATGAGCTGTGAGACAAGAAGATGTATGAATAGCCAAGAATAATTTTATAGCAGTAAAAGAGTACAAGTTCTCGAGGAAACAACCTCTCAAGAAAGGCAATGCAAGCCTCAACAATACATGTACATGGAAATGGAAGAACACTGCAATTTCTGCATAAACCCAGGCTATGAGGACGCAGTCTATGATAGAACACTGCTACAAAATGATGTCAATACATGAATATGACAATATATGGCTCAAATACAGTATGGGAGCAAAGCTCTAACCCTTAGAATAAATAATACATCAATCCTCCAAGGGATTGGCTGCAATATACAAAATGGCCAAAATGCTGGAGTAGCTGGGTAGCTACTGCAACTCAAATCTGGAAATCAATGGAGAAGGCTGAATATGATTAAAGATCTGAAGTAAACCTCCTCCAATGGATCTCCAAAGTGGAAGGCGGATCCTTACACTTGAGATCTCACCCTCCAATCAATCTACAAAGCCCCACAGCAAATGCACTATGAAAATAACACAGTTATTGGAGAAAATTGCGCATTAGGGGAAAGAATAAGAGTTGGTCTAATGCCAAGATCTGAAAATAAGCTCTCAAGCTTCCAAACTGATCCTCCAAAGGCAAGAAAGACTCTCCCTTTGAAAAATAAGCAATGGAAGAGGTGTTGTGAAGACTCCACAACAACACCCTACAACACAGTATTATGATGCTGCAGCAATAACGCTGTCCTGGAGGAAGATGATTTGGCCTTGAACCAATATATGTGGAAAATGAAGAACCAATATTCAAGAGGCCTCTCAAGAAGGTGAGGAAATCCTAAACAAAATTTTCTTGGCAATTCTTGCTAAATAGCAAAGAATGCTCAATGTCTGAATAGACATGAAATCATAAACATATGCATGTATGGTAATGGCTCTCCTCCTCTCCATATATAGAAAATGAAGACTCTCCATGGGCCCTACTTCAAATTAGGGTTTTCCTTCCGCTATAATCTTCCCTCCTACGTTGTCCCATGTAGTGCTCTCCACCTCATATCCTGCGCTGGTTGACTTGGTCAAACCTCTTTGCAAATATCTCCTTTCACACATGCGGGTGTGAAATATGGTTCCATGGCTGATCCATTTCCATACTAGAGGGATTTTATTTATGTTTTTATTATAATTGGGTCTCCTTACCCAATTATTCATCTCCTAAACGAATTTAGACAAAAATTAATGTTCCAATTTATTGAAGAAAAATTTGGAACATTACAGTCCTCCCCTCCCAAATGTTGCTTTTCCCCGAGCAACTGCAAGGATAGAAATGAAGAATCTCCAATCAAGGCATGGATTCTGAAATATAATGAGGAAAATCTCCCCCATGTGGATCCTCCATCCCCAAGCAAACATCCAAACAAAATGAGCCACCTCTCAATAAGGCAACTCCTGAAAATCTCCTTCCACCTCAAGCTACGGAAATGAAGGTGGGTTGAAAATCTAATCATGGTAAGCATCATAGCCTACCCCATGTTGTACTTATCTCCACTCATGGCAAGTTTATAGTGTGTGTTGATATTGGGCTGCAAAGTATTTCCCTCAAATGGAAAAATGAAGAAAAATCCTCTAAAGAGTTCTCTTCCGACAATGAAGAACAAGCTGGCCCAAAATAATACATCCATGATGAATAAGACAAAATCATCATAGAACATCCAAATGAGAATTTTTTTGTAGGTTTTACATGCTGCTACAAGGTGCAAACAACATCTCAAGGGGACACAATTCAATTTCATCCATTGCAATCTTAGAAAAATACATGGCAAGTAATGTATAAGATCCATCACATCTACTAGTGGATAGTAAATGGTTGAATGTAACAAAAATACATGATAAAACACTTGCCCATTGTTGTACAATCGATGTCTATCAAGTCCATGGTCCACCTCAAAAGAGAACACATATGTAGTAGTTGTGGCCATACCTCCTCCCATGCTCCCACTAGAACATGTAGTACAGAAAATGTGAGAATTTTTCTCACTCAGGGACACATCCAAGTTATGTTCCTTTCTCATAATAATGCTTCTCATACAAATCTGATCTATATAATCAAATGAAGTCATGATCAGCAATAGAATGAAGAGGATGATAAAGGTTTCATGTGGTGCAAGAAGGTACCAAAATCTTCCCAAACAAGTACAGTGTAGTTTTACAAGTTGCTGCTTGAGGAAAGTACAAGGAAAAATGTTTCTTCTTACATGGCTAATCATCCATGTCCCCATATGATACATGTTAGAGTGTATAAACTGAACATACAAGTGATGATAAAACATTTTCCCATGGCCACAAAAGAGATGGTTTCCACCATCATGTAGATTGGCCCAATACAATTCATGGAGCAATGTGACAAGCTTGCCCTCCTATGAAGCAATGCACTACATAAGAATGGTAAGAATGTGCAAATCAATGAATGTAAAAACAAAATCTCCATCATATTCTGGAAGTAAGATGGTACATGGGTCCAGAAATGAGTCCTCCATAGTGTTTTGGAATTCTATGAAGAAGAATGAACCATGTGCTGCAAGAAGATGCTTGGAATCCGAAGTCAAGAAGAACATGTCAAAGTGGTAAGTGGCTCTATCATCATTACCTCCTCTTTGCTCATTAAGTGCAAAAAATATGAAATGATCCTAGGACCTATGGGTTATGCATCCACCACATTTCCACTGGGCACACTTCATCCATAAGTCTTTGCTACAAGGTGACAACGCTGTGAGCTTATGCAAATAAGCCTCTATCAATACGAAACTATGTTCTTTGACATGCTCCTTGTCAAAGATTCCTCCAATAATGCTGCAAAAAATATGGAATACTCCCCAAGATGGGAGAGCTTCCAAATCATCAAATATCAAGGAGATATTTCCATCTCCTCCTCCTACAACATCATGCAAAGTGTGAGAGAAAATCTGCTCTTGCTCTCCCAGCAACAAGCAAAGAAACAAAACATTTTGTTGCCTCCCCATACCTCCATCATTCAACTCATGTGATGAAGACACAATGAATGATATGAGTATCAAATCAACACCATGCATCCATACTCTATGATGCTCAGTGATGCAAGTATCCTGCCATCTTTTCTCCATCCTATTACTCTTAGAAAGAGTGTTTTCCAAGTGATGGCCAAACTCTTTCAAGAGTAACCAGCACAGCCAAACCTCCTGTTGCCAGGTATCATAAATTTTCAAGTAGCCTCCCAGCTCCTTTCTCATTAACCACATCCACCCAACCACTTGTGGATGCTTTCTCCTCCTTTTCATCCTAGTACTCCTCCCAGGAGGGCTACCATCCTCCCAAATCAAATTCTTGTCTTTGCACTTCATGGGATTTTGAAATGCAATCTTCTCAAGGATCAATGAGACCCTATAAAGATCCAAATAGGTGGTAGGAAAAAACCTCCCATCATGATATGTATGGCTCGAGGGATGTCCAACACAAGCATGAGAGATTTTATCCATCCTAAGATGTCCTCCATCTTCTATCTGTTCTTGTGAGAAAGGAAGAAAAGCATTGCACTCCATGGTGTGTTGAAGTGCACCTCCAATGAGATATCTCCTTGAGACCTCCCTTTTATCAATAGTCTTCCAAAACCGATGAGGTCTTGGATCTGAAAGTAGAAGTTCCTCTTTGAGTTGAGAGGAGCTCATTGAGAAAATTCCATCTTGAAGGGAGAAAGGGTTTCTTGCTCCAAGATGTCTACCATCAATCTTCAAGGCTTCAAACCCCAACCTCCAATGTGATGTACAATCCAACAATGGCTCATGAGGGTGATGTTTTGCTTCTTCCTTGAATGTTTCCATGTTGCACAACGCAATGCAACCAAGTTGCTCTATGATAGCAGTGTGATTTGACCCTTGGTCATGCAAAACTAAATCTCCACATTGATCAAAAGAAGTTGTTGTAACAATGGAATGTGGAAATCTTTTCATACCTTGATGTGCATTTGGAACTTCTTGTAGGGCTGCAAGATTTCCTTCCTTAAAAGTGTTGGCTTCCCCAACTGTTGATGCATGTGGCTGCTCCTCCATGAGTGTGACAATGTTGTCACAAGGCTCCTCAAGTGGTGATGTGATATTTTATTTCTTTGCCCCTTATTCATTGAATGTTTTTATCAAACCTAGGATGAACTTTGTAAAAATTTTCACCTCTTCATGGCTCAAGTGGTTGCTCCACCAAACATAGGTTTCACCCTCCAAGTGTAGCGTTGATATTTCAACAACTTATTTCTCTAATACAGGACGTAGAGAGAAAAATGCTACCAACTATTTCACCCAAGTTTTTTCATTAGATGACCCATCAAAGGTAGACAACATAAATCTATTGCCTTTGATTTTTTTCCTGCTACATGGTCTCTTCTCTTCCTTCAGCTGGATGAAATGAGGAAAATCTAGAGTCTCCTTGAAGGCTCTAGGTTGAGATCTATAATCAACAAGGTAATCACTCAGAATTCGATGATCTAAGTGTTTTCCATGCTCAATTTATTCTTCTTGATGAGAATAGGAAGTGCATGGTACTTCCTCTTCTTCTTCTTCAATCTTCTTGACCTCCTTGGAGAGGTCTGTTGAGCCCCAAAAATGTCTTTTTCTTTCACCAAACTTCACTTCATTTCCTTTGTCCTTTATCAATTATAAGCTTAAAATACCAATAGGAATGATTAAAGTTACTTTAAGAATGCATACAATGACTCACTTGCTATACTTTTATGGTTTTGTTGTTGTAGTGATTTTTTACTAGACTTAGCTACATAATACAACCATTCTGTAGCTAGTCGCATATTTTGTAGATATCTTTATGTTCACACAGGTTACAGGTGTCACTTAAAGGAAAAACGCATATGTTTGAATTCTAGAACTCACCTACATCATTCCTTTCCCTCTACGAAGTCTAAGAAAAAATCTGCAATTGGTTATGCACGTGGAGGAAACCAAAACTAAGAAGTAGATTTCTACTAGGACAAGGACTCTGCAGATGTCTTCAGCAAAGTACGAGGCCTCAACAAGAGTTCCAATTCAATTTTTATTGAAAAATACACCTATCCCTATTTCTTCTCAATGACAGTTATGTATTTTTCTTATAAAAATAACTCGGTGAACCGAGACACAGTTACTTAGTTGATGTTTTGTTGTTAAGTTGTCCAAGATTGTAGTACTCTATTTTTGAAGTGTTTTCCTTTAATGAAAGAATTACAACTTTAATTCATGATCTAAATCAATATTGAGGATATTTGTGTGCCAATCTGATGGTAGAGGGCCCCTACTGTCCGAAAGGATTTGTGCATATTTTTTAGATAAGTAACTTTAGCTCTATTTCGTTCTTAATTTAGGCAGTTTTCTGAACTTCATGTTTTATGCTTACTTACATCGAATAGTGCATTCAATCTTGTTCTCATGAATTGTTACAAAATATCACTAACACTGAATGATATAGATCTATAGTATTTCGAAGGCTAATTGCGTATTAGTTCAGTTCTATTCATTGCATTTCAAGTTTTATTAGCTAGTTGTATTCTAGTTCTGTTAAATTCAACTTAAAGGTCTTCATTATTTACAAACTGCTCTTGTTCTTAGTCTCTTCTAACACATTATTATCATATGGAAAAGAATTAGTAATATCATTTTGAGGTCTTGACTGTTTTGCAATTTCTCATAATTTTACAAACAACCTTTTTCCAAAGCTATTCCAAGAGATCTCAAACCCTTGAATGAGGCTTAATAGTAACATTTTGAGTTGCAGAATGGGTTGATTTTAGTGTCATAAGTTAAATTAGCATAGATTTCCTTACTATGTTGCAGATAATCTTTTCTCAATGTGTTCCAACAAATTTCTAACTATGGATGAGATTTTCTCTATGATATTGTAAGTTATTGTTTACTTAAAAGAACATCATTGCATCAAAATTATCCTTTTCTCAAGCTGTTCCAACATACCTATAATGAAATGAATTGGATTGAGTTAATGTTATGACTTACTTTCCTTCTCAAACTTTGCAATTGGTGAATTAGCATTTTCTGTTCTTAGGTGCCATACATAGTTTAGAGTAGATTTTTCTCTCTTTTAGTGTGACCAATAACTTCTCTTTGCCAAAAATTTAGCTATTTTCCTCTTAGCACAAAAAAACAAAACCAAAAACACTAGAAAAACACTAAACACAACGAAGTAGGAAGAAGATACCTAGGCACATATAGTGCACTTCACTTCAACAGTTTACTAGCCCTAGTTGACAATTTATGACATGAATTTAGGAACACTAAGTTGAGAAGACATTTTGGCACCATTTCCAGGGAAGTGTAACTAGGTAGCCTTGTTTCTTACCTCCAAAAAACAATGATATGCGTAAAGAAAGAGAATCAAGGGGTAGAGTCATAAGAAGCAGAAGCTTGATTCCTAGAACACCACTTGTTCCACCATGACCAAGAGGCAGCACACCTCCAACTCAAACCCACATCCCATCCTATACTGATCATAGAATTCTAGAAGGCTTAAGATTAGATATTCCATCAGAGAGACCTTCCACCTCATCCACTGAACCTGTCTTAGAAGAAGATTCAAGGACCCCTACTAGAGACATAAAATTTTCCACTTCCACAGAAGAATCAACTATGGGAGAAGAACGGGGAGGAGGAGTCTTTAATGGAGAACACACACTATTTGGAGGGGGTAGAGGTAGAGGTAGAGGAGAAGGAGGTAGAGGTGCCAAAGGAGAAGGAGGTAGAGGTGAAGAAGGAGGTAGAGGAATAGGTAGAAGGGAAATGGGAAGTTCTTTTGGGTTTCCTATAGTAGATGAAGAAACCAATGCAACTATGAAAAACATTTCACCCTCTGTCCTTCCAAACTTTTATGGACTCAAAATGAAGATCCTAAAACCTTCCTATTTGAATTTAAAGTCCTATGTAGAACCTATGATTACTTACAAGATGCCAAAAAACATAAACTATTCCCTTGCACATTGAAAGGAGCAGCATTAAAATGGTTTATGAGTTTGATCAAAAGTTCCATTAGGACATGGGAAGACATGAAACAGGCATTTCTAGAGAGGTATTTGGATTACTGTATGCCAGTCAACCATAAGGAGGAAGTGTTTAAAATGTTACAAAAAGAGGATGAAAATTTGGAAGATTTGTTGGAGAGGTTTAGCTATAACATCAAGAGAGCAAAAATGGAAAACTTAGACCAAGATACTTTGAAAGCTCTCTTGTTGAAGAAAATTAGGGATGAATGGTTAGATATCCTTAATATGATGGGAAAAGGGGATATATCTTAGCTCACATTACCTGAAATAGATGAATTATGTATCAACCCTTCAAGAGGGAAATCTAAAACTGTAAAAGGACCAAGAGACCCTGCTCTTGCAAGGGAAAGTAAGTCTGCTTCTGGGATAGTAAGTAGGGTAGAAATAGGATATATGCTTGATGAATTCAAATCTGACATTTTAGGGAGTCTTAGTGAGAAAATAGACACCCTTAGGTTACAAAACAAGCAAAAAGCTGAATCTGATGCCTTAGAAATCTTTTGTCCCAAATGTAGAAAGAAGCATGCCTTGAGAGAGTGCCCTTTGGATGCAAAAGTAGTAGAGACTTGTGTAATTTGTTCAGAAAAACATGATACCAAGGGTTTTCCTTCACTTCCCGGTCTTAAAGCTTTCTTTCAAGAAGAAACCCCTACAAATTCCATAGAATCTCTCAATTTTGTCTCTAGAAGGCCTTGGCAAGGACCTCAAACACAAGGATTCCATGATCATCTGTATAATCAACCCCCACCAAATTGGAATTCTTGGCAGCAACCTTGGCCCCAATTTCAAAATCAATCTCAAACTTGGGCACAAGGAGCAGAAAATCCCTATGGAAGATACTCTCAGTACTATCAATATCCACCATCCTATCCACCATATCCATATTTCCCTCCTCAACAAAGTCCTCAAAATCCACAACATCAAAATCCACCACTTCCATTACCATTTCCTCATAAAACAAATCAGTTACCTGCCCAACCCATACCAAACCCCAACAATAAAAATCCTCAGAACACATACATGATAGAAGGCCAACATTTTCCAACCTATTTGATTACTCCTTTAGACCCTAATTATGTTCAACTTAGGTCTGGAAGAATACTTGAAAAGAAGAAACCTTCTGTAATCATACAAGAACAAAAAAATTCTGAGGAAGATTCTCTATTGATAAATAAAAGTCTTGAAGAGAACACATCTTTTCAAGCTCCAAACATTGAAAAATAAAAACAAAAAGAACCAATAATTTCAACTCCTATATTAGAGGAGCCATCAACATCCACCTCTACACCTCCCTTTCCAGAAAGATTACAAATTGATAGGGGTGTGGAAAAAAAAATTATGGTGCCTAATTAAGATTTCCTAGATGAGCTAAGGAATGTTTGTATTAAGATCCCATTATTACAAGCTATAAAAGAAATTCCAATCTTAGCAAAAACAATAAAGGAGTTGAGCATGAAAAAAACAAGAAAAAGAATCAAAGAGATAAAGAAAAGTCAACTGGCAGGAAAAATAGCAGATATCATGATGGGTAAGATTGCCATTCCAAAGTATCTAGACCCAGGAAATCCAGTTGTTAAAGTACACATCAATGGAACTGAGATCCAAAACACACTTATTGATTTAGGAGCAGCAATCAATATCATGAGTAGACAAATCATGGATAAACTAAAGCTTTCTAATCTTATTTTTACACCCACATTATTACAATTAGCAGAAAATTCTGTGATCAAACCTGATGGGGTAATAGAAGACATTACAGTGTCCTTATATTCTTGGGAGTATCTTGTGGATTTTATGATCCTAACTCCTAAGAATAATCTAGGAGGACATCCTATTATATTAGGAAGAACTTGGTTAGCTACAACTGATGCTTTCATTAGCTGTAAATCTGGTGATATTTACATCTCTGATGGTAGTTCAACCAATAAATTTACTTTGTATCCTCTAGAAAAAACAATTACAGAATTAGATGATACTCAATGGATTGAGGATGAAGAAGACATATAACCTCTCTTCACAATTTCAGAAATTAGTGAAGATAGTAAGATTCTGAATACCTTAGAAAATTTTGAATCCTCTTCAGAATACAAACATGAACAATTTCAAGAAGAATCCAACGTTGAGTTTTCATCATCAAGACAGATGTCTCTTTATTCCATGGATAAATTTGGCAGCTCTACAATTGAGATATTTCTAGGTAAAACTTTAAACATAAACAAGAACCTAGAGAAATCTCAACAAGAAAAGCTAGTCAAGATATTATAGAGACATTATTCTGCATATGAATGGGAGTACAATGATATGAAAGGGATAAGCCATAAGACTTTCACTCATCACATCTACATAGAGGAAAATTGTAAATCAATCAAACAACCTCAGAGACAGATGAATCCAAATCTTAGAGAGATTTTTAAAGAAGAATTGCAGAAATTGTTAAATGTCAACTTTATCTATCCCATTTCAGATAGTCGGTGGGTTTCTACTTTGGTAATTGTGCCAAATAAAAATGGTAAATGGAGGGTATGTATTGACTGCCGGGAATTAAAGAAAGCTACTCTTAAAGATCATTTTCCCCTACCTTTCATAGATCAGGTGTTAGATACATTAGCTGGAAACAAGTACTTCTCATTTTTAGATGGGTTTAGTGGTTATAACCAAATTCAAGTATCCCTTGAAGATCAAGACAAAACCACATTTACCTGTCCTTGGGGTACCTATGCTTACCGAGTATTTCCATTTGGACTATGCAATGCACCTGCAACATTTCAAAGGGCAGTACTAGGAATCTTTTCAAATCTAATACATGATTGTGTAGAGGTATATATGGATATTTCATAGTCTATGGAAACACATTTGAAGAAGCCTTAGCAAACTTGGAAAAAGTTTTAAAAATATGTAAACAAGCGAATATTTCACTAAGTCATGAGAAGTGCTTTATGATGTTTACTGAAGGAATTGTTTTCGGGCATCACATTTCAAGAGATGGAATTAGAGTTGATGAGTCAAAAGTTGAATTCATCTCCAACTTATCTATTCCAAGTTGTCAAAAAGATGTTAGGAGTTTTCTAGGATTTACAGGATATTATCAAAGGTTTATAAAAAATTTCACCAAGATAGCATCGCCACTTTTCAAACTAATTACCAAGGACTATGAATTCAAGTGGAATCCTGATTTCCAGTTAGCCTTCGAGACCCTGAAAACAAAAATCTCTGAAGCTCCTATTTTAAGGGGACCTAACTAGAAATTACCTTTTCATATTTCAACAGATGCCTCAGATATAGCTTTAGGAGCAGTATTGGGACAAAAATACCTGATTCCTTATGCCATCTACTATATAAGTAAAAATTTGACTCCTTCAGAGTTAAATTATACTGTAACTGAAAAAGAGTTTTTAGTTGTTGTTCATGCCATAAATAAATTCATACACTATATAACAGGCTATGAAATTTTTGTTCACATAGATCACTCTACAATTAAATATCTAATGAACAAATCAATGACTAATAGCAGAGTCATAAGATGGTTATTTATTTTACAAGAATTCAAAATTACCATTCTAGATAGGTCTAGAAAACAAATATAGTATCTGATTTCCTATCTAGACTCCAAAACATTAAAGAAAACATTCCAGTTGAAGATCAATTCCCTGATGAATATCTTTTTGCAATTTCTACTCAAACTCCTTGGTTTGTTGATATTGCTAATTATTTAGTTTTAGGGAAATTTCTTTCAATAATGAATGCAAGAGACAAAATAAAGATCATTTATGACAGTGAAAAATATTTTTGGGTTGCTAATGAGTTATACAAAATAGGTCCAGACTTTATCATTAGGAGATGTGTTCGAGAAGATGAGATGCCTGAGATTCTCAAGGCATGTCATGATGAACCTTGTGGCAGACACTTTGCTGATAAAAGGACAGCTTATAAGGTCCTTCATTTAGGATACTATTGGCCATCCCTTTTTAAAGATGCTAAAGAGTATGTCAAAAGGTGTGACAGTTTCCAAAGGGTAGGAAAACCTTCTCCTTCAGGTGAGATGCCATTGCAGCCTCAGGTACATATTGAACCTTTTGAAAAATGGGCTTTAGATTTTGTAGGACCTATTAGTCCTCCATCAAGACAAAAGAAATATATATTAGTTTGCACTGATTATGTTACTAAATGGGTAGAGGCCAAGCCATTACTTTCTGCTATTGAAGCATCTGTAGTTAATTTTCTTTTTGAGGATATTTTTACTCGTTTTGGTGTCCCAAGGGAAATTGTTACAGATCAAGGAGCTCAATTCACATCAAGGCTAGTGGAAAAAATGATGGAGAGGTACAAAATCAGACACAGAAAATCTACTTCCTATCATCCACAAGAAAATGGTCAAGTGGAATCTACTAATAAGGTCATTGAAGGGATCCTAACAAAGACTGTTCATTTACATAGAAGAGATTGGGCAGACAGGCTTCCTGAAGCCTTGTGGGCCTACAGAACTACATGGAGAAGCACAAAAGGTCATACTCCTTATGAACTTGTTTATGGAAAAAAAGTCTTGTTTCCCATAGAGTTTCAGATTCAAACTTTTAAAATGGAAATCCAACTAGGACTTGATCTAATAGAAGCACAAAAGCATAGATTGGAGCAGATTAATGAATTGGATGAGATTAGACAGGATGCAGTCCAGAGTACAAATATATTCCAATAGCAAAGGACTAGATGGCATGATAAGTACATTAAGGAAAATAAATTCAAATAAGGTGTCTGGGCCCTCTTGTTTTATTCAAAGTTCAAATATTTTCAAGGTAAATTCCAAACACATTGGCTGGGGCCATATGAAATTGTGAAATTTTTTGACAATGGAGCGATAAAAATCAAGACAATAGATGAAGAGCAGGTCACTTTTCTTGTAAATGGTCATAGATTGAAGTTGTATCATAAGCCACTTTCAAGAGAAGAATTTGTCAAGAGATTCCAGGAGAACAGTGATGTGAAGTTAATGAAGAAGAATCCTTCTTCTTCATCAACTTAATTGAATTTTCTGAATTTAGATGCATAAAAAATAAATAAATAAATAAATAAAGAAAAAAAAGTATAAACATGAAAACTAATCACTGATTAGCATGTTTATACAGAATCCTTCTGACACTTTAGCTTTTCAAATTTGTTCTTTTCCTACAAGCAGCTATCACAAAATCATAAGTGCAGGCCCATTTTATATATCATATTCCACTTATGATCCATTTCACTCCATCATGTCTCACTTCATTCATATTTCATTCACTCCATTCATCCATACTTCATTCACTCCATTCCATGGTCCACCTCATTTTCATTTCATATTTTTAAATTTGATCTTTTTTTACAATTGAATATTACAAATCATAAGTTGCAAGCCACTTTTCATATTTCATTCCACTTTACATTTATGATCCATTTCATTCCATTATATTTCACTTCACTCATGCTTCATTCCACCATATTTCATGATCCATTTTATTTCATTTCATACTACATTCCATCCATGTTTCAAATCATTTCATTCCATGTTTCAAAGCTTTTACAGGTATATTCTGCAGCCAGACATTCTGTAGCTAGACATTATGTAGCCAGATATCCTGCAGGAAACTATCCAGCAACCACTTGTTCAGCAACAAATTGATCCTGCACACCTATGTCAACAAGCAAAATCAAAGGGATTATGAAGACTGAAAGATCAATGATTTTCAAAGGAAGACAAAGCATATTAAAAACCACAAAAATCAAAAGAAGGGTTAAGGTAACTTGTGAAATTATTATGATAACAGATTATGAAAGTTATAGTATGGTTAAGTTATATGTATGTTTCATAAAGTTATTTTGATTATTCGTATTGATCAAGTCTATCAAGCCTATCATAAAATTCATGGACAAATCCCTTCCATTCCGCCATATCAAATCATCATTTATTAAAAATTAATGGTTAGTACTTGAAGTGACCTATTAGGTCACGTCACTAACCCAAAGTATTCAGTGATGATTTTGAAATTCTCACGAGATTTTTCCGCGGTCTTTCACTCCATGACAGCTCTCAAACTCATTTATTCATGTAATTTACCCTCACCGTATTTCACTCATTCGATAACCACTTCATGTCATTTTTCCGTAGCCAATTCTTGTCTGCAAAAATAGAGAATTCATCTTTGGGGTGAAAACAACTCTCTACAGCCATTTTTACCTTGAATAGGAGAGCAGTAACGGAGCAGTAAATTGAAGATAGAGAAAAGAAGCCATGGGACTCATTGTAAGGTCCGAACCAGTCGGAACCAAATACCTATATGGTTACCCACAGATTAGAGAAATGTTATAGCAGTTTGGGTGGCTACAGTTTTTGGAAAAGTTCAATGGATTCCATAAGGAGGTTACCAAGACATTTGCCCGGTCCTTCAACGGGTCAGAAGTTGAAATAGGTGATGTCAAATTCACTATCACAGAATCCTTCATTGCAGAAGCAGCAGAATTACCAAGGCAAGGTGAACGATGGTTCAAAAACAAGGAATTTCACAATGAGGCATGGAGGTAGATGCTCAAAACACCAGGTATGGATATCTCAGTTTTCAAGAAAGGCATTCCTAGTTCAGCCTTAAAGAATAAGTGGTGAAATATGTTGTTAATTCTGCAAAAGTTTATAACTTGTGAAGGAAGGTTTGGCACCCTATATGTTTATCATATTCGGCTTATGATGCATTTCCTAGATGAAGAAATAAATTTACCCTTTTTCTTACTCCATAGCCTAAAGAGGATGGCTTCTAATGTACAAAAAAGGGTTCAATTCTTAGAAACCACCTTGTATCACCATGGCCTAGTTAAAATCCTAATTGAGCATCATTTGAGAAAGGTGGGAGACAATTGGGATGAGTCCCTCTCGAGAAATCACTTTGAATAACCTAAAGAAACTCCATCTAAAGGAAAAATTGCAAGAAGAAGCAGGAGAGGAAGAATTTCCAAATCTGTTGAAATTAAAACTGGTAAATCCATACAAGAAGACAGTGAGGAGATTATCTCTGAAAAATTGGCTGAAATTAAGAAACATCTTAAAAAGGAGAAGATAATAATAAAGTATGCCAAGGAGAGAGGTGAGGGACCATCTAAACTAAGCCGAAGCCATAGGCTTAGAGGCATATTAAAGAAAACAGGGGTTAAACAAACGGGAATCTATACGAAGAGGATTTTGATAGAGGAACTCTGGAGGTAGACCCAAAACAACAAAAAATCTATAATTATGTTGATTCATTGGAAAAGAGAGCCTCAGAAAACAGAGGAGGAACTCCTAGCCCACAAGAGTCTTCCATTGAAGTGCTGAGAAGGGATAAATATGAACTAGATGTACTTAATAGGCACATAAAAAATGAAAATGAAATCTTAAGGGAACAAGTCAAGATGAAAAGTAACATGAACACAACTCTCTCTCTACAAATGGAAAAGTTGTACAAGGCTATTGAGAAGCTGAAGAAGAAAAATAAAAAGTTGAGCAGGGCACTTATAAACCTGAGGTTCAAATTGGTCATAAGAAAGCCTAGGATGCCACCGAACATCAAGAAAAGTAGAAAAAGGAAGTTATATGTCCTAGCAGAAGTTTCAGAATACATGGATTAATTTCATGAGGACATGCAAAAGCTTTGCAGTGGGGATATGTTGAGCCCCAAAGATGTCCTTTTATTTCACCAAATTTCACTTCATTTCCTTTGTCCTTTATCAATTATAGGCTTAAAATATCAATAGGAATGATTAAATTTACTTTAAGAATGCATACAATGACTGACTTGCTATACTTTTATGGTTTTGTTGTTGTAGTGATTTTTGACTAGACTTAGCTACAAAATGCAGCCATTTTGTAGCTAGTCGCATATTCCGCAGCTATCTTTATGTTCACACAGGTTACAAGTGTCACTTAAAGGAAAAACGCATATGGTTGAATTACAGAACTCAGCTACATTATTCCTTGCCCTCTACGAAGTCTGAGCAAAAATCTGCAAGTGGTTATGCACGTGGAGGAAACCAAAACTAAGAAGTAGACTTCTACCAGGACAAGGGCTCTGCAGATGTCTTCAGCAAAGTATGAGGCCTCAACAGGAGTTCTAATTCGATTTTTATTGAAAAATACACCTATCCCTATTTATTCTGAATTACAGTTATGTATTTCTCTTATAAAAATAACTCGGTGAACCGAGAGATAGTTAGTTAGTTGATGTTTTGTTGTTAAGTTGTCCAAGACTGTAATACTCTATTTTTGAAGCATTTTCCTTTAATGAAATAAGTACAAATTTAATGCATGATCTGAAGCAATATTGAGGAGATTCGTGTGCCAATCCGATGGTAGAGGGCCCCTATTTTCCGAAAGGCTTTGTGCATATTTTTTAGATAAGTAACTTTAGCTCTGTTTCGTTCTTAATTTAGGCAATTTTCTGAACTTCATGTTTTATGCTTACTTACATCGAATACTGCAGTCAATATTGTTCTCATGAATTGTTCCAAAATATCACTAACACTGAATGAGATAGAGCTGTAGTATTTCGAAGGCTAATTGAGTATTAGTTCAGTTCTTTTCATTGCATTTCAAGCTTTATTAGCTAGTTGTATTCTAGTTCTGTTAAATTTGACTTAAAGGCCTTCATTATTTACAAAATGCTCTTGTTCTTAGTCTCTTCTAACACATTATTATCATATGGAAAAGAATTAGTAATATCATTTTGAGGTCTTGACTGTTTTGCAATTTCTCATAATTTTAGAAACAACCTTTTTCTGAAGCTATTCCAAGAGATCTCTAACCCTTAAATGAGGCTTAATAGTAACATTTTGAGTTGCAGAATGGGTTGATTTTAGCGTCATAAGTTAAATTAGGATAGAGTTCCTTACTATGTTGCAGATAATCTTTTCTCAACGTGTTCCAACAAATTTCTAACTATGGATGAGATTTTCTCTATGATATTGTAAGTTGTTGTTTACTTAAAAGAACCTCATTGCATCAAACTTATCGTTTTCTCAAGTTGTTCCAACATACCTCTAATGAAATGAATTACCCTCAGTTAATGTTATGAGTTACTTTCCTTGTCAAGCTTTGCAATTGGTAAATTAGAATTCTCTGTTCTTAGGTGCCATACATAGTTTAGGGTAGATTTTTCTCTGTTTTAGTGTGACTGTTGGCCGGATAAATCATTCTTGCGGACAAGACCGATCTCCCTAGTGTCAGAAGACAATCTAGCAACAAACGAACAACTAAGTTTGTCTTTCTCTAAGTATCTTCGTTTTACAAATAAATGCTATGAAGGTGTCGATCTTACATTAGATCCAAATGCTTATTTGTGGTCATAGTACTTCCGTCGCATCAATTATCCTTCGTCACAACAAGAGTTATTTCATCGCAACAATAATCCTTCCATCGCAACAAGAGTTATTTCATCGCAAGAAAGTGTTGTCTTTTTTCGATCTGCAATCACAAACAAGAAAATATTAATAGCACCTGTATAACAAATAATCGTAAAACATACCTATCATAGTGATCAACGAATCTATGAAATAAATGATCAAGCGACAACTTATTTAAATAAACAATCGAACGAAAATTTATTAAGAAAAAAAAAACTTGATTGTATTAATCTTAAAATATCAAAAGAACCTTACAACCTTTGCCTTGATGTTCGAAAGGCCTTCCCGGGGTCCGAAGTAGGAGTCTCCTCTACTTTGATAAGTCTTGCACTCTTCCTCTAGGAGCATAAAGAGGTATGCGATCTTTTCTCTCAAAAGCTCAGCAAAAAGAAGTCTAAATCTCAACAGAACTTTAGCTCAATCACACATAAAGCTTGAACTCCAATTCTCAGTCTCCAAAAACTCAATCTCCAAAAACTTAACCAATCTTAACCCTTTGAAGCTACCCAATGCCTCCTTTTATAGAGCAGATGAGGAGGTTAGGATTCCACCTTTTAAGGGATATAGTCCTCCTTCAAAGGGATAGACTCCTCACATCAAGGGATTAGTTCCTTAAGGTGAGGGATACATGCACCTTATCAAAGCGTACTCATCCCTAAAAATTCTCATCTAGAACCTTCTAGAATTGATCTCAAACCACTTTTTTTACTTTACTTTCTCGCCTTTTTGACTTTGAGGAGGGTACACAGGCATTGCAAAGGGAAAATGTGTTCTAGAATGCAGGTAAGCAGTGTATTACCTGCGTACCCAAGCTAGGAACGCATGCAAGCATTATGTTACCTGCGTACCCAAAGTTTCAAAGATTTTTAGGGTTTTTCCTTCTGTTTCAGGGCTTCACATGAGGAGTAAAGGTTGTAAGACTTTCAAAGTAGGTATGTATGAGTGTTAATGAGCTCATACAGTTAGCAGAATGTTAATGTGACAATTTTTAGTGTAACAGATTGCCCCCCTAAAGTGAAAAGTCTGGAATAGATGAAGATGAAGTTTGTCATATTTGAAGAGTGAAGTACTTTATCATTTCAAGGATCATCCTGTGGACACCCCAGTCAAAACCTGTAAAAAAATTCAATGCAATATATATATATATATATATATATATATATATATATATATATATATATAATCATATCATCGCTGAGGTAGGCATTCCCATACTCAGACCAAAACTAACTAGAAACTAATCTAAATTGTTCTGATACAGGAATGATTTTCAATACATCAACAATATAGACATATGTAGACACAACATGGACGCAACCATCTGTTTATAAATAGTCCACTGTATAATAGATAATAAAATTCCTCGCAGCCTGGATGGTAGAAACTAGATCCAGGGTCTTCATTTCTACTTCTCGAACTAGTACGATTCTATCCATGCGATTAAATGTCTTGAAGTTGAACATGGTAGAAACCACTTGATTACCAGTCAATGATGTGAACTGTTAACAAGTGTGAGAGAAACCACCAGTAATGTCAATGGCTCTCAAAGTACTCAGTACAATCCATGAAATGTGAATGAATGAGCTGAAGTCGAACATGTCACGGAATCATTCGATCGAGGGTCAATGATGCAACCTGTCGTCGAAGGTGAGAAACCTGCCATTGAGGCATGCATATTCCAAGGTACTGACGATTTCTAGATAAACTTCCTAGATAATGAGCTGTTGTCGATAGAAAGTGATATGTCGTAGGCAAGCCCACAACACAAAATCATAGATCAAGTTTTGAAGAAATATATTGGCAAGGACTGACTCAAGGGTGGTCAAAATGGATGACAGATATTTTGCAGATGAATGGTTTATTTAAACTGTCCTCTTGAACACATAACGACACTGCAGATGGCTTGGTGACAATTGACCCAAAGATAATACCCAGAAACCTGGTGAAGACTTTCAATATGGTTTGATTAACTGTTAGACAAAGGATTTCCCAACCCAGGTGGACAAAAAGTGTCGTGTTCAAGAGTGGTTAACGATTTTATGAATAATCAAAATACAACAAACAGGTTCATTTTTCTCTCTTTTCCCCCACCATTTCTGGCAAGTACCTCTTTATTTTTGACAAGCTTGAGGAGGATAACATTTTCTTGTTTATAAGCTCATCCTTCGGATGAGTCCAACTTAGTTTAAGATTCGAACCCTAAGAAGGAGTGGTTCATTCTTGTTTAAAATTGAACAGGTCCTTTACTGTTAAATTTTAACGAGTCCAGTATAGGAGAAACTCGGTGTTTTTCAATTTTAGGGAGTCAGAAGAAAAAACTTAAGAAAACTCCATGGGTGTACTTTTTCGTAAATTTAGTCTCTCAAGCCCGAAAAAGGATAAAATAATGTGGGAGAGAACTCTATTAACCATAATTAGTCAACGTATACCTTTTTCGTAAATAGTTCATTTCAGTCCGTAAAAGGGGTAAACTTATACTGAAGGGACGACCGTTCATTTACTTTAACGAGTTCGAATAGTCAAGTGCTCGACAATCTTTTCATGTTTAGAGAGTCTGAAAAGTGCTTAAAAGAGAACTCAAGTTTTCACTTTTTCATAAGTTTTAACGAGTTCGAAAAAGAGATAAAAATATACTCAGTAGTTTCGCTTTTTCTGTAAATTTTAACGAGTTCAAAAAAGGGATAAAAATGTACTCATGGTTTTCACTTTTTCGTAAGTTTTAACGAGTTCGAAAAAGGGATAAAAATATACTCATATGGCCAAATTTCAATTTAATTTACAAGCAGGAAAAGACGGAAAGAACTCGGCATTTTCATGTGTTTTACGAGAATGAAAGATAGCAAAATGATCTCGAGATTTTCATGAGTTTAACGAGTCTTGAAAATAACCGAAATTGACTCAAGATAGGTTTCATTTTTAGAGAAGCTTGAAACAGAGAAAAACTATGCTTCAAAGTGGTTTCATTTTTACACAAGCTTGAAACAGAGAGAAAACTGTGCTTGATGCCCCCTAAGCGTAACTGCTAGAGCGCATGCCCCCCCAGCTTCATTTCATTCAACTAAGTACGCAGATGGTAATTAATAGTTGGATGGAATGAATGTTTATTCACGAGATCATATGAAAGACCCGACCTAAAACTGTAAGAAAATTATGAAATAACTGAAATAACTAACCTAAATATATGACTTAAATGTACGACTTAACATTTACGAGATCTAGTCAAAGACTCGACTCAATTAGGGGAGGATTTGTTTCATTTTTTAACGAGCTTGACATGGGAAAATAACTATGCTCATGGCAACATGTTTCATTTTTTAACGAGGTTGACACAATAAAAGGAACTTTCCTGTTCTACATGTTTCATTTTTTAACGAGGTTGACACTGTAAAAGAAACTATCCTCGTATCTACTTTCTAAAATCTACCTATATAACCTAATGATTCATTTTCTAATGAGGTTGACACAGGAAAAGAACTGTCCTCATACCTAATTCATTTTTTAACGGGGTTGACTCAGTAACAGGAACTATCCTCTGACCAACTGATTCATTTTTTAATGAGGTTGACACAGGAAAAGAACTATCCTCATACCTGATTCATTTTTTAATGAGGTTGACTCAGTAATAGGAAATATCCTCATAAACTACTTATTTCTAATCTATCAATCTAATTTTACAATCTACCTACTGGTTCATTTTTTAATGAGGTTGACACAGGAAAAGAACTGTCCTCATCGCCGACTGATTCATTTTTTAACGAGGTTGACACAGTAAAAGGAACTATCCTCAAACTCACTGATTCATTTTTTAACGAGGTTGACACAGTAAAAGGAACTCTCCTCACATTCACTGATTCATTTTTTAACGAGGTTGACACAGTAAAAGGAATTTTCCTCAAAAACTTGATCATGGCTTCCAACTGGAAGAAACACATGTCAATGGACACACCTTGATCATGGCTTCCAATATGTATTCATCAGAAGGAAGAATATTTCTCTGGAAGGAACACATGTCAAGGGACTCAAAAGGGATAAGAACATCACGTTCAAATAATCCCATAGAGTTTTCCATGTCAATTACTGGATCTAAGTCAAAAGAAGATGAGCTTACAGTGAGAGGCTCACTTACATCAGTAATTGAAAACATGGGAATAGTTGCCACATAATTAACCCGTGGCGGGGTAGATACCACTTGCGTATGAGGAAAATTCAGGGATGTCAGATTATTGGTAGTCGAAACAAGACTAGGGAACGAAAGCTAGTCTACAGTCACAATATTTCCATTGTGAGGGAAAGACATCAATCGAAAGAGTGTCGATACGACAGCTTTCATTACATAAAAATAGTCTCGCCCAAGGAGTAAATTGAAATCCAAGGGACCTCGAACTAACATAAGATCAATACAGACAGTTTTACCTTCCAAAGTAATAGAAAACTTAGGAAGGATCCCTAAAGGTTCACTAATGGTTCTGTTAAAAGCTTTCAAATTCTACGTAATAGGCACAATATGAGGGGAACCCAAAGCTTTCCAAGCAGTTGAGGATAAAATACTAACAGAAGCACCTTGAGGATCAAATCTAGGAGTCAAACCACACACAAACAGTAACTTCCCGTACTAAAAACACTAGTTGGTGATGAAATCCAACATCGTAGAATTTAATACAGAAAGGGCGGTTGGAACAGTTACCCCGACAACCTGCTTAATGAAACAGACTGGCACAAGTTTCTTCACAAAACCATCTCGAGTGAAGAAAACCCCCCAGAGAGTCCAAGTGAGTCTAGTCGACGTCTACTCCAGGTACAGTGAGATCTTTCCTTCACCGTCACCTTAGGAAATAATCTTAAGCTTATGGACACTAAGGTTACCAACAGTAACAAATACAACTGGGGGAACAGTCTACGATCCGATTCCACGCGCAAGGGCAGAGTAACAAAACTCAATCCCCTTGAAGGTTCCTCAACATGGTCAATCTGAGGTTTACCGACAAGTGACCCTAGGCTCCTCGACAATGGTTAATCCGAGGTTTACCGACAAGTGACCCCAGGCTCCTCGACAATGGTTAATCCGAGGTTTACGATTTGTAATGCGTGCAAAATCTTCTATCTTCCCCAATGAAACATAATTGATTGTCTCAAAGGTTCGGACATGATCTCGTGATTAACTCCTTTAAGAGAAGCTTCCCAGATTGTACCAATTAGAATTGGATTTATTTCCTACCGCAAGATTTATCTACTTGTTTGTTTTTGTTGCTTTGGAAAGTTAACTACAACCTATTCCAAAGCACTAATCCTGAGCTAGATTGGTGGAAAGAGCCCTAAAAATGTAAAAATTACTAGATGAATTTTAATTAAGTGCTGTGTTATTTAGGCTGTTATTACTCAAAAAGGGTAAATGGATATGAAACCAATGGTTTTATGACCCAAACCAAAACTGAATTCAATCGAATATGATAATGTAATATTTTCAATTTCATGAATCCTAACTAAAGTAAGGAGAGAGTTTCCATTCACTTCCAAATATGAAAAAATTTGATCACTAAGAGAAAATATAACAAATTCTCTAATGCACTAATTTCATTAAGAAAAACTAATGCAAATCAATCCCAGAACAAAATTTTTTATTTTTGTGTTTTTAAAACAAGCATAAAAACATCTAAATTAAAATCAAAGAAAATTGATCTAAATCTATGATTGATTTTTCAGAATGTAAACTATGCAGTTGTAATCTATGCACAATTCACACATATTCTGAAAATGAGAATTCTAATTATGCAAATGTGATCTATGCAAGAGAATTCTCAAACACAAGATCATTCTAATGTAATCTAAGAACCAATCAAGTGCAAGTCAAGAAAATTGGGTGAGAGTTCCAAAGATCAAAAAACATTCAAAGGCGATTAACACTCATACACAATTTAGCCCAAGATGGAAAATTGTGAAAAGACTGAGACAAACCTCCAAGTAATGACCAAAGTAAATCAAATTAAGAATTTCTCAAAAAAGAGACTCAAAACACCCAATTAACTTAATGGAGATTAATGAGATGAGAAATGTTGAAAGAAATTCAGAAACAAGAGATTTTTGACAGAAAAATACAGATCTGGGTAGATGCTAAGAATCCTAAATCAAATCTAAACTAAACTAGAAAAAAGAAATCTAAAGTTTTTCAAAAAAATTAACAGGGTCCGCAAGCCCCAGAAGTAACAGGTGCGGTCCCGCACTGTGCAAAAGAACAAAGTGCGGTCCCCAGAAAATTTCAAGAAAAACTTAAAAGATTTCAAAATTTTCAAAAACAAAGAAAAACTAAGCTACCCAGGCAGATATTCATCAATAAAAAACCAGGAAAAAATTTTCCGCAGATCAAAATACAAGAGAACCAAAAACAACAAGTTTCTTTCCCCAGCGGAGTCACCAATTTGTTGGCCGGATAAATCGTTCTTGCGGACAAGACAGATCTCCCTAGTGTCAAAAGATAATCTAGCAACAAACGAACAACTAAGTTTGTCTTTCTCTAAGTATATTCATTTTACAAATAAATGCTATGAAGGTGTCGATCCTACCTTGGATCCAAATGCTTTTTTGTGGTCGTAGTGCTTCCATCGCATCAATAATCCTTCATCGCAACAAGAGTTATTTCATCGCAACAATAATCCTTCCATCGCAACAAGAGTTATTTCATCGCAAGAAAGTGTCATCTTTCGTCGATCTGCAATCACAAACAAGAAATATTAATAGCACCTGTATAACAAATAATCGTAAAACATACCTATCATAGTGATCAAGGAATCTATGAAATAAATGATCAAACAACAGCTTATTTAAATAAACAATCGAACGACAATTTATTGAGAAAAACAAAACTTGATTGTATTAATATTAAAATATCAGAAGAACCTTACAACCTTTGCCTTGATGTTCGAAAGGCCTTCCCGGGGTCCGAAGTAGGAGTCTCCTCTACTTTGATAAGTCTTGCACTCTTCCTCTAGGAGCATAAAGAGGTATGTGATCTTTCCTCTCAAAAGCTCAGCAGAAAGAAGTCTAAATCTCAACAGCACTTTAGCTCAATCACACATAAAGCTTGAACTCCAATTCTTAGTCTCCAAAAACTCAATCTCCAAAAACTTAACCAATCTTAACCCTTTGAAGCTACCCAATGCCTCCTTTTATAGAGCAGATGAGGAGGTTAGGATTCCACCTTTTAAGGGATAGAATCCTCCTTCAAAGGGATAGACTCCTCACATCAAGGGATTAGTTCCTTAAGGTGAGGGATACATGCACCTTATCAAAGCGTACTCATCCCTAAAAATTATCATCTAGAACCTTCTAGAATTGACCTCAAACCACTTTTTTGACTTTACTTTCTCGCCTTTTTTACTTTGAGGAGGGTACGCAGGCATTGTAAAGGGAAACTGCGTTCTAGAACGCAGGTAAGCAGTGTATTACCTGCGTACCCAAGCTAGGAATGTAGGCAAGCCTTATGTTACCTGCGTACCCAAAGTTTCAGAGATTTTTAGGGTTTTTCCTCCTGTTTCAGGGCTTGACATGAGGAGTAAAGGTTGTAAGACTTGCAAAAGAGGTATGTATGAGTGTTAATGAGATCATACAGTTAGCAGAATGTCAAGGTGACAATTTTTAGTGTAAGAGTGACCAATAACTTCTCTTTGCCAACAATTTAGTTCTTTTCCTCTTAGCACAAAAACACAAAACCAAAAACACTAGAAAAACACGAAACACAATGAAGTAAGAAGAAGATACCTAGGCACATATAGTGCACTTCACTTCAACAGTTTACTAGCCCTGGTTGAAAATTTATGACATCAATTTAGGAACACTAAGTTGAGAAGACAAGGTCTCCTCTAGATTTGAACATAGATGAGAATAAACTCATCTTTCTCAACATTATGATATTCTTGGGCTTAGACTCACAGGCTAAGCCAATAAAGTTGCTTTGATACCACTGCAATGTTCCTTTTTCAGGAATGTCAGCAATCAGAAATCTATTCCAGAGATTTAATGAATGGGCATTTACCAGATATGTCACCTTCTCAAGGAAGTGTGAGATCTGGAGGCTATCTGGCCCTTTTCAGACTCTGTCTATAGAGCACATTGAAGAATCCCACTCAAAAGTGAGCTACAACAATATGTAAACACATACATGAGCATACCATGAAGAGACAGTGTTATTTTATGAGCTATGAGACAAGAAGATGTATGAATATCCAAGAATAATGTTATAGCAGTAAAAGAGTACAATTTCTCGAGGAAACAACCTCTCAAGAAAGGCAATGCAAGCCTCAATAATACATGTACATGGAAATGGAAGAACATTGTTATTTCTGCATAAAACCAGGCTATGAGGACGCAATATATGATATAATAATGCTACAAAATGATTTAAATACATGAATATGACAATATATGGCTCAAATACAGTAGGGGAGGAAAGCTCTAACCCTTAGAAGCAATAATACATCAATCCTCCAAGGGATTGGATGAAATATACAAAATGGCCAAAATGCCGAAGTAGCTAGGCAGCTACTGCAACTCAAATTTGGAACTCAATAGAGAAGGCTGAATATGATGAAAGATCTGAAGTAAACCTCCTCCAATGGATCTCCAAAGTGGAAGCCTGATCCTTACACTTGAGATCTCACCCTCCAATCAATCTACAAAACCCTGCAGCAAATGCACTATGAAAATAACGCAGTTATTGGAGCAAAGTGCGCAGTAGGGGAAAGAATGAGTTGGCATGATGCCAAGATCTAAAAATAAACTCTCAAGCTTCCAAAATGATCCTCCAAAGGCAAGAAAGACTCTCCCTCTGAAAAATAAGCAATGGAAGAGGTGTTGTGAAGTATCCACGGCAACACCCTACAACACAGTATTATGCTGCTACAGCAATAACATTGTCCTAAAGGAATATTCTTTGGCCTTGAGCCAATATATGTGGAAAATGAAGAAATAACCTTGAAGAGGCCTCTCAAGAAGGTGATGAAATCCTAAACGGGAGTTTCCCGGCAATTCTTGCTAAACAGCAAAGAATGCTCAATGTCTGAATAAACATGAAATCATAAACATATGCATGTGTGGCAATTTCTTTCCTCCTCTCCATATATAGCAAATGAAGACTCTCCATGGGCCCTACTTCAGATTAGGGTTTTCCTTCCTCTAGAAGCTTCCCTCCTACGTTATCCCATGTAGTGCTCTCCACCTCATATCCTGCGCTGGTTGACTTGGTCAAACCTCTTTGTAAATATCTCCTTTCACACATGAGGGTGTGAAATCTGGTTCCATGGCTGATCCCTTTCCATACTAAGGGGATTTTATTTATGTTTTTATTATAATTGGGTCTCCTTACCCAATTATTGATCTCCTAAATGAATTTAGACAAAAATTAATGTTCCAATTTATTGAAGAAAAATATTTAACATTACAGTCACCTGTCATGTGCTTTGAGCATCTGCTATCAATGTACCATTGGTTTTCTTCTCCTTATGCAAATAAAGCTATGCCACAGTTCTCAACATGTAAGTCCTTCTTTATCCAAACCTTGTAACTTGAAGGTATATGCTCTTTTGGCTGAAGTTTGCTCCTACATTCAATTTCTTCATGACAAAAGTTATTGCAATAAGCACATTCAATTTCATTTTGAAGAGGAGAAAAGTTGTTGTACATATTCTTCTATATTCTGGTCTCATTTCTTTGCTTTCTTGCTTCTCTGGTCATGATGGTTTTGTATGCAACACATTGAACAGCTTTATGACCAAAAAATATGACATGAGAAACATTTTCCATTAAAGAAGAAATTTATGCGATCATGGAACCTTCTATTTGTTTTTACCTATTGATTGGTATTTCTCTAAAAGATATTTCTGTTATTTTTCTTTGTATTAAGGTGGTCATGCTTTACTTGTAAAGTTTCTTTGTTCCCTTACTGAGTGACAGAATGTTGTAGGCTGGATATAGCTGCATTTAGATAGTTTGGTGTTGAAGACTGAGAGGATTCTTCGACATATCCAAGACCTGTATTTAAAAGAGGAGAACATTGTACCTTGATAATTTCATCTAAGGTTTCAGATCCTTTAGGAAATTGAAGATTCAAAGTTTTCACTTTCTCAATTTATTTTCTTAGACTTACTATTTCACATTCTACTTTCTGAGTGTGTTTCTCCTTTTCTACAGGCTATATCTTTAGAGTTTCTATGGATATTTTGTTTTCTTCCCAACATATTTTGAGCTGATTGATTTCTTCTAGAAAATCATTATCTTCTAGGGCATCCATAAAGGTATCCTTAGCCTCACTAGAATATTTTTCAAATGCCATGAGAAGTCTAACATCTTGATCAAATTGTCCTTCTTCACTATTTGATAACCCATCACTATCTTCATGAGTATAATAACTTTTTCTATTGATAAACTCATTCTTATTTCCTTTTCCTACTTCCTTTACTTTTTCGTGAATTTCCTTATGAGGACATTTTGCAGCATAATGACCAACTCTTCCACAAGAAAAACATTTAAAAGGAAGCTTACCTCTAAACCTTCCAGTGCCAAGTTGTAGCTTCTTTACAAAATTTACCTCATCTTCTTCTGAAATATACCCTGATCCTTCTGTTTCATGTACTTATTTTCCTTTTGCAGCTGTTCTAAAGACAAATTATTTGACCTCAGATGGACCTCCTTTTCTCATTTCACAAGAAGTTAGAATACCATGAATTTGAACAATAGTAAGAGTTCGTAGATCTTGCTTCTCTTCAATAGCAAACTCTTTTGACTCAAATTTGGAAGTTAGAGATCTTAAAACCTTTTCTACTAGAGTAGTGTCAGTTATGGTTTCACCCAAATTTCTCCTACAATTTACAATATCATCCAGACGTAAAAAGAAACTGGCAATGCTCTCCTCATTATGCATCCTGAGATTTTCATATTGAATTCTGAGAGTTTGGAGTTTAGCACTTTTTACCTTTGTATCACCTTCATAGCTTAGAATGATTTCATCCCATATCTCCTTTGTTGTATTCAACTGCATGAATTTGACAAATTCTGATTCATTTAGAATCCCCAACAATGTATTGACCGCCTTTGCATTAGTTTCATAGTTCTTTATTGTTGTTACATCTGTTGGAACTGAGGTTAGATATTCATAACCTCCTTCAACTATAAACCATACATCTGCTCCAAGAGACTGAAGATAGGATCTTTTCCTTGTCTTCCAGAAGATTAAATTGTTTCTGTTGAAGAGAGGAGGCCTGATAGATGATGTCACATATTGATTTCTCATCTTGGCTGATCTTCCTTCTAGTGGCTAAGCTTCTTCAGAAGGACTTTCTCCGATACCAATTTTTGGGAAAAATACTGAGAGGGGGGGAGGGGGTGAATCAATATTTAGAGATTACTGAAAATATTTTAATATTTTCTTTACAGAATTCCATATGCAGCTTTGATGAACCCAACTCGTGTATACACGTGTATATAAGAGAATAAACTAGTGTATACTGATATGATTTTGCAATTAAAAAAAAGAATTAGGAACAATCTTTAACTCAGTTTACCAGTCATGCATCTGTTAGATAATCAGTAAATATGTGCAGTAACAGAGTATAAATCATCAAACAAGAGAAACACACAACTGATAATGGAATTCTTGGACGGAATCAAATAGCTAGTACAACGCTCAATACTATGGGCTAATACCATGGTAATGCCCCTTGGTATCATAATTTTGAAGCGTAAAAGGCATACGCGATTTGGATCATTCTTATCTATGTGTATATGCGTCTTCTCGTCATAAAAAGTGCGTATATACTTATCATGAATGTATACACAGGTTGCCTTCATAAAAATAGTGTATACATTGCATCCATATGCGGGTTGCCTTCATCAAACCTGCATATACATTGTGACATCTTATATTTATCATCTCTCTAGCACTTACTTGAATTCCTTTCTCTATCACATCTGAACTGACCTGTAGAATCATCATTTTTACATCTTTAACAAATAGGTTTCTATCAAAATGGAAACTCATCAAGAGGTTTCCATCAAGTACAACATCATCAAGTAAGTTGCCATCAAGGATAACATATTGTGTCATATTTCCAACACATATATCTTTTGTTTGACTTCATAGCCGAATGGAAAATAATTAACTCGTAAGGATCACTTATCCAACCGACCAAGCAACCAACCAATCAAATAAAGAAACAAAAAATTCAGCCATCATCATAACTAGCCTAATATCAATTAAGGAAATAAAACTAAATTCTACAGAGAGAGCCCTCTCTGAAGCTGGTATGGCTAGATCCCAATATTAAAAGTGGTTTGATATTGTTCTATATAATTATTCTTGCTAATATTAAAATTATAGAATGATAGCATAACACACCGGTGTCACCGAGTGGAGATCCCAACCTCATCCTTGAGGGAATTCGAGTGCCTACTCATGAGAGGATTTTTGTTGTCCATGTGAGTTGATATCATCATCTAGAATTCAGGCCACTTGTAGACCCTCTAGTGTTGTGTATTCACTCAGTGACTTACACAGTCCAGTAGTAGAGTTCATCACAAGAGGGTGAAATTAAATATCATTTCTTCTCAGAATTCATTGAAGGGATCAACCATTCAATAGCTGGGCTTAGGAATAGTTGCGGCTATTCTATCTTTTAGTTCATCACATAGATCTGAATACCCAGTAGTTATCCATTGCAAACCCTAGGAGGGTGATTTTTTGAGGTGAGACAATCCGGAAATCCTTTCTGGGTTATTCTGGGTTTTTTCCATAGAGTTTGATTTCTAAATCTAGGATTTTTTTGAGCATCAGATCATCCTCATCTACGCAGTTCTATTCACCCAACAAAAACATTTCTAGTAGCGGAGTGCAGAGGGAGAGCTCCAACATCGCAACAAAGAGCAGTGTTTTTAGTGGGAGACCTTAAGGCCATTCCAACCCACTTTTGTTGGTCTGAGCACTATCTATTTTGAAGAAATGTTGTATTCTTTGCACCTCCATATTAATAAAATGGCTCAACTGTTATGTCTATTTTTATGGTGTTTTTCAGTTTATTTCCATATTGTTGTAGTTTCTAGTTTATTATGTTTTATATTACTATATTTTCCTATTTGGAATATTACAGTGGCATCAGAGCTTATAGGCTTACCTAAGCCTATGGAACAACCGGTCTATGACACTTGAAGATATAGAATACATTACAGACCAGACAAGGGGATACAAAAAGAGAGAATGCATAAATTCACTAGAATAAAAAGATTCAATTTTGTGTTAGATGTTTGGGGAAAATAATGATGAATATTGAAAATTCAAGACATCGGTTTTGTGCAGAATAGGCCAGTTATGTTTCCTTATGAGCATTTTTTTCCAAATTCGGCCTGGATTGAGAGAAAAAGAAGGTTCTATGACAGATAAAAAAATAGAAAATACAGAAATTCATTGGGATAAAAAGTGATGGTTTTTCGATGGATGTTTTAGGAAAATGAAGACAAATCTTGAAAATCTGAGACAAGGGTTTTGTGTAGAACGGGACAATTATATTTCCAAATTTAAAATTTCTCCAATTTTAGTGTGGATTGAGAGAAACAAAAGGTTCTTCAAAGACAATTTTCTCAGATTGCTGTGGTGGTCATTTTTGAAATTCTTCCAATTGCAATACCATATTCAGCTTGTTCTAGAGTTCACATCTGGCAAAGAAAATTGTGTTCTAGTGGAGGAGGATAAAGGAAGTATTCAATGGTAGAAGAAGGTTATGGGAAGGAGTTTGGAAATATCCTCCTCATAATTATGTAGGATCTTTCCATAGAGATCAAGGAGATGAGAGTGGAGAGAAAAATGGAAACCCCAAGAGGGTTTCAAAATGAAGAAAGTTATGGTACTTCACGTCATTGGTATGAGCAAGTGGCAGTGCACCAAACTTCACAACGCTCCACTATGCCTACCTTCCTAGCAATTGGAAATGGGGATGGAGGACCATAAGAGGAGGAGGCTCTTAATGATTATTTTTTGAAATATGAGTCTCAGTCCCAAAGATTCAAAGAGTATTTGAATTTACAGGAAATTTTCCATATTAAGGAAAACTGAACACCTCACTGCTACGATAGAGCCAGAGAGTACACATAGGGAAATGACCTACAATGTACCGTGGCTAAAGTTTTTCTACCTAATTATGAAGGTTCATCAAAGAGTATAAAAAAGACATGGGAGGAGGCAAATGAGAATACACTTGTTGATGAGACACCACCCATTGTTGAGGTATCCATTGATGAGGTATCTGGGGTTGTGGCTGAGTTCACTGATGATAGTAGTACATCACAGGATTATGGGGAGCTTGTAGATACACCTAGTGTGACGTAGGAGTCACCCTTGTTGGATTCGCCTTTGGTAGCCCCAGTAGACAGATTGGAGGAGGCTCATGTCGAGCCCATGATGGACAAGCATGTGAAACCATCATTTCGGCTACCCATTGATGAGGGGCGACATAGAGACCACACGTTGGAATTCCAATATAGTTCGCTTCAGAGGCATGCTGAAAGGATCTAAATCGTTATCAGCACACCCCTATGCATTTTACTGAGAGAGGAAAAGTTTTTTAGACATACCAGAGGGGATTACCAGGAGAGAAACACACAACAGATGGGTGGGGTGTCAGGAGATGTATCCAACCTTGATGAGACGGTAGTAGATACGATAGTATTGGGTGATGGTCACACATAATAGTGCCATTAGTTTCAGGCCTACCTTCTCGCTTTGAAGGAGAAGGCCACATCAGTGCGAGAGGCTAGCCTATGGAAGAACGAGGAGCCATAGGGCATGGGATTGGTTTGTGCCAAGTCATCGAAAAAGTTGGCCCAAATTAGGGAACGGTTGGATTCCATAATGGTGCAGTTATAAGGCACATTGGAGTGTTAGACCACCCCCATTTAGGCATACAGAGCTAGGGTGAAACACTCGCAGGATGAAGGGATTATTATATGTATGTGGATTCTTGTGTTTGATTCTTTTCTCGAGGTACTAAGCTAGTACCCCATGGAGAAGGCTAGGTAGTTGGATTCATCCATGGCCACATTTCAGTAGAGTCCATGGATTTCTAGAAGGAAACAAGGCCCAGACTACTGTTGGGATCCAGGTGGGATTTTCTATCACATGATAGAGTCGGTAGGTGATGGTAGTCGTTGCGTGATGGGTTTAATGTTTGGGTGCACACACATTGTTAGATCACTATCAGAGCCCTGGACATCCCTAGTGACAAGATGGTTCGATAGGGGGGTAGACCCTTTTTAGGAGCTATCTCAGCATATCAACCGTGCATGGATTCATAGGGTCATTAACCTACTTTGGTAGGAGCTGGTTGGATGAGGTGGCATTGGTAGGCCACTGGAAAAGGCAATAATTAGAGACGATTCTCTCTCATGGGTATATGGTACACTTGAGCTATGAAGGATAGGAATAGTGATTTCATTATCATTGGCATGTGAGGAGTTAGGTTGCTCTAATCCTTTATAGAAAATGGGGATATGTAGCCCACCTTATGGGGGGTTTACTAGTAGAGTGGTGGATATTTTGGCCCATGCAGGATACTATACCATACAAGATGGTATAGCCATGACTGACGGTATCCGGTGGTTTACAGGGGTAGGTTGTAGCATACAGTGGCATGATAAGGAGTGCGTATACACTTGGTGGTATTTTGTGACCCATGATATGATGCAACAGGCACTTGGACTGTTGCCTCCAAGGGGACTTCTGGACAGGGGCATTAGGTGTACCTCGGAATGCAACTCACCTAGGATTGATGAGGATATTTTTGAGCATCTAGAGACACCACGTTTATCAGATATAGGGCTACGGGGGTGTTATCAATAGATCTCGAGTAGAGGGAAGCCTGACCACTCATGTTTGAGTGATGAGGATGATGTGGCGGAGGTAGAGCAGGAGGAAATTTCTTTTGTATGGCAGGACGAGGAATCTCCTTTAGATGAGTTGATGGGGCCATATGAGGATGCTTCTAAGGAGGATGAGCCATCATGTGGAATTGATGACAGTAGGCGGTATTTGTCTTCTAGGATGCAGGTTGAGCAGTCAGAGGACTCGATGAGAGATATTTAGGATGATGAGTCACTTTTTATGGTTCAGCCTGAGCATCATGTGGTGGAGCATGGGGCAGTTGAGAGGGAGGCTATGCACATCATGCATGATATTCCTTTGGGGGAGAGCTAGATGGAGGATCACAGTGAGCTAGTGCTAGATATGTGGCTGACCTTGGCGTCAGCCATTGAGGAGGAGCTATTGGAGATGGTGGTGCATCCATATTTGGGATGACCAATTGATGAGGTGTCGGTAGATGCATATATAGTTAGTAGTATTGTAGTAATTTAAGGGAGAAACACTCTCTAGGAGTACATCGATGGGGCTTGCAATACCTTTGTCCCACTTGAGCCTATTATAGAGAGAGTGGCCTTCCCTTTGAGGCATTTCTCATTGACAGGTGGGACAGAGCAGCATGAGTTGAGTGTGAGTTGGCCACCATACTCTAGACATGTTCCATATGAAAAAATCACCACATTGGATTCTTCCACTCGGATAGACTGGTGGGAGATCATGATTTGGTATCCTATTGATAGTATGATCTTCTCAGTCAGGTGGATAGCAGAGCAAGGACCCATAGACATGATGGGTACTACGGTTTACATTTGGAAGTGGGGCACATGTATAAAACTCTCTAGCATTCCATCCTGACTTCGGGAGAGCACAATTAGCGTTGGATTAAGTCAAGGGAGAGAGGTGATGAGTTGGTCCATAGTTGGTGGGGCAACTTATACAGTCATATCTACGATAGAGCAAGGGCCCTAGAGTATTAATGCATGTTGGTGGTCTTCATCTCATGAGGCAGTAGCTATAGCTAGATGCAGTGCGCAGTTTGAGCTAGGGGACTTGGTCGATGATTGGTCATGGCAGCATTGGGATCCAGGAGGATTGATTGATGATAGGTGTTATCACTCTAGTAAATTCTTAAGTTGTGGGATTTTGGATTTAAGTCAAAGAACTCTAGAGGTAACCACAAACCTACTTCAAACTCTAGTACCTAGCCTTCCCAGGGTTCAGAGAGGGTTCTCTCTTTAAGATTTATCTTTGTCTGATTTATAAATGTTAGGCTAGTTATGAATGTGTGGTTTTGGTTTTGATTGATTGTTTTGGTGGGAAAAAATCACTGGAAGGGATGAATAGAGGGAAATTTACTTCTCCATTGGGCTATGGAGTCTAAATCAAGCTATCAGAACCAGGATTATCAGAACTAGGATTAGGGCCTAAAAGGTGAAATTTCTTCAGGGCAAGATAGATAACCATTGGAGATTATGGAAAATTGTTTTTTGAGGTGGTATGATAGGGATAAACGACACTTAAGGATCCTTTGATCCGGAAAAGAGAATTAGTAGATAGAGGTCAAACGGGAGAGGGAGCAATTAAGGGTTCCCTACACCGGAAATCAAAAGAAAACAAAGAAATGATAACTAGTTAAAAACATGGTGCTATTAACATGTCCTATAGTAATACTCATAGTTATAAATTTAGGTTTAGAATTAAAACACAGATGTATGCATATAACAAATAAAGATTACAAATGACAAGTTTAGAGAGAACTTCACTCCAGATTTCTTATCATAGGGATCCTAAAGTATGATGCCAAATAGGTGATCCAATTTGCTACTCAAAGTCAAAACACACAGCCTTCAAGTCAAAAATATGCCTATAATAATCTTCATCAATTTTATTCCACCAAAATACTTCAAAGGGTGAAGTATTTATACAAATTCTAAACTATAATATCTTGAAAAAATATCAATATTGGTTTACAAATATCTCAAACTGCTTTACATAAATAAAAATTAATAAAAGGGCACTAAAAACTAATGAATCTATTCGACACTATACTTATGGATTTATGGTGACAACGAAGATAATTTGAGTTTTATCTCAACTCTTATTTGATGATGAGGCATCTAACTCTCTAACTGTCTCCTTTCTCTGTGCATTCTGCTCCAACAATTTTGCAAACTTGGGGTCCAACGATACTTTTTTATTTCTCAATCTGAACTATATATATATATATATATATTGAAATATTTTATTGTAGATAAATATTTTATTGAGATAAACCTCTCTCAGTTCCCTAAAATTATGCTCCAACTGTTCACAATAGGCTCTGCAAAGAGATGTGTAAAATAGATCTTTGCACAGTTTGAAAAACAGGCTGTAAATATGTGCATATATCTCCCATTATGTAATAACTGTAAAAAAATTGAGATAGGTTTTTTTATATGGGTCGCTTAGGAACAAACAACTCCTCTAGTTTTGTAATATGTATTTCTGAATGGCCACAATCTTCTCTACAAAATGATGACTTACAGGAATTTTCTGTAAAACGTACTTGAAAATATTGTTTAATATTTCCAAACCCATAATGTATATTAGAAAAGTGAGAGAGGTTTGTATAGTGGGATATATTAAGAACATAAACCTCCTTCAGTTTTGCAAAATTCATCTTGGATTGGTCACAATAGTTTCTGTAAAACAATGACTTAAACAAGAAATTTCTGCAAAAATGTCCCTTCTTGCTCTATTTTCATCTTTTAACCTACTGTTATTTTAACTGTTTTTCTTTTAATTTGGATAAATTTCATTGTTGGTGAAATTATTTTCATCTCTTTTTACCATTACTGCCTCCATGTTTTACTTTTACTGTTTTACCTTGACTACTCTGTAACTTTGTTTTAACCTTTACTGTGACTTTCATCTGATACAATTTAACTTTGATACTCTTTGACTATTATGTTTTCACTGTCTTTGTGAATTCTTATTTCAATTTTACCATTCAATGTGTAATTTCATCTTTCTAATATCTCTCTGCCTTGATTTTATTCTTTCTTTGTATACAAACTATTTGTTGAATGAAGCTTTTGAATTAAAATCTAAGAATTTGGAGCAAACAATTTTGTCAAGTAGTATTGAAAATGTTGGCCTAATTTCATATTCTAAGAATAACCTGCAAAAATAAAAAAATTTGTTAACGAAACAAAGGTCTTCAAGAAGGGATAACGACTTTGATGAATTGGGAATACCCATAAAATTAATTTTGACTATGGAGGTTTAACTTTGTTGACACTGAGTAATTGAGTGTAACAATTCAGGATTCTGATCATTGGTAAAATAGTTTGAATCTTCCAAAAGGTTTCCAAAGGTCTGAAAAAGGTTAAATTTATTCAAATTTGATTAAAATAGGTTAAATTATTTGAAACTATGGTTTTATCAGGGTTTCTACAACGAATACACTATTTGAAGGTGATTAAGGTCTTTCTGTAGACAAATAGGCTTCACAAGGTTCAATATTGACAAAAATAACTCTTTTTGATGACGAGAAGGTTAATTTATTCAAGAATACCTTTTTTGTAGGTATTAGGTCTTGAAACAAGGTTTTTGAGATTTCGGAATATTTCTGATGGCTTTGAAGGTTTCTAGAAATGAACTGAAGCTTCCAGTGGTCTTGAATGGTTTGCAGGGAAAATTATGCAGGCTTTTGGGCACAAAAATGGCAGAAAAATAGTGTTTTTACAGTCCGGGAGGCTTTGCAAGGTTAAGGTTAATGCGCAGAAGATAAGGAATGAGATTCATTTCGAATGTATTATATACTTATTCAAATTTAATGGAAAAGGCATTCAATTGCAGTCACATAGGGCGGGATGGCGGTTTTGGAGTCCAATGAAACAACCAGTTGTTATTGAGCGGCAATTAGGTGGTAAGCGGTATTGAGCTCAACACACATGATCTAATGATTGAAGGGCACATGGAGGAGAGATGAATGGGTGAAACAACCCATTTCGTGCATGTTTGAAGTTTGGATGATCGCGCGACTTTTTCACGCGATATCAAATGTCAGCCGCTGGATTTGGGAGATCAATGCGAAGGGTCGAGATTTGTTTGGGAGATGCATTGAAATGTGAAGTGGGGTCGGGATGTGTTATATGCGTGGACGGGTTAAATTTATGAAATAAACGTTAAAAATATGTTTAAACCATACTTTTATGATATAGCGGTGGGATAGGTTTAAAACATTTATACAATGTTTTAATCAATGCATATGGGTGCGGGCTTTATATTATATAGTTTTCAACCTTTCAATTGTTTAAAAACCATAGGGGCAGGGTATTTCAATAGATATAGGTTTAGACCAAGGGGTTTATAGGGCAACGTTTTTTTTTTTATGCATGTGGGGATAATAAACGTTGGTTTAAACGTAAAATAATGGGTCTTGGGGGGGTTATTTAGATATAAGGGAATAATATTTATGGGTAGATGTAGTTTTAGGGATTTAATAAAATAAGTTAGGTGTTAATATGAATAAAGGGATAGTAAAAGGAAAAAAAACACATATTCTATCTAATTAAAGTATAAAAATAAAGCATTTCTTATATTTTATATTTACTTCACTAATACTTAGGATAAATTTATTTTAACGGTTTTTATGAATGATTTTGAAGGGAATGAAATTAGTTATTTTAAGGTTTCAATTTTACTAAGTAAGAATGTGTTTTTACTTAGGAAAAAGGGGTTTTGATGTATGAATTAAGGGTAAATGCTGATCAATGTGGGTTTAATGTAGGAACTCAATATTTTTAACTAACTAGTCATCAAGCCTTGGGTCTAGTCCCAACAAAATTCAGAGAAATGCTCTGAGTCTTTTTTACTGATAGTTTAAAATATTGAATACTTGAGGGGAAATTAATGTTTTTTCTTGATGATTCTTTACTACATGCTTGCACAACTACTTTCTACCTACCCAACTTTATTTATAACATTTTTTCTTCATTTTGTAGGTGCATTTAGGCTTGCAACCTTAAAACATTTTTCTTTCAAAGCATAAAACTATCTAATTCTACCTTATTTCATCCAAGGGCTCAAATTTAACTGTTGAGCTCCTCATTATTCTCTACCTATCTACTAATTTGTCAAGTTTAAAATGTTTGACAAATCTTTATTCACTATCTAAAACATGAAATTGAAAACATGAAAAGTTAAGATTAAACAGTTTAAGTGATCATGGATTATGGCATTTATTAACAGTCTGCACATAATCATTATTCTTACAGTAAAAGTAAAAGTAGTGGCATTTGATCTTGCTCACTTTCAGGTCTTATTTTACCTCTTTTTTCTTTTTAGGGTCCTTTGATCTTTCTTTTAGGACTTTTTACCCTCTTTTTTGATTTTTTATTATTTTTTATTTTTTTTAAAATATGGGAAAGAAACTTGCAGAAAGCAAGGTATGTACATATTTACAAGACTATCAAAAAATATGAATCCTATATTTATAGGACCCTAACATCAGCTTCACATGGGGATGGCATCTCCTTGTGAGATGTCAAGAACACCGTCGACTAGTAGCTTAATCCTTTCAGCCAATCCAAAACATGCATTTGCTTTGTTATAAAATATTCGTGACTGAAACTCTTGAACTGAACTTACACCTTTTTCTGCAAACTGAAATCTAATCTAAGACTAAAATGTGTTGCAACGTTCAAACTAAACTACTGAATCATCAATATCTTAGGGCCTTTCCCTTGGCTTCAAATCTTAATGAATTATTTCAAAACTAGCTGAAAATTGAAAATTGAAAAGATGCTCAGAATTCTGAGCTTAGTCGCACTCATCTACCTACTCTAATCTACTGATAATCGTATTGAATTAGGTAATACAAAAATTCCAATGAATCCAATCAAGTAGTTGTTGAAATGAATGGATAATTTGACTGCTTGTCATCAAACTTGGAAGCATAACTTGATCATGTGTCTTCATAATCAAAGATATGATGTGTAATGGAAATTTTTGATATATTTGATCCTCATAGATAAAACATGTTTGCAGACTTGAGCTAAAAATAGTCTCCGTATAATTTTCTATAGGATCATCAAAAGCATAATGTATGATTTGTGATTCTAGGCCTTCTATGACCAATTAATTAGTTGTATTCTTAATATTAATCCTTGAAACTATTTCTTCAATCTTCTTCTTAAAAGAATAATCATCCCCAATATGCAAGTCAAAAGTTAGTACAATTTCATCTTTCTTTGGAGAAGTAATATTTTCCAAGAATTCTTTAGGATCTCGTAAATTATAAGGCTGAATTTGAGAATGAAAAAGTTTAATGCCATTTTCATATTTTCTAGAAATTAACTCAAGAACACATATTTTAAGTCGAGGAGAACATTTTTTTGATTTCAAAATAAGAAATACAACTCTTAGAAAATCCTCATCAAGCTGAAATTCTAATAAGCCATCCATGAATTCATTGAAAATCTCATGAGATGAAAGGCTTACCACAAACTCTATCATCTTGTATCACCATTAATGATTTGGAATATGGATTTTTTGGTTATGATTTTTCTTCTGAACTTTGAAGTTTTGGATCTTAGACAATGGAGTCGCCAGGTGGACGATTTTAACCTTTGTATTTCTAATCATTGTCAACCATCATAGATCAGATCTAAACCTGTAAAATATTTCTGAAGAAAATGTTAGTTTTCCCCAGTGGAGTCACCAATAGTTGTTAGAGTCCTATAAATATAGGATTCATAATTTTTGAATTGAATTTGATAGTCTTGTAAATATGTATATACCTTGATTTCTGCAAATTGTTTTCTCATATTTAAAAAAAATGAAAAATAATAAAAAATAAAAAAAGAGGGTAAAAAGTCCTAAAAGAAAGATCAAAGGACTTAGAAAAATGTAAACACCAAAAAGAAAAAAGAGATAAAATAAGACCTGAAATTGAGCAAGATCAAATGCCACTACTTTTAATTTTACTGTAAGAATAATGATTATGTGCAGAGTGTCAATAAATGCCATAATCAATGATCAGTTAAACTCTTTAATCTTAACTTTTCATGTTTTCAATTTCATAGTTTAGATAGTGAAAAAAGATTTTTCAAACGGTTTAAACTTGACAAATCAGTAGATAGGTAGAGAATAATGGGGAGCTCAATAGTTAAATCTGAGCCCTCAGATGGAATAAGGTAGACTTTGATAGTTTTATGCTTGGAAAGAAAAATGTTTTAAGGTTGCAAGAATAATTACACCTACAAAATGAAGAAAAAATGTTAGGAATAAAGTTGGGTAGGTAGAAAGTTTTTGAGCAAGCATGTAATAAAGCATCATTAGAAAAAATCACTAATTTTCCTTTCCCTCCAAGTATTTAGTATTATAAACTATCAATCAAAAAGGCTCAGAGAATTTCTCTGACTTTTTTTGGGACCGGACCCAAGGATCGATGAATTTTTAGTTAAAAATATTGAGTTCCTACATTAAACCCACATTGATCAGCATTTACCCTTCATTCATACATCAAAACCCATTTTTCCTAAGTAAAGACACATTATTACTTAGTAAAATTAAAACCCTAAAATAACTAATTTCATTCCCTTCAAAATAATTCATAAAAACCCTCAAAATACATTTATCCTAAGTATTAGTGAAGTAAATATAAAATATGAGAAATGCTTTATTTTTATACTTTACTTAGAGAGAATATGTGTTTTTTTTCCTTTTACTATCCCTTTATTCATATTAACACCTAACTTATTTTAGTAAATCCCTAAAACTACACCTACCCCTAAATATTAATTCCCTTATATCTAAATAACCCCCCAAAAACCCATTATTTTACGTTTAGACCAAAGTTTATTATCGCCACGTGCATAAAATAAAAAACCTTGCCCTATAAACCCCTTGGCCTAAACCTATCTCTATTGAAATACCTCGCCCCTATGGTTTTTAAACTATTGAAAGGTTGAAAACTATATAATATAAAGCCCGCACCCATATGCATTGATTAAAACATTGTATAAATGTTTTAAACCTATCCCGCCGCTATATCATAAAAGTATGGTTTAAACGTATTTTTAACATTTATTTCATAAATTTAACCCATCCACGTATATAACGCATCCCAGCCCCACCTCCCATTTCGACGCATCTCCCAAACAAATCTCAACCCTTCACATTGATCTCCCAAATCCGACGACTGACATTTGATATCCCGTGAAAAAGTAACGCGATCATCCAAACTTCAAACCTGCATGAAATGTATGGTTTCACCCATTCCTCTCTCCTTCATGTGCCCTTCAATCATTGGATCATGTGGGTTGAGATCAATACCGCTTACCACCCTATTGTCACGGGATAACCACTGGTTGTTTCATTGAACTCCAAAACGCCATCTCGCCTGATGGACCGCAATTGAATGCATTTTCTATTAACTTTGAATATGTATATAATACATTTGAAATGGATCTCATTCCTTATCTTCTGTGCATTAACCTTAACCATGTAAAGCCTCCCGGAATGTAAAAACACTATTTGTCCACCATTTCTACACCCGAAAGCCTGGATAATTTTCCCTTCAAACCATTCAATACCACTGGAAGCGTCAATTCATTTCCAGAAACCTCCAAAGCCATTAGGAATCTTCTTACACCTCAGAAACCCTGTTTCAAGACCTAATACCTGCAAAAAAGGTATTCTTCAAGAAATTAACCTTCTTATCATCAAAAAGAGCTATTTTTGTCAATATTGAACCTTGTGAAGCCTATTTGTCTATAGAAAGACCTTAATTTCCTTCAAAGACTGTATTTGTTGTAGAAACCCTGATAAAACCACAGTTTCAAATACTTTAACCTATTTTAATAAAATTTGAAGAAATTTAACCTTTTTCAAACTCTTTTACCAATGCTTAGAATCTCGAATTGTTAGACTCAATTACTCAGTGTCAACAAAGTTAAACCTCCAGAGTCAAAATTCATTTCACAGGTCTTCCCAATTCATCAAATCCATTATCCCTTCTTGCAGACATCTGTTTCATTAACAAATTGTTTTATTTTTGCAGGTTATTCTCATAATATGAAATTAGGCCAACAATTTCAATACCAGTTGACAAAATTATTTGCTCCAAAATCTTAGATTTTAATTCAAAAGCTTCATTCAACAAATAGTTTTTATACAAAGAAAGAATAAAATCAAGTCAAAGAGAGATTAGAAAGATGAAATTACACAGTGAATGGTAAAATTGAAATATGAATTCACAATGACAGTGAAAACATAATAGTCAAAGAGTATCAAAGTTAAAGTGTATCAGATGAAAGTCACAGTAAAGGTTAAAACAAAGTTACAGAGAAGTCAATGTAAAATAGTAAAAGTAAAACATGGAGGCAGTAATGGTAGAAAGAGATGAAAATAATTTCACCAACAATGAAATTTATCCAAAGTAAAAGAAAAATAGTTAAAATAACAGTAAGGTTAAAAGATGAAAATAGAGCAAAAGGGAAATTTTTGCAGAAATTTCCTGTTTAAGTCATTGTTTTGCAAAAACAATTGTGACTAGTCCAAGATGAATTTTGCAAAACTGAAGGTGGTTTATGTTCTTAAGATGTCCAACTATAAAAACCTCTCTCACGTTTCTAATAGAAATTATGGGTTTCGAACTATTAAACAATATTTGAAAGAACTTTTTACGAAAAATTCATGTTAACTCATCCATTTGCAGAGAGTATTGTGGCTAATGAGAAATACATATTACAAAAATGGAAGAGGTTTTGTTTCCTACGAGACCCATATACAAAAACCTATCTCATGTTTTTCACAGGTATTACGTAATGGGAGATACATGCACATATTTACAACCTATTTTTCAGACTGTGCAAAGCTCTGTTTTACACATCTTTTTGCAGAGCCTATTGTGAACAGTTGGAGCCGAATTTTCTGGAACGGAGAGAGGTGTATCTCAAGAAAATATTTATCTACAATAATCTCTTTCAATTTTCACATATCTAGTTTGGATTGAGAATTAAAAAGGTATCATTGAACCCCAATTTTGCATAATTTATGGACCAGAATGCACAAAGAAAGGAGGCAGTTAGTGACTTGGATGCATCATCATCAACTAAGAGTTGAGATAAAATTCGATTTCTCTTATTTTTCACCATCAATCCATAATTGTAGTTCCAAATAGATTCATTAGTTTTGATTGTCCTTTTATTAATTTCTATCTATGTAAAATAGTTTGAGATATTTGTAAACCAATCTTGATGTTTTTTCAAGATATCCTAGTTTAGAATTTGTATAAATACTTCACGCTTTGAAGTATTTTTGTGGAATAAAATTGCTGAAGATTATTATAGAAATATTTTTGACTTTAAGGCTGTGTGTTTTGACTTTGAGTAGCATATTAGATCACCTATTTGGCATCATACTTCAGGATCCCTTTGATAAGCAATCTAGAGTGAAGTACTCTCTAAAATTGGCATTTGTAATCTTTATTTGTTACATGCATACATCTGTGTTTTAATTCTAAATCGAAATGTATAACTAGGAGTATTACTAGAGGACATGGTAGTAGCACCCTGTTTTTAACTAGTTATCATTTCTTTGTTTTCTTCTGATTTTCGGTGTAGGGAACCCTTAATTGCTCCCTCTCCCATTTGACCTCTATCTACTACTTCCCTTTTCTGGATCAAAGGATGTTTAAGTGCCCTTTATCCCGATCATACTGCCTCAAATTTTTCTTTTCCATAATATCCAAGGGTTATCTGTCTTTCCCTGAAGACATTTTACCTTTTAGGCCCTGATCCTAGTTCTGCTAGCTTGATTTAGACTCCATAGCCCAATGGAAAATTAAATTTCCCTCTATTCACCCCTTCCAGTGATTTGTTTCGACCAAAACAATCAATCAAAACCAAAACTGCCCATTCATAGCTAGCCTAACATTTATAAATCAAACAAAGATAAATTTTAAAGAGAGAGCCCTCTCTGAACCCTGGGAAGGCTAGATCCTAGAGTTTGAAGTAGGTTTGTGGTTACCTCGGTGAGTTCTCTCTTGAACCTCGAGAAATTGCTGAGTGATAACAATAGGTATGGTGAGACATCCATTTGGGATACTGACATTGAGGGGTCTATTCCAGGTAGCTTCGCACAGGGGCATAGCCGCATTGAGGGGAATGTATGGGATCCAGGCATTGGGTCTTAGTTGCATCGAGCCAATAGGGTGGCCCACATCTTGGTAGTTTCTTGTGGGAAAACAACTTTTTGGCAAGGAGGACTGTAATATTCCTAGTTTATCTTTTAGCTAATTAGAATATTAAATTTTTTCTTCCTTAGTTAATAAATGAATAAGAGGTTAGAGGGACCCATAAATCCATTTAATAGGAATAAAACCACTTCTTAATGTGAACGTGGATCAATGCATATAGATGGATTCAATATGAATAAACCACTTCTTGATGTGAATGGGTGTCAATGAATGTGGATGGGGTCAATTTGAACAAAACAATAGTGAATTCATGGAGGTAGTAGAGACAGTGGAGGAAAGTACAGTCATAATGGAGGTTAGCAGTGTTATAGCATCATTTTTCACCCTCATGTGAATAATTTTTGTCTCTTTGGCCCTAGGCACCCTTTCCTTCCAGGCTTGAACAAATTCATAACAACAGTGTTAAAATTCCCATACGCGATTATGCCTAGAATTTTTCGTGTATATATGCGAGTTCGTTCATACTTTTTCGTGTATGCCATTTAAATCATTAAAAAGTATATAAATTCCTTATTTTCGTGGCAAGGTGATGGTTATTTTAGTAATTCAACCACCCCAGCCGATGGCCCAACTGTTTCCAACTGCTAAAACTACTTTGAGGGAGTATAAAAGCCCCTCATGTTTATGGCCTGAGGGAGAGAGAAAATTATAGATATTATACTCTGTTGGATCCCCATTTCAAGTCTAATGTTCCCATGCCTCCTGCACTTCCCAAGTATATTTAGGAAACCCTTGTTTCCTTGAAGATGATCATCATCTTATATGACATCTCGTGTGCACACATCTTGGAAGAATCCTAGCAAGGTGAGGGCTAGACTGATCCAGAGGACAGTCTACTCGAAGGTCGTGGAAGGATTCAGGTGATCTCTCCACTTTCTATTCTTGTACATTCTATTTATAATAAGAAGTACCGTCTTGTTCCCGAATATTCACATGTCTATATATGTGTAAAGGTTGTTGGTTAAACATTCCATATTGCTTATATGATATTATACATGGATTATACTGACATCTAGGAACAATATATGATGTACAACTAGTGTTTCATGTTCGTTCTTTCTTGATTTCTAGGTTACAAAGCATGAGGAGTTGCTGGGGGTTTGAACCCTATGGGATCTACATCAAATGTAGGACTTTCAAGTAAGTTCCACAATTAATTAAATCTAGTTTTTAGCATAAAAGACAGGTTAAGTGAGTCCTTCTTGAATGGTATGCCCTTGATCTGTGAAGTTTTCCAACCTAAAAACCTTTAGGGAGTTATTTCCTGAAACAGAAATGGCGACTCCACTAGGGATCACACTTTTTTGATTTCCCTTTGGATTGTTTCATCTGTCTTGAAGGTATCCAACAGTTTTAATCATTTTTTCAGTTCAGTAAATCTTTTTCCAGTCAGACTGAAGACCTGGTCTCTTGATCGAGCTTGACCTTTTCTGTTTTTTCTTATTTACCTTTCCATACACGGTTTCTTTCCTACACAGTCGTGTATATATGCTAGTTTGTGTAAAGCGACCCGTGTATATGTGAGTTGCCTTTACAACATTCGCATATGCACGCTAGTTGTAAAACTACTAAAGTGCGTATGTTTGGGTAAATTTTCAAATTTTTGGTTTTAAGTTTTTTTTGGTCTTGTCTGCCTGTGGGGACTTGCTCCTATGATATCTTTAAAGTATCTGGACTATGTTTAAAATGGTTTTATGCTTGTTTCTCTCTTGATTTTCTGAAGACCATATCATTTGGTGAAATCTTCATTTATTGTGCTTGCGATTATGGCTTGAGCACCAAGGTCTTTTTCTGAAGATTCTTGGTTGTTCTGACTATTCAGGACAAAGAGATTTTGCTCATTTTCTCTTTCCTAACTTTATGAATTTCTTTGCATCTTGATTTTTGCCTCTTCTTGCATTTGGTTTTCTTGATTTCATTGGCTAGGTCTTGTTGAAATTTTCGAAAAGTCTCTTTTGATTCTTTGGAGTCTGAGTTTGCCGCAAGTTTATGCTATTGTACTGAGTTGATTTGTTGAGTTTCTTGTCTTCCCCTTCCTCATAGAAGTCCTGCTACGAGAGTAGCACAATTCGCTTAGCGCTTCTTGTTGATGTTTTGATTGAGATTCGAAGTTGGTTTGGCTCAGTAATTTGATAGTTTCTTAGTTTTTTGAAATCTCTTTTCTTCATTATATTCAAAATCCAAATTTTTTTTTTGCTTCCCATTGCTTCTATTTTGGATTATGGTTTCTTTTCATCTTTTTGAAGCCTTGCTGAAATATTTTTTCTTCGGTTCTTGACTTGGTTAGGAAGGGAGTCTTATTTTGATTTCATTCAGCTATATTAAATCTGATTTTTGGCATCTTTTGAGCTTCTGATTTGGAGTTAGATAGGTGGACAGCCAAAAAGTGATTGAACCTTGGTATCATTAGAGATTTCTCTCTACTTTCTTAGGTATTTCATCTTAGAATTGACATGCCATTAGTAATTTGCATTAGGTGCACATAATAATTTGAGTCTTTTTCGTAATTCTCTGTGTGTAAGGTCTGGTTATCTAAAAAGAAAAGTAAAATATATAGTCTCATAGAACTTGTGTAGAGATCACTCTTCATCGAAAGGAAATCAATGAATTTGCATATAGTTTGGTTTTCATTGGTTTCTTGTTGCGTCATACAAACATCATTGGTTTAATTTCCACATGCCCTTGACATAAAATAACAACCAATTAAAATAAGCGATATAAATTAAAAACAACTAGCAATTTTTGTTTTAAGTGTCATACATCAACCTGCCAGGTTGTAGGGCCTTGGATTAGGTGAGCGGAGAGTTAAATCTCCAATGCCACTCAGATTTTGAAACATAGAAGTTTATTAATGAGCGAAATCCAACATCGTTAGGTGGACTGGGAAAGCTCATGTTAAATCCCTATATTAATAGTATAGTCCCTTATTATGTTAGTGTAGCCCCCCTTACTGTTATTGTTGTACCCCTGTAACCCCCATATTGTTATTATTGTGCCCTTACGTTATTATTGTTAGGTTGGCTATGATTACATTGTGCCCCCACTAGGATTATATTGTGGTCCCATGGACTCCTATATATATAAAGAGGTTTTGGTATTTGGATCATCCAAGAATTGTTCATTAATGTAATATATTGGAGGTTGCCCCGTCGAAGTGGCTTATTTATAAGGGGTTGATATCTCTTTTCTTCTCTTTTTGGAGCTGGTTTCACAACATTTGGTATCAGAGCTTTGAGATTCTAGGGTTTCGCTACTCCAAACAGGTCATGGTGGAATTTTCGCTATAAATTTTTTTCTATGAAGGTTTAGAATCTGAAATTTTTAGAGTAGAAAGCTAAAATCCTGAGGAACATCATTGAAAAATTTCAGAGCTTGGTTCGCAACATTTTTGGAGATATGATCTGTGAAAGTTGGGTCATTTTGCAGGCTCTTGAATTTAACGTAACCATGTCATCATGGTATTTGCGTAATAAATTTTTTCTCCGAAGTTTCAGAAGCTAAAAATTTTAGAGTACGAAGCCATGGTCCTGAGGAACAGCATTGAAAAATTTCAGATATTGGTTCACAATATTTTCATAGATATGATCTATGGAACTTAGGGCTTTTTGAGGCTTCTGAATTTCGTCTCAAAGAGGTGATCATTGGAAAATCTTCATAGCTCTCTCTCTGAGCATTAGATTGGAATGCTGTAAAAAGTTGACACAAGTACACAGACTGTAGTGTTTGATCTATCAATTTCAGAGCCAAAGGAGGAAATAGTGACACGTGGCAAGTCGTACAAGTTCACTCTACTAAACCAGTGCAAAATTGGGTCATTGTGGGAGATTGGACATAAATTTTCCTTGAAGAATCCAAATCAGATTAGACCTGTGGCATTTGAAAGAAGCTTCAAAGGGCTAATGTAGGGCTGAATTTCAGATATTTAGGATCCAAAATTATAGAGATAATTAAATTTCAATATTGAGCTCCTCAAAAACATGTAAAAGGTGTGTATTTTGTTTTCTGAATTGCATAAGTCTTGTTTGAAGAATAAATTTGAATTGATTCCAAGGACATATTGTAGAGTAGATATCAGTATTGGATTCTAAAATGGCCCCTAAAAATAATTCCATACCCATTAAGCCCTCAAAAATATATACTGTGACGCATGAAGAGGAATAATTGCAGTATGAGATATCAAAATTACGGTACCAAGTGCAACAGATTTCGATCTTACAAAGAGCAACCGAAGATGACATAGATGGTTTAAAATAAGAAATGAAGGCTAAGCTGGATGGTTTGAAGGATCAAATAATAGCTAATGTGGATGATAAATTATTGAAAGATGACATCGAGCATCAACAACAAGTTCTCCAACTCTTAAAGGTTAACCTAACTTTGGTGCAGAATCTAATGAAACAGCAGGAAGATCAACATCACATTGAAAAAATTTCTGAAGCAGTCACAGAAACAAGAACTCAACAAGTACGATCAATTTCGGAGTATCTCAGCAAGTGGAAGAACTTTCCTATAGAAGATTCCACATGGGAGGATGAGAATTTTATACAGAAGCATCAATAAATAATCAAGCGTTGAGGACAAAACTTGTTTGAAGGAGAGGGGTATGTTAAGTCCCTATATTAATAGTATAGTCCCTTATTATGTTAGTGTAGACCCCCTTATCGTTTTTTTTGTACCCTTGCAACCCCCATATTGTTGTTATTGTGCCCTTACATTATTATTGTCATGTCGGCTAGGATTACATTGTGGCCCCATGGACTCCTATATATAGAAGGAGGTTTTGGTCATTTGGATCATCCAATAACTTTTCATTAATGTAATATATTAGAGGTTTCCCCCTCGAAGTGGCTTATTTCTAAGGTGTTGATATCTATTTTCTTCTCTTTTTGGAGCTAGTTTCACAACACTATCCTCTAGAGAGTCAAGCATGAGGGAAAATGCAAGTAGAGAAGAGAGATACCCCCTCTCTGATTTGCTGAATATTGACCTAAGATTGTTCCGCCCGGCTGCTAATATGGATTTGTGTCCTTAGTTTCCCATCCTAGGTATCACACAGGTGACTGTGGGGGGGGAATACCCGTGGTACCTGAGGGAGACCTTGTATCACTGCTAGCAGTACTTCTAGAGGGTTCCCTTGCGAAGCTTGGGTACTTGCACCGGCAAAGGATATTGTTAGGAGGTTAGCATAACTGCCTCTATTACCTTCGCTAGTGGATCTGGGTCATAATTACCACAAAATTCTTTTGAGAGGTCTTGTTTTCTCTTTCCTGTATTTTTGTGTCCGGTCCTAGTCACCCAGAGCGGAAATACTTGAAGGTTGTTTGCTTGGTTATATCTTAGGGACTTTGTAGTGAGTTCTCTTTGCTCCTAGCTTGCTTAGATTTATACCTTTTTGAGTCTAATCAATCTTTCAAAGTGGCTGACCGATCAATTCGTCGATCGAGACGGATTCGTGGGTTGTCTCTCGCGAGTGCCGAGCCTTCTTTAAGAAGGTGTAGGAGAAATTCAGAAGGTGGTTATCAACCGATGTTAACTGACACGGAAGAGAGAGATCCTTCGTTAGGGCTTGAAGTTTCTGTGGCTATTCTTGGTGTTGGTGTTAGTACTGAGAGGAGTACTCCACCCACCTCGAGGGTTTTATTTCCAGAATTAGAAGTAGAGGAAGTACCTTAATCTCCTAAATCGCTTCCATCTCATATTTCTTCTAATTCTTTGTTTATCATTGAGTACATCGGACCTGAGTCTGAGAGAACTGAGAGTCCTTATCTATCATATTATCACCTTTCAATGGCCACGACTGGGAACACAGCTTCGGCTATGAGTGCTGCAAGTATTCAGAATCCTCATAAATTTTAAGGAGGAGGCACTATTGCTATATCTTTGATTCCCTCTTGTGCTGCTGTGTTTGGTTCCGGTTATATCCAAGCACATGCTTCTCAATCTTGTCCCTTTTCTCTTGGAATCTCCGTTAATGGAATTCCTCGGTTTTACTTTTCTACTATTGCAACTAAATCTGCACCCATTTCCTCTATGGCTAGAGAATCAGATTCTTTTCAAGGGTTCCCCTTTGGAAGTGGACATATTCCTCACTCGAATCCTTCCTTAGGATCTTTTCCTTTTACTTCCTAGAATCAGAATTTTAATCCATAGTATCGAAGTCAAAGTTCTACTACCTTCACGGGGTGGAACCCTATCTTTACGAAAGTAGGGGCACAGAAGCAGTTTCTCACTGGTCACCAAGGGAATGTTCTTGTCTCTTCATCTAGTGCTTATCAGGCTTTTTCTCCCTTTTCAAATGCTTGGAACCCTTATCAGGGGTTTCTTCTTCATTCACTACTTCAATGGGGGGAACTGGTTCAGTTTATAGTAACTCTATGTTGGGAGGGGGTCCTTCTCTGAATGCTGGGTCACAAGGGTTTTCCTATGGCCCAAATATTTCTACGAACTCCTTCTGTAAACCTTTTGCCTCATCAAATCTAGGGTATTATTTTCATAATGTGGGAAATTTGTCCTATCAAGGATGGAATTCTCAGGCTCCTCCTCGTTTACCATTTCTGGCAACGTTAAACTTGCCAGATTTGTCAAAATTGACTAATGATCCAATCCACTATAGTCCAAGGTGGCCTCTGGTCCCTACCAAACTACCTTCAGACATTCAAAAATTTGAAAGAAAGAATAGAGAGGATCCGACAGCTCACATCACCACTTTTCATCTTTGGTGTTCATCAAACTCCCTGATCGATGATTCAATTAGGTTGAGATTATTTTAGCACACCTTGACAAGAAATGCAGCTAAGTGGTATATTGAGTTATCTGCGGGTAGTTTTTCCACTTTTGGAGATCTGGATACCATGTTTCTAAATCACTTTCAGTTGCCTATTCGTTATCATGTTGGGACTGAAATCTTGGATAATTTTAAGAAGGACAAGGCAACCCATGTTTCTAATCGTATTCAGGAATGGTGGAGAAGGAAGCACTCTTTAAAGCCTACATTCCAAACGAATTCCTTCTAGAATGGTTTTTGAAATCATTGCAGCCAGATATTTCGAAGGATGTATCCATGTCAGGGGTATTTTCCGAGGAACGGGCTATTTTCAGGTCCCAACAATTAGAATTGATTTATTCTAAGTCTGCAGTCCTCAATAAAATCTTGCCTAATGCTCCTTACTACAAATTGGATTTGTCCAAAACTAAACCTAGTCCTCATGGTGATGGACTTATTGGGTAGATCGATAGCGGTGCATCTAACCTACTCAACCAATTGCAGTAGTTGTCCATAAAATCTGCTTCTTCCGGTCAGGTTGTACCTTTAGTGCCCACCTCTTCCCAAGATTTTTCAATAAATGTGGTCCAAACTTCAAACCCCAAAGGAAATCAACAATCCGAAGGGAAGAAGAAAGGACGAAATAATAATAGAAAGAAGGGAAAATATGGGAAGGGAAATGCAAATAAATCCAACGATCATGTTGGTGAAGGATAGAAGGATAAAAATAAAGTGAAATTTCCATGCAAGTTATGTGCTGGAGATCATCTTACTCACCTTTCTCCTAAAACTCAGGATGCACAGTGCTTGTTAGCTCAACAGGTATCTTCCAATTCCCAGGCTATGTTAACAAACCCTTTTCCCGAAGGGCATCAATTAGTTGCTGCCGCGAATAAAAATATTGGGTCTTCCTCTGGCGGCACCCAGGAAAGGGAAACTCCATCAAAAATATATATGATGAGTACTCACGCAGATATCGCTACACGATCTCATGATTATGGTATAGTTGAGTCTTCAAAAGCTAGGAGTACTTATGATACTACTAAACCACTTCACATTCTGAAGCCAACTGTTGAGCCCATACCTCAGATGCCAAAAGCATATAGAAAGCGAATGATAATTAATCCAAATGCCAAGGCTGCTCAGAAATACTTTTTTGTAGAAGATCTGGCCTAGAGTCCTTGTGCTATGTCTACTCTTGAGGTGCTCCAGTCCTGTCCAGCTCAGAAAAGTGCTCTTCTTACTGCTATTGGGGCTGTTGATCCGAAAAAATATCTTATGATTATATTTGATATGAATAATTTTAAGAAGAGACTCCCACATCATATGTCTTTCCATATTAGATCGTCGTATCGAAGATTCACTATATTTTGAACGGTAATTGATGAGGGTTCTTCCACATGTGTGATGTCTCTCGCATGCTAGAAAGGAATTAGATCTCCTACATTTGTTCCATCGGCCACTCTTCTGACTGCGTTTGATTTTCATTCTCACAGGCTGCATGGTACTGTCCTAGCTTTGCCCATTTGTGTTGGGGGGAAAACAGTAAATATCGAGGTTGAGATAGTTGATACAAGCATGGACTACAGCTTTTTGTTGGGGTGAAACTAGATTTATGAGATGGATGCTATTGCATCCTCCTTGTTTCGTATTATTCTTTTCCCTCAAAAAGGGAGGATTTTAATATTTCACCAACTGGATTGTTCTCCTATAGACCAAAATGTATCTACTGACTCAACTATCCCTTTGGTAGATAATTCCAAGCTGCCTGTTGAGTATCTTGGGGTTGAAATGTATTCTTCTCTGATGGGTAATTTCGATATTCCACCTCCTTCCATTCATATAAATACAATTTCATCCTCCAGGGCTCCTAGTCAAAGAAAGTTCTTCCGAAATCATTATTTTTCAGATCCTTGGACCTTACCTTCCCCTACTTCCACATTAGCGAAAGTTCAAGTGGGTAGAATGGAATTTCCAATGTCTACAACAGAGATTGCTTATAAGTCCATTGTTGACTCTGCAGAATCCATTCTCATTTCTCTTTCACTAGAGGAATTGGATGGCGATGTCACTCCAGCTTGGACACTTGGTTCTTCTTCCACCCAGGATTGCCTAGATACCACTCTCCTATCTAAAGAGGCTATCCTGGAAGCTATGACTAGTGTATATAGAACATGGGATGATTTTCATCATCTGTCTTACTTACTACCAGACTTGAACGAAGTTGAGTCAAGTTTTCCAAGTCCTCAGTCTTCTGTTCCTATTCACCTAGTCCTAAACACTTTAGCACTAGCACAGGTATTTTCTAAAGGGAACATGGCTGTGATTTCTCTGACTATCCTGGTGAACATCTCCAGGAATCCCAACGTTATCGAGAATGTTTTCATTGGAGATGAATGTTCCCCTGAAGAGATTCAAATTTACACCGATATCTTTAAAGAGTTTAGGGATGTGTTCGCTTGGTCTTATGAAGAAATTCCTAGTATAGATCCATCTACTGTCCAGCATGAGATCAAGATCTACGAGAATGCTAACCCTGTGAGGAAAAATCTTCATCCGGCCAACCCTAGGAAGGTTGTAGCTATCAAAGTTGAGGTAGAGAAGTTGCTCAAGGTGGGATTCATTTTCCTTGTTCGTTTGACTGAATGGGTTTCAAATCTAGTCCTGGTGGAAAAAAAAGGGAACAATTCGGGTTTGCATTGATTTCAGAGATCTTAATAAAGCATTTCTGAAAGATAACTACCCCACACCATTCATAGATCAGATTATCGATGAACGTGCAGGCAATGCAATTTTCTCCTTCATGGATGGCTTTTCTGGATATAATCAAATTACTATCCATCCTGAGGATCAGCATAAGACTGCATTTATTTGTCCTTGGGTACCTTTGCTTACAAAAAATTTCCTTTCAGCCTGAAAAATGCTAGAGCCACGTTTTAGCGGGCCATGTCATATGCCTTCCACAACATCAAACACATTATCAATGTGTACTTGGATGATCTAGCTGCTCATTCTCACAAGATAATTGATCATCCTTCTCACCTCCGTCAAGTATTTGAACGGTGTCGTTTTTACAAAATATGGTTGAATCCAAAAAAATGCATTTTCACGGTCACATCCAGTCGGTTGTTGGGGTTTATTATATCTACGTAAGGGATTTGGGTAGATCCCTTCAAGGTTGAGGCAATAATTCGGTTGCCTCCCCCATCATCCATTTGTCAACTTCAAATTCTACAATGAAAAGCCAATCTTCTATGGAGATTTATCGTTAATTATGTCAAGATCACAAGAGGATTCATGAGATTATTAAATAAAGGAGTCCCATTTTTGTGGGATGACTTTTCTCAATGCTCATTCGATGCTTTGAAAAAAGAATTGACCTCTACTCCTATCTTGAGTCCACCTAATTACAACAAGGATTTCCTCTTGTATTTCGTAGCAGCAGAATCTACTATCGGTATGGTTTTGGTTCAAGAGGATGATGCTCTTGTTGACCATATTATATACTACCTTATTCGAGGTTTGGTAGGACCTAAACTCCATTATTCTTCGATAGAAAGCTCACTTTAGCAGCTGTCCATGCTGTGCAGCGGCTCAGGCATTATATTATTCTTCAAAAAACTTATTTTTTGGCGGCAGTCAATACATTTCAGTTTGTTCTCAGTACACGAGTGATTAGGGGAAATTACAATTGGTGGATTCTGATTTTATAGGAATTTATCTTGAGTTTATGTCTGCCAAGTCCAAGAAATCATTAGTTTTCGCAGAATTAATTTTTGAGTTGCCGTATGGAGAGGATATAATTTATGACGAATCCTTTCTGGATGAGCATCTTTTTCTCATCTCTTCACAGGATCCTTGGTATGGGGATCTCATTGTATATCTTCAGTATATGAAGTTTCCTTCAAATTTTTCGAAAGATGAGCGTCATAAGTTACGTCACCTAGCTAAAAATTACTTGATCATTGGTGATACATTATACCATCGGGTGATCGATTCGATCCTAAGACATTGCTTGACTCTCGAAGAAGCTGAAGTTGTGCTAAATGATTGTCACAGTGGAGCTTGTGGTGGTCATTTATCCAGGCTTGATACAACCCAAAAGATCTTGTGTGTTGGATACTTTTGGCCTTCAATTTTCAAATATTGTGTTGATTCGGTCAAACGATGTCATCTGTTTTAAGTGTATACTCGAAATATGCGCACCCATCTAGCTCCACTCTTCCCAGTTGTCACTGTCATTCCATTCATAAAGTGGGGTATTGATTATACTACTTGTAACCCACCTTCGACTAAAGGTCTCAAGTACATTATTGTAGCACTAGACTACTTCACAAAGTGGGTCGAGGCTATGCCTACTTTTGGGAATGAAGGTGAGACAATAGATATTTTTCTCTTCAATCAAGTTATTGCTCATTTTGGTATTCCTAAAAATATTTCCACTGATCATGGTAGTCATTTTTAGAATAGCATGATGGCTGAGTTAGCTCTCAAATTACATTTCCGGAAAGAGCATTCATCTCGTTATTATCCTCAAGCCAATGGGAAAGTGGAAGCCGTAAACAAATCTTGGAAGGCCATTCTTCAACGGACAATTGATAAAGCTAGATCTAACTGGCACATTATGTTGTATCTTGCACTTTGGGAATACCGGATGTCAGTCAAGACTGCAACTGGTTTTACTCTGTTTCAACTAGCTTATGAGTTGGAATCAATATTTCCCATTGAGTGTGAGATTCCTTCTTCTTGACACTTCGAGTCTTGAAGAATGTCTCCTTCATCTGGAGGATCTTGATGAGCAGCGTCGAGATGCTGCCATGATGAACAAAGCACATAAGAAATGAGTCCAAGTTCAGTACAATAAAGTGGTCAAACCTAGGGTTTTCTCTGAAGGTGACCTTGTTCTAGTTTATGCCCAAGAAAAGGATGCCCTGGGGGTAGGTAAATTCAAGTATATGTGGTATGGCCCTTTCATCGTTAAAAAGGTCCTTAAAAAAGGAGCTTATACCTTGGTTGATTTTGAGGGAAATGAGTTGGCAGAGCCCAGAAATGGGCTCTATTTGAAGAAGTATTATGCCTAGGCCTTGGCCTGGCATCTTGCTTTTTGTATATATGTTTGTTTTTGTGTTTGTACATATCTGATTTTTCGGTCTATGAGGTGATGGTGATGATTTTTTATCTGCTTTGGTAGGTTGTATTGGATATCATGAGTCATTATGGTTTTGCCAATGGTGCTAGTAGACACACCCAGAACTTAGCTTCTGCGGCTTGGGTACTTTATTATACATCTGGTCAAATGTTAGTTTCAAGAGGGATTTTCATTGGTGTTTCTTCCAATAATGTAGACGAATACACTGCAGTCATTTATCTACTTTTAGAAGCAATATCCTCGGGTGTTGATTCTTTGGTAGTATGCTTGGACTCGCAGTTGGTGGTGTCACAATTGAACAATATATATCGGGTCTGGAATCCTTTCTTGTTTCGATTGCTTTTGAGGATACATTTATTGCAAATATCATTTCAATTCATAACGTTTATTCACATTCCTCGAGCTAACAATCACATGGCAGATTCATTAGCTAATCAAGTAATTGACTGGCATATTATTCATTCAATACTTTAAATCAAATCATCAAAATCATCGTACATTTTCACGAATTTGTTTCATCACATCATAAACCACTGTATATATGTATATATCATCAGACTGTACAAAAAACTATACAAAAATTTGGACCCATCTGTCCTACAAAAATAGGGCTTATGCTCGATCATGTTCAGTCTCAGAAATATAATACAGTCATCGAAAAAAATCTATGACCCCTGTCCAACATTCACGTTCCTATAGAACATGATCGCAGTAGCCACATGGCGGAATAACCGCACCCAGTCTCACGGTACCCTGACTACCCATCTCTGGATATCCTCTGGTAAGTATTCTACTGCAGACTTGGGCACTTTGCGAGTCAAACTCTTCAATTTTCTCTGAACGACATGTAGATTTCTACCAGGGTCTTCAGCATCTGCTTCGCCTCTACGATGTTTGTGCTGTGGGTATCCTTCCAGATGAACTGGTCCCATATCTGTGTTATGGTCATATAATTTTGTAAGTCATTTGGAATCCAATCAAAAATATGTTTTTTTTTACTTTTTCACATATATTGAAAAAAAAATCAATCAAATATTGCAGTCTTACCAATGACACCCCATGCTACGCTAGGTGGAAGGACCAAGTCTGGATCACCACGGAAATCCATCCCAGCATAGGGATAGTCATCCACTACAATAATCTATGCTTCCCACCATTGGAAAAACTCATCATCCCATGTCATTTGGGGAATTTCACTTCCATCCAGTATCTTCATTAGATCAGCCCATCGTGCTATTATTGGGTCTCTACAGCTGTTGATGGATGATATCACTTTGGGTCAAAGCCCGAGAATCTTCTCAAAGATGAATGTCATAAATATGGTTCCATACCCGAAATTCTTAATTTTAGCTTTCTGGATGGAGGTCAGTTTTTTTTTCATATTGGTAAGAAGACTTGTACAACAATGAAAGAGATGCACTAAACATTCCACAACTATACTCATCTGTGTCATCGATGCCTAGTGCAAGGAAGCCGATCCTGCCACCCTGCCAATGGTAAAGAGGAGAATTTTCATGTGCAGCTCTGATAGATCTTTGGTTGTAATTTGAGTCCCTACTTTTTGAGACCCCTCTACACAATAGATGTGGATATAATCTTCAACTGTAAGCCCTCCCACAAGCTTTCCATGCAAATATACTGGATCTCCTCTTCGGGAGTGTCCAGTAATAAAATAAATGTCTTACACATATATGTGTATAGGTATCTGATCAATCATGAAACAATATTCCTCTGATTCCCAATGATTTACTAGCATTTCAAGTAACCGGATGCTACTTTTCATATTTTTCATTTTGAATAATTTGAGTAAACCCCAATTTCGAAGGATATTGCGAGAATTTTGGTCTCTCATGACCTCTTGATCAATGGAACTATTCTCACGTTCCCTCCAAAAGATATTCATCCTACAAAAATAATTACTTTTATCATCAGGTTCATTTTTTGAAATTACGGTCTGCGCATACGCGACTTCCCTTTTGAACAGTCGTGTATCATACATGGGTTCATCTGCATGAACCCGCATATGCGCAGAGTGATAAATCAAAACAAATCATTTCAACAGTGAAAAATCAAAATTTTTAATCTATAAATGGATGAAATTAATCACAAAGATGGATATAAGGCTTACCTGACTAATCCGACGAAGTTTGACGACTATTTGCTCCTGGTATGAGGAAAGAGGTTTTTTTCTCCAGAGCTCTTTTCTCCAATTCAGCAAAGTGACAATGAACCAAATGTGAGGTAAAATGTGTATTTATGCCCATAAATTGAAATTTTTTTGAAAAATTTCATTATGCTTCATTTTCACATCTGTATTAAGCTATATAACCTGGTTTCTTGGAAGTGTTGGGATGGGTGTATTTTCAGGTACTTTTTGTTGACTTTGAGATTTTTTCAGGTTTTTGAAACCATGACCATTGACCTGTCATGGAAAGTATATGATATCCACTGGAATATAGGTTAGGTAATCCACTTTCCATTGCATTCTGCATTCTATCCTTCATTCTGATCACTTTCCATAGGGTCGATCCCATCATGTCATGAGTATTCAACCCATTTCACTCACGGATTATTTAATCATGAATTGGTGGTAAAGCCTTCCTTTACATGGGCTTCCTAGTTAGTTCCTCGCTAGCACTTGTTGCCCATGCTGCACTTTATATAGGCTCGAGAGTCCTCCTTAGCCATGTCATGAAATATATGTTGACGCTCCATTCTTCTTCTTCTTCATTATCATTTTTCTAGCTATTACCCTAGAGGCTCCCTGGTGTTCTTCAGTTGCATTACTGCGTTGCATATTGACTACTTGTTTATATTGGCCTTTAGCCGGCTTCATTTGGACTCGATGTTTAAGCCATATTTTTACCTTGACTCTCTATACAAAGTTAGTCATTGCAAAGCACTTAGCTATCGCAACTTGACACCCTTGTTACCCATGGATGGAACACTCCTTTGAGTATCACTTACTAGTTTCCACCACCTTGCATTGAGCATATGATTGTTCTAATCCCAGGAACTAGTGCATATGTTTCTTGATACTCATTTTATCCATTGTACCATATCATTCTTTTATTATTTTTCGATCTTATTATATGAAAAAGACAAAAAAATCAAATATGTTAAAAAAGAGCGGGAGCGGGATGTTACTTCATATTTTTATGGCAGTTACAATATTAGTTTGTCACCCTTGAACAAAGCACATACCACTATGTATTTTCATTATTTGGGATGGTTTTATTTTTGACCTAGGAGATTCCATAGCCTTGTTTCATGATTCAGTTCTCCCCCGGTTGGTTATCTCTTCCATTCATATGGAGAGTTTTTTTTTTCCTCCTGCATAACAAACTTATACAGTGTCATTATTTGCTACCTTGGTCATCATGAGTCGTGATTTTGTTCAAGGGAAGTTAAACCTGAGTTGACCATTCTGCGATGTCTCTTGACTTATTATTCTGGCCTCCCTAGTTTTTTCAGTATCTTCTACTATCACATCAGATGTTTGGTCCTATGCTCCTGCTAGTTTGAGAACGTATCCATTGAATTCTTGTTGACAGGTTTGTCTCTCATCGACTAAGACATATTTCTCTGAGAGTAAACCTAGAGCCACACCTAGGCCTTTTTACATTATTGATATTTGACCTTGTGCCCAACATTTTATCATCATTATGGGTCTTTGACTGAGTGGCTTTCCTTGTGTTCAACGTCAGCATACATTATCACAGTTGGGATTCGTGTAGTACCTTGATTTCCATTTGACCCTATAAGTGGATATCTCGCCTCTTTGTCAACTTTCATTATTTTTTGGTTGAGAGTGTTTCTTCCATGTGATAGCTTCATCTTGTACATGTCGGAAACGTACTTCGGGTTGGTTCCCTCACTCTTCTTCGTCCGATTCTTTCCAAATCTTGGCCTGTGGGTACAATCACACTAGACTGATGTGGGATGCCTCAATGCCTTCCTTCCAGCAAATCTTTTCCCATCAACTCCGACTCATTTCTTTGGGAATAAGGTCTAGAGACTTTTTGTTAGTTCCTTAGGGTTTGCAGTCATTAGTGGCAAACTCTTCGCTATCGACAGTGAGGATTCATTATTTCCTCTTGATTGATAGATTCTTACAAGTGTTCGACTTCAACTCATTCATTCGCACTTGTTATATTTTGATGGGGCACCTTGATGCTCATTATCATGATAGATGGGTTGTCTCACATTTTTTAATGGTTCACATTATTGATCGGTAATTAGATGATTTCTCACGTGGTCGACTTCAGCTCATTCATTCCCATCATGTAGAATTGTGCCATAGTGATCGGTGAATACCTTGGGTTTGCATCAACATGCTTCGGTTCACTGTTGACATTTTCATTTAGCTTTTGCTAGTGACACCGTCCACTCTTATATGTTGTAGTTTCAATATAGCAGCATATTATATGTTGGCCCCTGAGTTGCGTGATTGTACCACGTTTTCCACCTCTTATGATTTGGTACTTGGAGATTCAGTTACTTGAGTGATCATATATCTACTACAACATCATTGATCAGTATTCTATATGTGATACTTGCACTTGATTTTTGACTTGTACTTCACGGCAGTGCTCAGATGATTCACTATGTGCTTTCCAGTTCAATTATAATTGTATAAATTTTGGATATATAGACATGCTTTTCTTTCACTGAGCATGGGGATGCCCGCCTCAGACATGAGTTTACTCTTTGACTTCTTTCATTGGTTTTTGACAAGCTGAAATCTGGTGACGTCCTCTCTTGTCTTCATAAGGTTCTTTCTATGCACATAATATATTTCGACCATCATGTACCCCTTCTGACCTCATATATTAGGGGGCATCTGTTTAGCATCATTTTTCACCCTCATGTGAATAATGATTGTCTCTTTGGCCCTACGCACCCTTTCCTTCCAGACTTGAATAAATTCATAAAAACAGTGTTAAAATTCCCATATGCGATTATGCCTAGAATTTTCCACGTATATACGTGAGTCTATTAATAATTTTCCATGTATGCCATTTAAATCATTAAAAAATATATAAATTCCTTATTTTCATGCCAGGGTGATGGTTATTCCCATAATTCAACCACCCCAGTCCGTGGCCCAACTGTTTCAAACTGCTGAAACTACTTTGAGGGAGTATAAAATCCCCTCATGTGTATGGCCTAAGGGAGAGAGAAAATTATAGATATTATACTATGTTGGATTCCCATTTCAAGTCTGATGTTCCCATGCCTCTTGCACTTCCCAAGTATATTTAGGAAACCCTTGTTTCCTTGAAGATGATCATCATCTTATATGACATCTCATGTGCACACATATTGGAAGAATCCTAGCAAGGTGAGGGCTGGACGGATTCAGAGGACGGTCTACTCGAAGGCTGAGGAAGGATTTAGGTGATCTCTCCACTTTCTATTCTTGTACATGCCATTTATAATAAGAAGTATCGTCTTGTTCCCGAATATTCACGCTTCTATATATGTCTAAATATTGTTAGTTAAACATTCTGTATTTATTATATGATATTATACATGGATTATATTAACATCTAGGAACAATATATGTTGTACAGCTAGTGTTTTTTGCTCGTTCCTTCTTGATTTCCAGGTTATGAAGCACGAGGAGTTGTTGGGGGTTTGAACCCTGCGGGATCTACATCAAACGTAGGACTTTCGGGTAAGTTCCAAAATCAATTAAATCTAGTTTTCAGCATAAAAGATAGGTTAAGTGAGTCCTTCTTGAATGGTATGCCCCTGATCTGTGAGGGCTGCCGACAAAAAAACCTTTAGGGAGTTATTTCCCGAAATAACTGGCCATGTGTGTAGCATCATTATTGTGTGGGGCGAAGAGGGTGAGGCCTCAAAAGCATATAAGGAAGGGGATGGTAGCCATAGAGAGCATTTTTATTATTATCATTTTATTTTCATTTATGACTTGAGCACACTTGAGCTGTTTAGCTGAGTATGTAGTGCTATTTAGCACACGGGTGTCTTTGAGTGGATATCCCAACCTCATCCTCATGGGACTTCAAGTGCCTACTCAGGAGAGTTTTTTTTTGTCCATGTGAGTTGATCTCATCATCCGTCATTTAGGCGAGTTGCAGACCCTCTAGTGTTTCACAGTCATTGAGTGACCTACGCATTCCATTATCAGAGTTCATGAGAATAGGGTGAAATTCCATAGCATTCTGCTTGGAATTCATTAAAGAGATCATCCCTTCAATAGTTGGGCTTGGTAGTACTTGCAACTATTCTATCTTTTAGTTTATCCCATAGATCTGCATACCCAGCAGTATGCATTGCAAACCCTAGGAGGGTGATTTTTTGAGGTGAGCTAATCCAAAATCCTTTCTCAGTTACTATGGTTTTTTTTCCATAGAGTCTATATTGTAAATCTCGAATTTTTCTGAGCATCAGATCATCCTCAGCTATGCAGTCTTATTCCTACAACAGCAGCATTTCCAGCAGGAAAGTGTAGAGGGAGAGCTCCAACAACGCAGTAGAGAGCAGTGTTTTTAGTGGGAGAGCTTGAGGCCATTCGAGCCCTCTTTTGCTAGCTTGAGTGCTATCTATTTTGAAGATTTTTTTTATTGTTTTCACTTCCATCTTAATAAAATGGCTCAGTTATTCTCTCTATTTTTATGGTGTTTTCAATTTATTTCCATATTGATATAGTTTTCATTTTATTATGTTTTTTCTTACTGCATTTTCCTATTTGTAATATTACACCAATAACTTAAATAATAGAAAAATAAATATCAGAAACATACGAGGGCCCTACCTTCAAGGACCATTTCATTGGTGACTGGATCCCGTTGAAAAAAATTTGTCACACCAACACCACAACTTCCTCTACCTATGGTATAAAATCCTCAAGGTGCCACACTAATCATGTGCTTCAATAGCTTATTATTTGTAGGTCCAGGATCTCCCATCAAACAGACATGAGAATTACCTCTTATTTGCAAGTAAACTAGAAATGTGAGTAATAAATTTGAATTTTACTTTGTATACAGACTCCAGAGACCAGATAAGCGAGAATAACAATGCATTTTCTCATACGGTCACCAATGGGATAATCAAGATTCTTTGTAAAAACTCTTCAGTAAAATAATTATACCTTTATTCGATACTTGCATTTTCTAGTTGGGGCACCAAGAAGAAGAAGAATCAGGGATTTTTTTACATCCTCATGTCCAAATATTTCTAGAGCTAAAGGAAGCGCAAGATTGTTGTAGATGTCCCCATCCATAGCAAGCAGTTCTATTTGTTCTTGTTCATCACCTTGTAAAATGTACCTATAGGTGTTTGAAATTAATGAATAAAATAAGAAATACAGAGAAAACATGGATCAAATAAAAAATTCACTAAATGGCACATTTTAAAAAAATTCATATGCTAGACATGTGCAACCAAAGAAAAATTTCTAATCTACCTGCACTAGATGTGAAACTTTACATGTCTATATAACACATACCTAATGGCATATTAACTTTGAAGATTTTCTTTTGGTGGAAGGATCCATCATATTCGTAAATCCACTTATTAAAAAACTACATGCATGATGTGGCCTAAATTTATCGATAACTAATGTCCTGTAGAAGGAATTTCCAAACTTTCTTTGTGAAGTCACATTAGAGAAAGAGATGTTTCTTTTTTTCTTCTTCTTTCTAGCATAACGCACAATGAATGGGGCCAGCTATCCCTCCTTCCTTAAATTATTTGCAGTAAGGATTTAGGAGTTTGTTATGCACTAATAGGTAGTAGAAGGAAATTACCTTAGGAAACTATGCCTATGGAATTGAAGGGAGGATATTTGATGGAGATAACCCTGCTTAATAGAATAATAATATTCCACCTAGCCCTTGCAATTTCTCTTGGATATGGAGATAAGAGCACATCCGGAAAGGGTCAATCTCCCAAAAGAGTGATCTGGGAATGAAAAAAAGTTATAGTCAACCCATGCCCTTGCTTCATTCCATGGAGAAATATCATAGAGGGTAATCAAAGAGTGTTGAGATGGCCAATCAAAAAATTCATGAATCAACTAGATCAAATTGCAGAGGTGGGTTTCCCAAAATAATAACAACGAAAAAGAAGATTTGTATTCTATTTCTAGGCACCCAAGTGAGCTTCTTAATGAGAATGGGTCAAGTTGTCTTGAGTAATATCAATATCTGGGATCCATTTTCATAATGAATAGGACTCACTGAAGTATTTTTGTTGAATAATTTACTTCCCGTGAGCAATTCCCACAAGATATTTGGCCCCAATTCTAAAATAATTAGGGAGGGCTAGAGTGCTATCGCATTTGAGGACAAGGAAGAAACAAAAAATAATAAACCCACTCCACCAACAAAACAAACTTGTCAACCTATTGTAGACCATATAAATGTCATATAATAGGAAAATTTCCTCATTGTGAACTTCTCAAACTCCTTTTTCATATCTCTAAACTCCCCACTAATCAGCAATCTAACTATGCATACCACAACAGCAACTATGGAAGTGAAAATTTTCATCTGCAGAACCACTGCAAAGGTATCCTTCTTTATAACCCTATTGAATACAAGCTGCATCAATGGCAGAAGCATCGCATAGATTACAGAATTTGCAATAGTGAAAATGAAGCCTATTATGTACTTGGCAGTATTCACTCCCTTAGACCTGTCACCATCTGAATGAACCACAAGAAGAACTACTCTGAAAGTCAGCAAAACCAGAGCATTCATGATATATGGATAAATTTTCTTCCTGTTCAATATCAATGAAAATACAACATTGAATTCTAGTTGACTTGAAAAGAGAAGTGAATAGATCAAAATAGGCATATAAGAGATACCCCATGAGTAAAGGAGATTATCTCTTTCTAGAAGCAAGCCCAAACCAACATAAATTAGCACTAATTTGGTTGTGAACAGGGTAATCCTAGAGGATTATTTTCCTTTATAAAATACCATAGGTATGAAAATAATAAGGCATCCTACCGATTGCACCAAAGTTGATATCCATCTACTGTTACCAACATCATCAAAGTAATACCTGTTAACAAGTGTAGCAACAACTTGAACCACAATAAGTGACAAAAAAATGAATATTACAAGCACCCAATGGGTATTCCTTTTTCCTGCAAATATATTGCTATTGGGGCCTCTTCCTGGAATTACATCCTTGATCAAATTGGGGCTTGAAGCTCCAATATCTCAAGCCCAGTCAAATTATATTGCAACAAATTGCAGATAGATAGTTAAATGAAATATAAAATTAATCTAAAAGATTTAACAAACATACCCTCTTGTACTGCATCCCTGATCAAACCAGGGCCTAAAGTTTCAATTTCTGTAAGTCAGTCAAATTATATTACAACAAATTGTAGATAGATAGTTCAGTCAAATATAAAATTAATATGAAATATTTAACAGACATACCTTCTTATACTCTGTCGTGGCTTTCTGGAATACCACCCATCTAAATATCACCCATTAGGAATTAATTAACAGTGTGCATTAAGAAAATTTCTTGGCTTATGGATGCATCACCAAGAAAAAGTATACAACACCTCATGATTTGTTACCTTTAAAGAACACTTGTTCATTCTTAGTTCATAAACATATATAGATTTGTCATTGCTGCCAACAAAAATTTCTCATCCATCTGTTGAAAACTTAATGCAGAATAGCCAAAATGAAAATTGTTCTTCATACATAGATAAATCCAGACCTTCATAAATTTCCTAGAAATATTCACCCAATCGAACATATTCATAAGGTTCTATTATAGTATGAATGTATCTATGACGCCAATGCTTCAAATCACAATTAAATATGAATTAATACACAATCCGATTACGAAAAGAAAGAAACAAAAGGATTGTAGTTATAAAAGAATAGAGGCCATGTACCTCAATTTCATCCTCTTCAACTGAAATACCAGCACCAAGGCCACGAAGATTTTGTGATGAAGCTTTAAAATTTGGCTTGCTGTGAAAGATATTGCTCCCATACCAAGCGCTGTCAACAATCTATCCACATACAATAATAAATGATTCTGCTACAAGGAAATTGTGACACCACTAAATGAAAAGTAATTTATTTTCTTTGGTTTTTCCTCATCTTCTTCTCCCATTGACAACCTGCCTCACTCATCAAAGAATAATTTTTTCTTCTAGTTGTGCTGCCGAGAGATACCGTAGGTATATTTTGTATGCAAGTTTGTGAAAAGTGGCCAGCAGTTTGCTTGATTTTCCTTTTTGGAGATGCTATGCCATGAAATAAAATAAAAAATTCTATGTATTTTCCTTTTCCAAAGCATGAAATAGAAACTAATGCATGCTTTCTTTGGAAAAATAAAATCAATTAAAAATTTCATACCATTCAAAACTCACCCTATTAAATTATTGTCAATCCAAAAGCTGCAAAAAATCGGATACCATTCACCTTCAAATAACCCTTGGATCAAATGCACAAATTGCAAGGCCCATAAAACACATATATATCAATATAGGAAAAAATAAGAAAGAAAAGTGCCATCACCCTTCTAATCTACCATAAGCCCATATCTCAATAAATTTGTAGACAATTTGAAAACCAACTACCATCACCTATCAAAAAACCTTTACAGATAGTAATTAATGTTAATTTTGTTTATTGAAAGGAAATGCCCAAAATATTATTGAGGACTCAATTGTCAATAATAACCAAGTGCAATTTAACTATTGTATAACTCATGCATATGGCCAAAATTTAAATATTTCTAAAAAGACTCTGATGGCACATTTGAGCATTATTTCAGCTACAGACTCTGATTTATAGGTCTAATTTAAAAAATAGAAAATTGAACTACCAAACAAACATTCAAAATAAAATGCACTTCATGTGTTCGATATTTCTCTAGTGTAAGTTTGTTTACTTGAGTGAGCAAAAACCATCCTGATTGAACCTCGTGCCATTAGATCCTTGATATCCTTTCTACTAAGCGAACAATTAATCTAAAAATTCAAAGAAAAAATTAACATTAGTGAGAAGAACCACCTACTTATCTGCAAGATATATTCATGAAAAAGGAACCAACTCTTCTTTCTTTTCATGATTAAATGGACCAACTTCAGAGGAACCATAGTAGAAGGCATCCAACATAAGTGTTGAGGTAAGGGATGCCCTTATCTACAAATTGTGTATATGTGTTGAGGTAAATGGTACATATAGTTATATAGGTATGTAATTATATTGTTTTTATGGAGGAAATACTGAATTAATTTTTGAATGAAACACAACTAGAAAAAGATGAATGGCTAGTGAAAGAAACTTACACCAAAAAGTAGGTAGAAACAAAATATTGAGTTATCCTGAAAATTCACCATTTGAATTATTTATTAGAACTAAAGCCAAAAAGTAAAAAGTTAACATCATATTCATAGAAAAAAATAAAAAAAAATACAACCAATAGCTATTTATAAATAATCCAACATATGGAAATACATAAGGAAAGTGAAAGTAGAATGTTTTTAAAATTAACCTTGTTCAATTTTTTCACAAAATCTGAAAAATATTTGTAATCACTTTCTTATAATTTGTATCTATCATTCTTAGCAATGTATGATAAGTCTGTGATTGCTATAACAAATTCAAGTTGTACAAAAGCATGATCTGTCAAATCATACTTATACATGCCCTGCCCCTTTATTCTACTATATCAATGTAATTTAAGCTTGATGTCTTCTAATCTATCCAAAAATCTGATGTCATTATGGTAATAAAACATCCTATTACCATCCTTATTCCTTATTCTTTGAACCCTTCCAATGTACCACATTCCATAAGAAACACCTTGTTTTATACTTCGAGGAACACCTTTTCTTGCATTACGTTCAGTGGGGGGAATTGAGTTTTTTTCAAACAACACCCCACAATCTGACCAAATTCCAAAGACAATTGAAACACCCTTTTGTAGAGTCTTCACATATCACCTAAAGTAGACCCCATTTCTCACTTTCGTCAACCTATCTTTGGATAATGTTGGATTTCCATTCAACTGGCTAACTAAACATGCCTTGAACATATCCTTACCATCAATATTCACCACAGGTTTTATCATTTTTCTTACTTTTCCATCAATGGCATCTAAAATTTCATCCAACTCATGTCTCCACTCACTTTCCATTAGTTGCAATTCAGTTTCATTTTGTACCAATGAAGAGGAATATTGAAATATAGAGTTGGAACATCTCGGTTGAGAATCATCAAGTACTTCATCCACAATTTGGAATGTTAGATAATATTTATCCTCTATCCATGGTTTAACCCACCAAGAACATTGAGTGTATTTTTTTGGTTTCATTCCAAGAGTTTATAAAATGTCTTGTGCATCCTTCAATCCAATCTCAAGGTCTTGTACAATTTTAGCATCTATGGATATTAAATCATATTGCGACAACATGTAAATGTTTCTATTGTTTCTTGGTGAAATTTATTCCAAATTTTTTATTTCTTCTTATGGGGTTTATTAAAATTAAGCCCTTGGGGATTTGATTCTTCTTCAACAACTCTATTAAGGGTTCCAACAACATGAATCAAGTCAGTGAAATCATACGCCCTCTCCAGTCCAGCCATCCCATCAACTTTGCTAAATAATTTCTCACATACATCTGGCCCAGTTAGGTGAAAAACACATGGCAACTTAGAGTATTGATCTCGAAACAATATCATCAACAAAACTGCAAAATAGAAATAAATTCTCACATCTTGATATGCCTCTCAGTTGATGAAATTTATGTTGACATTAGTATGAGATTTTTTTTGTAGCCAACATAACCATAATGTGAAGAAATGATGAACTCGTGAAGCATTTTTCACTCTTTCCAAAAGGCTCAAACTATGAGACATAAATATGTCAGTGTAGTCAGTAGCAATCATTAGATAATTCTTTGTAGCTACTGTCCTCTTTAACATTCCACTTAGTGTACTTCTCTACTCTTTCAAACACCTTTGAACATGCCTTGAAGCAATGCGTTGTGTGGAACCCCAATTTTTTCGATCCATCCTCTTTATATCTTCACACTTAAGCTTGTGATCATCCACTTTAAAAGTGTGATAAACCATTCTGACATGACTAAAAATTATGTACTCATTTCCTAAAACCAATTTTCGTCGACATCTAAACAAAGGATCCACTATCTTTTTGTCGTTGTGGTACAACCAAGTTAGCCTCCACCATTTCCAAGTAATTTGATATAGAAAACCCGTTGTTGAAGAATAATCCTTCAACATAATTTTTCTTTTTCTACTATCCCCATATGAGGAATGACCAACAATAGGTCCCAAAATATTTTCTACATGTTTCTTCCACATATATTTTACCTTTCCCCATTTTTTATAAACAAAATTTGCATTGAATTTATTGCATGTTGGATGAACAACCACAACCAAATGAATACTTTTTTCATGTAAAGGGTTTTCAATAATAACATGTGCGTAATGGCCAATAAAATTGTTTTTAAAATGTTTTTTTATAATCTCATAGCGTGCATCTCCCTCACCAACTGTCACCCAAAAATGTGATTGGCATTTATGTTCTTCTTTCGTACCACAAAACCCCACCATTGTATCACTTTTTGCTACCCACCTAACATTTTTTTTCACAATTGTTTCATCTTCATCAAAGCTTACAACAATTGGTCTATATATACCATGTTTGTTTTTATAATAAGCATAAATTTTTCTGACTGCCTCAAAAATGTGCTCGTGCTCCCCCGAGATATATGTCAATGACTTTATAACTTGCCTTAAAGTTGTAGATATTGAAGGACCATCCAGATTCAAGCTAATAAAGTTATGTAATCTAGGACCTCTCCATAACTTGATCATCTCATAAAGGGATTCTGTGGATGTACTATAGCTTCTCCCTACTTCAGCATGCATCAAGTTATGAAATATTTCCTTGAAAAATTCCCAAACTGCATCTTTGCCTTGTAATTTTCCTTTCTTATGTGCCTCACACACATTCTTACAAAACCTAAAGACATCCTTCCTTTATTCCTATGCAAACAAATTTTCCTTTCAAGATCTCATTCTAATAGAGAGTGTAGCAACCATTGTCCTCTCCCAAAAAATAGATTTCAATTTTGATCTATGGTTATCATTTGTAACCCTTGTAGAATTCTTCAATTCATTTTGAGTAAAATATTCCAATGTTCTACCTCTTCCTAAATCTCATTCACTTCTTTTATTGGTGCACCTTGATTCATGCTATAATCGCATCCTGAAGACATTACATTATAGAACCAAATTACAAAATATACATGTTAATGAGTCAAATGGGATCCCCATTTCAGAACCCCTCTGGTAAAGCATATGCCTATATGTACCATCAATACGACATTCAATACCCTCATAACATAGCATGATCTTGGTATGCTTCTCTATGGCCCATAATTTTCCACCCCTTTGATCATCCATTAGGACCCATTTTTCCAATATCTCCCCATTTCTATCAATATAAGGATACGAATGCCCCCAACATTGTAGTAACAAGGGATATAATTGAGCTATACTAAGATGAAAACACAATAAAAAACAAAAAAATTAGAAGTAAGATAAATAAAATAATATACAAATTCATATTCAAGTTTAGTATAAACTGTTAATTAACCAATAATTAACACACCCGAAGTAGAATGATTTGCAATTGTAGAACCCCTATGTAATATTGATGGTGATGATGGCACCAAGAACCTAGTCAAACTTCGTTGGGACTTATCATTGTTAGGCTTCTTAGGTATCTCAACTGTGCCACCCCTTGGTCAATCTCCTGATGTGAAGCCTCATTTGTAGTAGTAGTAGTGTGATTCTTTGATTTCATGTGTTCATTTAGAGAACTGAAAATATTACCACTTGTCAGCAATAAACAAAACCATTTATTGCATCGTGTACATTCGAATCTCGCTTGTTTCATGTCCTTATAGTATGCAAGTGTTGCTTCCACCACCTTGAACAAATTAGGCTCTTATGTCTTGTTGAAATCATCTAGAAGTTTGATTGCTTGATCAATATGAAATTGATCTCCAACCACCATTTTTTGGTGTACTTTGTTACATGAAGGAATTTCACTACCACTTGGCATTGAAAGGCATTGTTGATGGAACGCAGTTTTCATATGATGGTTTTTGAAGTTGCACATTATTTGCACTACCAAGGATACATCACCTGTTCCATAATCAATGTCGTAAATTTCAAAATGGGTATTTATTTTAGATTCTCCCTTTTCTGAATATACTTTTAGAGTAAGTTTCTCATTGAAAAACTCTTCCATTAAAATTTTCACTTTTTTTCCCAAGATGCTAATATGATAGGGTCAACAATTATTGATTGTTCCACTGAAAAATACATATTTTCAACTCTTGTTTGTTTATGCATAGGTTGCTCCACATTATCTTCAATGTTTTCAAAGATTGGTATTCTTTCCACTACATTTGAACCTATTGTTTGCACATCAAATGTGCCTAGTTTCCTCTTGATGCCTAAAAGTGTTTTATAAATTTTCCATTTCTTCTCTTGTTTTGGATTTAAAGCTAATCCATCCTGGATAAAATTAAAATGGTATCCAACGATTTCATCATCGACAATTTCATCATGGATTTCAGAAAATGTACAACCTTCTTGACACCTAACAATGCCAATGACATATTTCTCTTCCTTGGTAGAATTTTTATAATAGAAATCCATCTAATTTTGCACACAAATAGATGAAAAGTAAGTAAAATTCCACAAACATATTGGTTTATTATGAAAAGGATATCAAGGAATAAATGTATGCACTTTCAATTAAAAGTGCCAAAAAACATGAAGAACTCTTACTATTGTGATGAAACACATTTATTCAAGATGTACTATCGATGGATTCCTCAAATGGAACTAAAACCAGAAATAAAAAGGAGTACTAAAATGGATTTGAGAGTTGATTTATTGAGTCAAACATTGAAAAACTTATATGCAAGCTTAAGCCCTAGATCTACCTCAATTTTGGCCTTATTTACATCATTTTTTTGTGTCCTAAAGAGGTCAAAAACAAACCCTAGTAGCTTTTACTGTTCACTGATATGAAATTCATTTTATTCAATTTATTGTTTTCTAGTATCTAGGGCTTGTGAGGTCTAGAGAAATTTCTTATGTTTTTGGAGCTACCAATGGCTAAGGACAGTGCTTGATCTCTATATTTTTGGAACTACCCTGTGGATCCACCATATTTCTACTTTCAAAGAAAGATGGCACATGGAGAATGTGTGTGGACCATATAATATTTAGCAGAATCATAATAAAGAACTAATATCCATTATCACACATTGAAAACCTATTAACTCAACTCTAGGGGGACAAATATTTCATTAAGATCAACCTCAAGTGTAGTTATCATTAAATATCTATCAAGACAAAGGTTATGTGGAAGATGGTGAGCCCTAGTATTGCACCACGAGTGCTCCAACTCCCAGGGGCTTCCTTACTTTACTTTATCAACCCAGGATTCATACAAAACTAGAGGTGATAGTGCTATATGCACAGCAGATGCATTCCGTTCATGTCATCCTCTTCTGATTTATGAAAGGGTGTTATTTCTAAGGGTTCTCAGTGAAGTCTGTCACACTTTCAATGAAACTAAAATAAGTTACAGAAAGGAAATGACAGAAAGGAAACTAAATTAAATTGCAGAAAGGAAACTAATTTAAATTGTAGAAAGGAAACTAACTTAAACTGCACTTAACTTGGCCAATCGACTAAACACACCCTATTCTATCTATCATGCTCCTATCTATGCAGCTATTGAAGACCTAATTCTAATTTCAAAAGGTGTTTCCCACAATTTGGAGTGAAAAAAGGGCTAAAGAGGTTAATGGAGGGCCTAACACATGATACGAGGCTTAGAATTTGAAAGAGGGGGGTTTAAACCTTATTAAAACCTTATTATAGCACATAAAAGGGCTTTGGAGTAGAATTAATTTGAAAAGTGCGATGGCGGAGATGCAATGGAGTAAAAAGCTGCGATATGTGATATCTCAATCACAATATCACAAAATTAAAGGGATAGCGGAAGTCTTGTTCGGGAGTGGGAGTGAAATGTGAAGTACGATTTGTGAAAAGGTAAAATATGTGAGATTCGATTGCGATAGGGATGATGTGGTGGTGGGACCGGCAGCAGAATGCGATCACATTATCACAATCGGTAGACAGGAGTGGTAAGTGTTAAATGGAAAAGGGAAAATTTGTGATTTGCGATTGCGATGTGGAGGGATACGAAGCGATTATCGCAATCAACGAAAACGAGTGGTAAGTGTTAATGAGAATGAAATAATAAATGGGATTTGTGATTTAAATGTGGCAGGTTAAGAAGTGATTATCGCAATTGGTAAAAATGAGTGGTACGTGTTAACGGTAATGACATAAGAAATACAATTTGCAATTTGCGAAGTACAATAGTAGGAGAAACGAGGAGAAAAGGTGGGGGTCAAATTTTAATTATTTTCAAGTGTTTTTGCATTAAAAAGGTAAAGGTGAGGTGAAAAGGGAAAATCACTGAGATGTTGAAGAATGACAAAGGAAAAGGAAGGGGTCATGTGAGATGTGAAGTGTGATATCAGGAATTTCGAGGAGAAAAGGCGGAGGTCAATCTTTTAATAGATTTCTATGAAAAAAAGGTGTGGCAGCTGATAAGAAGAGAGAAAGGAGGGAAATGAAGGTGTAACAACAAGGTTCAGAAGTGTAACATAGAGATGGGGAGAAATTGGAAGATTAAGTGGAATGACGTAACGAACTTCTTCAGAACTTTTGATGATTATTCCTGCAAACAAACCTGCATATTTTTGCATGGAAAACAGACAAAAATGCACAATAAAAATAGAAAATAGAAAGGAGTTTTTGGCCTGTGGGAAGGTATACCCTACTCGAACTCTGTTGATAGATATGAGAGGGGAAGACTGCCTCACATATTTATCAATTTTATCATCTATTATACAATTCATATAATCAGATTAGATCTATAGCAAAGGAAAATGAGAAGCAACTAAAACATCAATAAAAATACCAACAAACTAGCTAAATGCTCAGAAGAAAAACCAGCTAAATGACATGAAAGAAAATAATGGAAGCAATATATAAGCCAAGGCACATGGGTTGGGCCCTAACCCACGAGCCCAACTCTCTACAACTAGATCAATAGAAAGTCATCTAAATACTCATTGCATTAAATACAGTCTTATTACATCCTGAAGGTCTTAAAAAACAAAAGCCTAATAGCTTGCAGAAAAAGTTCTGAATGGAATGGAATCGACTAGAATGGAGTGGAAATTGACCCTAATTAGCTCTTGATTAGATTTATTGATCCTCATGGGAAGCTACCAACAGCTCCCTAAAAAATAGCTAATGAGTCCACTTGACTCCAAGTGTTATGAAACCAACTCCAAAAATAGAAGAAAAGAGAGATCAATGCCTTAGAAATAGCCACTTCGAGGGGGAAACCTCCAATACATTACATAAATGAAAAACTATTGGATGATACAAATGACCAAAACCTCCTTCTATATATGGGAGTCCATGGGGTCACAATATAATCCCAGCCGACCTAACAATAATAATATAAGGGCACAATAATAACAATATTGGTGTAACAGGGGTACAACAATAACAATAAGGGGGTTACAATAATAACAATAAGGTACTATACTAGTAATATAGGGACCTAACATGCCCCTCTCCTCCAAAAAAAATTTTTCCTCAACACTTCAGTAGCTACGGATGCTTCTGTATAAAATTATTATCCTCCAATGTGGAATTTTTAGTCGGTAAATTCTTCCATTTGATGAGATACTCTGAAATTGATCGATTTCGTAGCTGTCAAGTTCTTGTTTCCGTGACTGCTTCAGGTTCCAATATGATTTTTCCTTCCTCATCAAGTTCTGGCAATATTGTTTGAACTCAAAATTTGTCCCCTATAACCTTCTTTAAGCATGGAACATGGAAAACTGGATGCACCTGCGAAGAAGTAGGAAGCTCCAATTTGTATGCCATAGTACCAATCTTTTGCAACACCTTGTAAGGACCATAGTACTTTGGCGATAATTTATTATCATTCTTAGCTTGCTTGAGGGACATTTTTTTTTATGGTTGTATTTGTAAAAATAACTTGTCTCCTACATCGAAACTTCTCTCTCGGCGATGTTGATCCACCTGTTGTTTCATTCGATTTTGTGCCAAATTTAGGTTATCCTTTAAGAGTTGGAAAAATTCTTGTTGATGCTCGATGTGATCTTCCACTGCTTGAACCTTAGAATTTTATCTTAAATAATATGTGATATATGGCGGATGATATCCATAAAGCACCATTAATGGGGTCATTTTTACTACACTATGGAAGGAAGTGTTATACCACCATTCAGCGAGAGGTAACCACTTGACCCATTGTGTTTGCTTATCAAATAAAAAACAATGAATATATCCTTCCAAAAATTTCTTCACTATCTCAATTTGACCATCATATTGAGGATGATAGAATGAGCTATGAGCTAGTTGAGTACCCAAACAAGAGAATAATTCCATCCAAACATTTTTAGTAAAAATGGGATCTCTGTCGCTTACAATAATCTTTGGGTTTTCATGTAGCTTTTGAATTTTTTCCATAAATGCAGTAGCAACTGTACTTGCTTTAAATCGATGACATAATGCACAAAAGTGTGCATACTTGGTAAGTTTATCAGCTACCACCATGATGACACTTTTTCCTTCAGACTTAGGTAAACCTATGATAAAAGCCATTGAAATATCCTCCCAATGTTGACTTGGAATGGATAAGGGTTGTAGAAGACCTGGGGTCTTAATTGTCTGAACTTTATTTTGCTGGTAAATCAAACATTCTGCCACAAACTTTTGAACAATATGAAAGGCCATCCCAAAAAATTTATTTCTTCACCCTATGGTAAGTTTTTAAAAATCCTTAGAGTCCTAAAGGAGAAGTGTGCAATTCCAAAATAATCTTTTGTTTTAGATGGGAATCATTTCTTGTATTAACCTTGTCATCAAACCTTCCATGCTTTTTTTAGAGAATTCTTCATGTCTTCCATGTTGTCTTTGATTTTTTCATCGATCTTAGCTTCCCTGCGATCTGTTGGAATAGGGTCTCCTAACAAGCTGCAAAATTGGTCCATTTTGAATATTTTTGATTAGATTTAGTCTAGCGCAGGGGTTTTGGGGTGGTCAAAGCCCCAAACGCATTGTAATGGGTAAAAGGGTAAACCAGCGGTCTGAAAAACATGGTTTGAGGACCATAGGAAAGTATAGGCTAGATTGTTATAAATAGAGAAGCATTTTGTATTGTAAAGGACAAGAAAGGAGGAGCTATTGATGTGATTTATGGTTTCAGCTATCTATTTGGGTTTTGGGGAAAGGACTCCTATTGGCTATGTGCGTGGAGATCCATGTCAAGCTGTGTGTGGACCCTGCTGTTGTGTGCGTAGGTTGGGAAGGGAATTGTAAGGAAGAATTGATGAATGAATGAATAATAATTATTGATAGAGAACTGAATCTATGAATAATATTGTGTGAATTGTTGGTGAGTGTTGTATTGTGCATTTTATGTTTTTAAGCTGTGAAGATCTTTGTAAGTGTGTTTCTGGATCTAGATCTATTCTGTTCTATTTATTTAATGTTGTGTTATTTTCATAAAAGCGTATAATTATAGATCTAGCGCACATGGATGTGAACAGAGATGTAATTAACCCTACGCAGAAAAAGGTAATATGGGAATTACAGGGCCAAGCGCAATTCTCCTTGCCTTACCCATCCTTTCTTAGGGTGTGCAAAGCTGCTTCCAGCACCCACACATACTACTTCGGGTGAGACTTTGACCTGCGCAAGCAGGTCATTGCCGAAAGGGCCAGTAGTATAGGGGTTTGTTGGCAAACCTTGCACACCAAACCTGGGTTAGGACCCTTCAAGCCAATAAATGGTTCCATTTCTAGGACCTCAGAAGTCAGAGAAAGGGATCAAGTACCGACAAGAGAATATTGGAGAAGGGCGCCTATGATGGGCCCCTAGGAAATCATGGTGGTACACTTGAAATTACCTACCTTCGAATGCACGACCGAAAAATACATGGAGCGGTTTTGGTTTGTGGCAGAGGCAGTATGAGTTGCGTAGGGTGTAGTGAGAAATAATATGATAAAAGCACAACTATCCTTAGCCTTTGATGGAAGAGCCTTGGACTGGTATATGGGGTACGTATCAAAAAATAGGGGTGCAACTATCCAGAACATTAAGGATGCCTTGAAATAACAGTTTTGGAAACCTAAAGCCTACTCTTAGGTTGTAGTAGAACTAAAAAGTTTCAAGTAGGGAGAAACTGAGTCTATATGGGAAGCAGATAAACAAATGAAGAAAGCTATCAGAGAAGGAGAATTTCAGTATGATGATAGAAAGCTTACGGAATGGTTCATCGCCATGCTAGTCCCTCACCTATGTGTACTTATGGGTCACCAGAATTGTGACTCTCAAGATAAAGCCTTGGAATCTGCCACGAAACTAGAAGCTACACCTACGAAGGATGATGCATTGGAGATGCAGCAGATCTAGGTGCAGCTTGGGGCTATGCACCAGGAAATTCAGAATCTACAATGGGAGAAAGGAAGAGAGGTTGGCACAGAACTAGGTCACACGACAGGCCATCCGCGAATAAAAGTGCACAGTCTAGGTCACCCAGGATCAAAGGCGTGTAGTCCAGAGCAATGGAGCTCAAGGGGATCTACGTTCTGGTATGGAGAGAGCTGCATAGATGGGTTGCATAATACCAACCAATGGCCCTGTCCTGGCACCAACGTTTTCAAACCAAAGCGACGCTGGTGTCAATTTTGTTGGTTAGTTTCCCACGAGGAGCAAGACTGCCAAATCCATAATGAATTCATAGACTGGGGAAAATCACCAAAAGACCCTACCTCACCAAAATCCCCCGCGGGCAGGGGTGACTCCCCCCCTCGAGGAAGGGACGGGAGTCGAAGCGGAAGCACAGGTCGGGGTCGAAGCCAGTCGATCTACTATAACTATGGAGGCATGGGGAATTTTTTGAAGGATTGCTTGGACCCTCACGAAATTCTTGTAGGTATTGTAGGCAGCTGGGCCATACGCTGGAAGATTTTCTAGCCCTAAAAGCGAAGATACAGAAAAAATAGCTCCCATCTACACCGAAGGTGCTAAGGGTCCAGACTGAGCTAGGGGGTAGAGACCCAAAGGTAAATGTGGTAACACGCAGTGGATTGGAAACTAGGGGAGTTGAGGAGAAAAACGAAAATGACGCACTAATCCACAGGGCAGTTACCAACCAAGAATGACTGGACCTAGAAAAAGCAAGGTAGACATTTATGGAATCTCAGAAGGACTTCCTCGAGACTAAACTTTCACCATCTACACACCATGGGGATGTGGAGGTAGTTGAGGAGGTTAACCCCTTCATACAGGCATGCATGCGGCTATTTTGCAACCTCTAGGTGGTACATAAACTACAGGCTTTACTAGAGAGCTGCACAACATGCACTGCCCTGTCACCCGAGATTAAGGATGTGCATCAGCTATACAAATATCAGAAATGAACTAGCAGGGAGATGCCGCTAACAGTCCAGATCGGAAAATATGAGATGGATTGGGTTATCTTAGACCTTACCTTGGATCAGATGCCAATATACTACCTAAGCACACTTGGAAATGCATGGGGGATCCCAATCTAGAAAGATCCACCATCCAGCTTCGAATGGCCAATTACCAAAAAATAGTACCTTTAGGGAGGCTCCCTCGGATCCTCGTGGAAGTTGTAGGGGTACGCATCTAGGTTGAATTTGAAGTCATTCAAATCATCGGAGATGCAGACCCTTACCATGCGCTACTAGGATTGGATTGGGCCATCGACCTAGGCGGTATCATTAACTTAAAGTAACGAAGTATGGTATTTTAAAATAATGGCACAAGGGTTGTTCTACCATTAGACCCTACAGAAGAAAAACGTTATACAGAACCTATAACCAAGGAGGGAGATGTGGATTATATCTATAAGTTTATAGCACGTAATCCAACCTCAGACACAATACCATCCTACGAGGGGGATGGTGAGGATCCCAGTAAGGAACTAAAAACTTGGCAGTCCTGGTTAGGTGAAGCCTCCACGCTGTGTTGTCTTCGTATCACGATGGTCTAAGAGGAAAGGACTGGAGTTACGCCAGGCCAAAGAAACTGCAGTGAACCCACCCTAGGAGAGGGTCAGGGTGACCCACAAATGAGCAAAAAGTTCCCTACGACACCTGTAGGTCCAACAGGTAGTAGCCCCATGCATCGGGCCACCTCTACGACGGTGACACAGCTAAGGGTCTGGCGGTATGATCCGACAGCTTCCCCCCTTGGGGCCTTAATAAAAAAAATGATAAAAATATATTAGTCTTGGGCCAAGAGCTACCTAGGAAGCAAGCCTATTTTGGGGGAAGACAGGCGGCTATCACAACTAGGTAACCTTAGCGTGACGAGTACGCCAAGATCACTGAGGACACAACAACTAGCCGTTGGAACTGTACCCATTGGTAAAATGCAGAAGTTACCGTTGACAGACGTAGCTTCTGAGCCTTTGATAGGATGAGTTATGGGAAGTTTTAACTATTCCTTGGGAAACCTGCCCCGAGTAAAATATCTCTCTCCATCATCCAATGAGAAGTGCTTAAAAGTGCGCAGGATGGTCTAGTTAGTGCTATTGTCTCATTTACACAAATAGCCTGCCTTGACCATCTTGTGGAAGCAATTGAGAAAAAAAAAAATTCATAACCACAGCATCCCTCTCATGTTTGGTCATCCTCCTCTGTCAGATAATAGTCACCTCGAGCCAGGATTCATTTTTCGCGCAGGGATGCCAGCTACTACCCCTACCAAAACCTTCGGCCCAACTGAGCCTGATGTTGAAGAAGTCCTGGAGGATGAGCCTGAGTTAGAATAAGTCCCCCCCCCCTGAGGGTCACAAGGAAAGGCAAGGAGAAAGCACAAAGCTCGGGGAAAACCCCACAAGTGGCAAGAAGGCCTCTAAGCTCCCCAAGACGTGCCAAGCCCCTGCCCTCAGAACAAGATGACCAAGAGGGTGCTCTGTCGACTAACTCGATCAATTGGTTACCCCACTTCGTTCGACCACGAAGGCCATCTACACGAACTCCGAAAAGCTTGGATGGCTTGATCGCCTACTTGCAAACCCCACTGACCCAGGAGAGGTCCCCATCCTTAGTGATCCCTGCGGATGCCTCCATGAGGTCAAGTTCGATGATCACGATTTGGTGGACCATGACGCCCTCCCAAAATTGGCCCCTGCATTATACTTTGATACAATCCATGAGGATGATGGAATAATGGTAGTACCTCAGTGCTATGTATACAGCTTGGTAGGATATAGACTCCTGAATCTACTCTGTATGCCCTACTTTGGCCATTACGACATCACAGATCTATTGGCTCTCCAGTTACTCACCTTCATTCACAATGGCTTCTTATGGGTTCGCGAAAGGGTCCCTATTGACACTGCATTGATCCACAAAATTATAGGCCTCCCGATGCAAGGGCTACACCCACTAGCATATGTCAGAAAGAAGTACAAAGCCGCTACTGCTGCGTTTGTCCGAGAGACCTATGTACTACAACGAAATCAGTGGGAATTTGTGATCCAAACCATCAACAATATTACTACGCATATGGGTACTCAAATTTTAGCCTACAAACTAATGAGGAGGTGCCAGGTTGCAACTATCCCTGCCTATGTCATCCAGCTAGACAGAAAGTGCACTAAGGGTGTTTTTTTCAATTGGGCTCATTACTTGTGTGATGAATTTCTAACTTATGTCTGCAAGTCTCAGGATCACGGGATGTCTATTCTCTATTCGTGGTTATTATTCCTAATATCACTAGTCGCCTCGGACAAACTGGAGGAGTCATTCATTCTAGAGCTCCCTGATGGGATGTGTGAAGGTGCTTAGTATGATCACTTGTGGGACTCTAAGGATAAGCATCACATTAGGGATAAAAAGGTCTTTTGGGTCCTCTTCTAGAGCAGTATCACAGCTGCCATAAACTCATGACCCCGGTTATCTCCCACCATATATTACAAATACAATCATGTTTCCACATTCCAAATTACTATGCACCATGTCCGGATTCATAGCCTCGCCAATAATACATGGACAAAATTACCTTATATGGTAGTTGATGAATAAATTGACCTACTAATCTCACTGTGGCCGCCTGCCTAGAAAAAATGCCTCACCGACACTCCTGGGGAAACCATATTTCCCAACCATCCAGCATCAATTACAGCAGAGCCCAGAGGTAACCCGCTGTAGCAGCCTGATACAGCTCTGGCCCAAGTAGGCTCTGACACATCTACCACCCCTCCCCAAGGCACTAAGAGGATAGGGGCATCAGCATCAGGACCAAGAAAGAAACAACATGCCCACCGCACACACTACGATGCGACAGTCACATTAACAGACAGTGATCTGGAATAGAATGCGGATGCAGTCACCATGGCTATGGAGGATAAGTGGGCACTTATCATGGCCTAGTGGAAGGCAGGGGTCAACTCTCTTCAAGCTGACCTCCACACTCTCAAGATCAAAATGGATCACCCCACAACCATTGGAGGCCAGGCACAACCCCTGTCAGTCGACAACAGGCCCGCACCACTCAGGGAGGCCAGTCATCTCTGGGGTATCCCTAATAGTGCCTTGGTCGGAACACAGCCCCCGGAAGCCACAGGAATTTAGCTGGACTTGGCTTAGCTGCCCCATGCAGCCTTAGAAAGCCTCAATCATTCTTGCTTCTAGGTGATTAGTCACCGCACTCAATCCGCAACCCACTAGCTTAATACAACCTAGTGCACCATTTCACAGCAGGCTGTTGACTTGATCCAGGCCATGTCACAACAGGAAGAGCATGAGACTATGATCCACCAGCTCTACATGGAAGTCATAGAGGAAATCCTAGCTTAGGATACATCTTGGGATAAGGTGGAAAAATTGGTTGCTGCTCTTAAAGCCTCTCGGCTAAAAATACACACCCTCAGGACACAGCTAGAATAACAGATTTCAGACTTACAGGCCAGACTACAGATCGGCACACCCACAGAAGTCCGTGTCGAGCATACCGCCCTAATCACAGATGCAACAACTACAATTACGAGACAAATTTCTCAAGGTGCCAAACTGCTGGAGTCAGCCATACAGCTCTGGACTTGGGTCCAGTGTCATCTATTCCTCCAACAAATCAATCAGGACTTACGACAAAAAGAAGAAGTTGTTGAATGAATCAACACTACAATGACTACCTTGGTACCTTCCCACCGCTTGGCATGATTAAAAACCAGAAACGACCTCTAGGATGAGATTGAGAATCTCTGGCATAAACAGCACATCATGGTCGAACGTCGAAATCCTTGGACTACCTCATCCCTCCGATTAACACAAGACATTGATGGTGCAACCAAGCGACTTAATCAGCTTCTTGAAAGAATTACCACGACCGCTGAAGATATGCCTTCCTAGAAGCTGGTTGATCTTGCACAGAATTCTGCTGCCGAAAGTCAGGATGCACTCCCTCAGCTCAGAAGTTCTCTTGATACCTTGCATGTGAAAATCAAGGCCGCACCACTGCAGTGACTCAGGACGAGTCACAAGATTGTCTTGGGGGACTGTTGGAATAGGGTCTGCTAACAAGCTACGAAACTAGTCCATTTTGAATATTTTTTATTAGATTTAGTCTACCGTAGGGGTTTTGGGGCGGGTCAAAGCCCTGAACGGATTGTAATGGGTAAAAGGGTAAACCAAGGGTCCAAAAACCACGGTTTGCAGACCATAGGAAACTCTAGGCTAGATTGTTATAAATAGAGAAGCATTTTGTATTGTAAAGGACAAGAAAGGAGGAGTTATTGATGCGATTTATGGTTTAGGCTATCTGTTTGGGTTTTGGGGAAATGACTCCTGCTGGATGTGTGCGTGGAGATCCAAGTCAAGCTGTGTGCAGACCCTGCTACTGTGTGCGCAGGTTGGGAAGGGAATTGTAAGGAAGAATTGATGAATGAATGAATAAGAACGATTGGGAAAGAACTGAATTTGTGAGTAATTTTGTGCGTTGGTAATTGTTTTATTTTGAATTTTCTATCTTTAAGCTATGAAGATCTATGTAAGTGTGTTTCTGGATCTGGATCTATTCTCTTCTATTTATGTAATGCTGTGTTATTGTCATAAAATCATATAATTATAGATCTAGCGCACGTGGATACGAATAGAGACCTAATTAACCCTGCGCAGAACAAGGTAATCTGGAATTTACATGGTTGAGCACAACTCTGCTTGCCTTACCCATCCTTTCTTAGGGTGTGGAAATCTGGTTCCAGTACCCACCCATACTACTTCGGGTGAGACTTTGACCTGCGCAAGCAGGTCACTGCCGGAAGGGCCAGTAGTATAGGGGTTTGTTGGCAAACCTTGCACACCAAACCTAGGTCAGGAACCCTCAAGCCAACACCATCCTTCTTAGCTTCCATGCCATTTTTCAAACCATCCATTCATTTATTCAAAAATTCCATTTCATTTTTTGTTTCTCTTTGTGAGAGCGAAATTTGGTGCACTTCCTCTTGTAATTTTGATATGTCATGTTGCGCTTCTTCCTATTCGTGAGTCATAGTAGAGACTTATGAAGGCTTAATTGGTCTTGAATTATTTTTAGGTGGAATTTTAGAACCCAATACTGATATATATGCTTTAATATTCCCTTGGAATCACTTCAAACTAATTTTTCACACAAGACTTATGCAATTCGAAAAAAAACATACACACCTTTTGCTTGCTTTTTAGGAGCTCGATATTGAAACTTTATTATCTATGTTATTTTAGATCTTCAATATCTGAAATGTGGCCCTGCATTAGCCCTATAAAGCATATTTCGAATGCCACAGGTCTGACCTAATTTGGATTTTTCAAGGAAAAGTTATTCCCAATATCCCACAATGACCTAATTATGGATTGGTTTAGCGAAGTGAACTTGTATGACGTGCCATGTGTCATTGTTTCCTCCTTCAGCTCTGAAATTGATACAAAGGAAACTACAGTCTATTTCATTGTGGCCACTTTTTCCATAATTCCAATCTAACGCTCATAGAGAGAGTTAAGACGATTTTCCCACGGTCACCTCTTTGAGATGAAATTCGAGACCCTGAAAAACACTAACTTCCACAGATCATATCTATGAAAATATTGTGAACAAAGATCAGAAATTTGTACACAAATTTTCTCAAGATTTTGGCTTTGCTCTAGAAAATTTTTAGCTTCTGAACCTTTGTAGAGACAAAGTTATAGTGCAAATACCGCGATGACCTATTTTTGGTGAAATTCGAGAGCCTGAAAAAAGCCTAACTTCCACAGATCATATCTCCGAAAATATTGCAAACCAATATTTTCAATTTTTACATGACAACTACGCTCTGTAAAAATTTCATCTTCTACACCTTCAGAGAAAAAACGTTATAGCGAAAATTCCACAATGACCTGTTTCGAGCAGTGAAACCTTAGAATCCAAAGCAGTGATACCAAATGTTATGAAACCAGCTCCAAAAATAGAATAAAGGAGAGATCAATGCCTTATAAATAGCCACTTTGAGGGGGAAGCCTCCAATACATTACATAAATGAACAATTATTGGATGATACAAATGACCAAAACCTCCTTCTATATACAGGATTCCATTGGGTCACAATATAATCCTAACTGACCTAACAGTAATAATATAAGGGAACAATAATAACAAAATTGCGGTTACAGGGGTAAAACAATAAAAATAAGGGGGTTACAATAACAACAAAAAGTGACTATAAAAGTAATATAAGGACCTAACACCAAGTGAAGTATGGCTTGAGTGCACTTGGTCATTAGTTTCTTGGCTGCCTCTAGAACTTGAACTGCAGGAGAGAATCCTTGGAATCTTTTGGCTACCTTTGAGAGTTAAGGAGGGTGGACAATCCTCCTATAAATTCTCCAAGATTTATCCATAATTTCCTGACATTGTGCTCATTTATTCTTCAATCTTGATCTTCCAGTCGTAGGGAGAAAGTCCCTAAATTATCTCCTTCTCCAAATCTGCATAATCTGCCCAATATTCTCACAATATTCTACAAAAATAACCAATATTAGGTACAAGTATGAAATTACCTTTAAACCTTCCTAAGAAAATATTAAAGCATAAGAAAACATTATTAAGTGTAGAAGGAGAGATTTAATATATATTTTCATGTGCATAAGGAAGGTAGATGAGTCTAAGAAAGGTTATGTGGGCCTTAATTTATGTCTAATTTAGAGGCCCATCAAAAGAAATTCTTCAAGATGTGACAGTGATTTCTTGCATGGCCACTGATGCCATTCAGTGTTAACAATGGCCTTGAAGTATTCATGGGATGATGAACAATGTTCTACAACCACATCTTGACTCAACTATAATTGTGTACTTTGACATATTACTTCTCAACCAGTCTTATGATGACCAAACCAAGGGTTTGCTACACATGATAAGTTATTTGTGAACATGAACAAGTGTGCATTTGGGTATAAGGAACTTGATTATCTTGGATTTTTGTGTGAACCATGATGTACTAAGCATTGATGCAATGAAGTTTTCATCCATTATTATTTGATCACCATGAAATATCTGTCTTGATCTACAAGCTTTCAAGAAAATGGTAAACTATCTCAAGAATTATATTGCAGTCTCCCCATGACATGCATCCTGTCAACAATTACAAGCACCTAGGATATGGAATCAAAATATTAATAGGTTTATTTTTTAACTTCGTTTGAGGCATCCTAACATAGATGACAGTATTTATGGTTACATGTTAATGATGTAGTTCTCTTAATTGTGATTCATGTGGATGATTTGATTATCAGTAGAAATAATGGTGATACAATTTAAGTTTAAAGTCACAATTGAAAGATACATTTGAGATGAATAGCTTAGCTATATTGCATTTATTTTTTGGCATCCAAGTTATGCAATTGGATGGTAGTATCTTCATTTCTCAGCCAAAGTATGCTTTTGATATCTTGAAGATATTTAAAATGGAATATATGTAAGCCTCATTCTACTCCTTTTCAGTTAGAAGCTAAGATGACTAAGGAGTGTGATTCTTTGAAATTCAATGCTACCATGTATAGGAAATTTTTTGGTAGTATCGTTTATTTGATTCATAGTCAAATTGATATTGCCTTCACCATTAGTCTGGTCTCCAGGTTCATGTAGGATTTGATGGAAATCCATATGAAGACTTCATAGAAGTTTCATCAATATATCAAAGGTAAATATCAGTTTGGCATTAAGTATTCAATAGAAATTCAAATAAATTGGTTAGATAGACAAACACTAATCAGTAAAGAAGGGAATTATACTATGTAATCCTCATTGGAAATAAACATTGCATTCCAGCCACCAGTAATTTTACCAACACAAATCCTCTATGGAAATAAACAATGTAATCCTATTTGTCTTCAAACTTGATCACTATTTGGTTTACTTTTCATGTGGTAGCTAGACCACTGCCAACTAAATTCCCAAATTGTGTTTATGGTAAAGGTTCAACACATCACTCTAATACTGTGAACCAAAAAAAAATATGTTTACTGCAAAGCACTCTAAAAATTCCAACCAAACAAAACTATATTTTCTTCACGCAAATAGCTATAGCTATGTGAATCATAAAACTAGTAATTAAAATAGATGTAGATATATCCCAAGAAATTTGTTAAGGATTTAAGCCCATCATTGTAGCCATTTATGAATATACTCATTTACTTATGTAGATTTCTAGGGTACAACACTCTATTCTAAATGAAATATAATTTGCATAATAGCACACTACTATGCCAAATACAATACAAAAATTGATAAGTTAGAGTGGTAGCTAAAAGTATACTATTTTCCTTGTTTAAATGTACTTATACATCACTCATTAAACAATAATATCTATGTCCAATTGAAAGAAACCATAAATTAATTAATTATTTACTAATATGCCAACCATATGCCTTTGGTTAGACATCAACATGAATTTATAAGCAGACTTAGATTATTGGGTGTTATAGCATCATTTATCACCATCATATACTTGATGACTTATGCTTTGGCCTTGGGCAACCCTTTCCTTCAAACTTGGACATATTTCTCAAAAATCAGTTTCTTAAAACCTATATGCTACTCTACCTATAATTTTCCTTGTATATACGCAAGTCCATTCATAGAGAACTACGTATGCCTTTTTAAACATTAAAAATATATATTCCCTATTTTAGAGGCAGGGTTTATGGTTGTTCCAGTAACTTAACCACCCCAGCTCATGGCCTAACTATTCCCAACTGAAAAAACTAATTTGAGGGAGTATGAAAGCCCCTCAAGGGAATGGCCTAATGGGGAAGAGAAAGAGAAATATAGATATTATACATTGTTGGAGCCCTATCCAAGTCTTATATATTCCTGTGCCGTCTGCACTTCCTAGATATTTAAGGAAACCCTTGTTTCCTTGAGATGCTCACCACCCTATGTGACATCCATTGTGCACTCATCTTGGAAGATATCCTGAGAGTCTAGGGCTGGACGGATCTAGAGGATGGTATGTTCGAAGGCCGTGGCAGACTTCAAGTGATCTCTCCACATTTTTTTAATGTACCTGTCATTAATAATAGAAGAGCCATCTTGTTCCTGATGTTTACGTGTCAATAATCTTTTATACATGTGTAATGATGATAAATTGTTCATTTAATATTGTTTTTATGATGTTATGCATGATTTTCACTAACCTCTAGAACATATATCTATTCTACAACTAGGATTTTGTGCTTGCTCTTTGTTGGTTTACATATTTTGGAGCACAAAGAGTTGCTGGGGGTTTGCACCCCGTAGGATCTACTTGAACTGAGGGATATCTCGGTAACGTATGCAACCTATAGTTTCTAGTTATTAGCATGAAATTTGGTTAAGTGAGTCCTTCTGGCAATGGCATGCCCCTGATCTGTGAAGGTTTATCAACCCAAGACCTTTAGGGTAACATTTGTCGAAACATTGGGGAAGTCATTTTATTCTAGGGAATGCTTCCAAGAAAAACAACAGTGCAACCAATATAATATGCATATCTAAATTTTCCATTGTGGTTGCTATAATACATAACAACGAAAATATAATGAGACATATAACTATAGGTGGAATGCCAACCAATGTGGAGTGTTTCCATGATCAGACAAAGTGTCAGCTTTTATATGATGTTGTAAGATGTGGGATACACAACATTCAAGAAATTAATTTAAACCCAAGAATCAGTCCAATAGATAATTTCTGGAGTACCACCAGCCAGTGATCCAATACATTAGCAATAGCATTGTAATTACTCATTGACCCCGACATAATTCACAGATATATCTTCCTTGGAAACAATCTAATAAATATGCCAACAAATGAATTTTAGTGTTGTGTTGAAAGAAAAACAGACTTGGAATGTGGAATTATAATTTAATTTTATGTTTGGGGTGATTTGCAAAAGAAAATGGGAATGTGTTTATAACCAAAAAATGGCATTTTACTATACAATTTACACACATAAATTCACCAACAAAATAAATCAAACATCATTTAGACAACCCCGTAATAAAAATAAGGATGTTACTTTGGAATGTCAAATGGGATCACCATCATTTCATGGGATTTTTATTATGCTCTAGTAATTGCTATAAAGGTTGAGATATGAAATCTAAACAAATATTTTGGTTCATTCTTACTCACTAGAAATTTCTTGTAGATTTCTTTGGCTCAGTGACAACCTTCTACTCATGCATGGAAAACCTTAATTTTTCCTTCGTTGTCTAATATTCAACTATGTTTCTTCTTCCTGAGGCCCGATTCTTCTGCTACTGTTGTTCTTCCCAAGCTACATTTTCTTTCATATATCCTCCTCTATCCTTTGTCTTCAGCAGTATTCTTTTAAAAGAGATGCCTTGGAAGGCCAACCATCAAGACGATTTGTTTCATATTCCATGGATTTTGATTTTGGACATTTAATTCAAAATTTCAAACTTTTCCAAATTAAGTTTCCATTAAAAATATTAAAAATAGATATTATTCAGATGATCCATTTCAGATAAACTCTGACAATGTTGGTGATGGGATGACCAAAAGTTAACTGCTAGAATCTAGATGTGGTCTGACTGTAAGATCATGTAAAAAGGACCAAGAAGTTTCCTTTTCAACCACTGAAGCTGAATATAGAGTAGTGGTGATTGTGGGAATTGAGGTAGTTTGGATTCACAACTTAATGGGAGAGCTTGGGTTTTCTCGTATGGAATCAACTAGAGTATATTGTGACAATCAAAGTGCAATACAAGTTTATGAGAATCTTATTACACATAGAAATATGAACCATGTTGAGGTCCATGCACATTACCCCAGACAACTGATATATAACAGTGTTGCAAGAACCCACCACCCCTACTCTAGGCCCCATAACCTTACTTCGAGTGGGGGAACTATAGGAGCACCCCTTGGAGCATGTCTCAAAAAATGGAACTGTGATCGAGCATCAATTTTTATGCTACCTGGAAATTTGGAACTGCCACAATATGATGTGCCACATTGCCCTCCCATACATGCTTCTGTCACACTTGCTGTAAATTCCCTGGATGCTCCCTAGGTGCTCCGTAGATGTGTTGATCAGTGGTTGTCATTGTTGTCAACACAAAGAGAACCAGGGGCTACCCTGATCTTGCATGGGAATTTTGACTTGAAAACTTACTCTCTTCTAAGTTAAGGATATCTGGGATGGTTTCTAATTTTTGATATGTTTCTATTGATATATGGCATGCCACGTAATTCTTCATGGTTTGAGATGTGTTTGAAGTTAGTAACCCCAATTAGTGGGCTAAAACCCCATGGGGTTGTCGCATGACACTAATCATTGGTTTTGGTCATTGAATAGTAAATAATTAATAAATTTTTAAGCTCCTAAAATACCTTGGATTTTCACTTGTTGAATACCCTCTCAACATATTCATTTATATAAATTGTGACCCTCATATCCTCCTCATGTAAGGGTTTTGCTACTAAAAACAAGTCATCGTGGAAATTTATCTATAAAGTTTTTTCTACGAAGCTTCAGATGCTAAAATAAAAAACCCACTTGGGAAAAATCCTAATGAAGCTCGTGTCTAAATTTCAGATCTTGGTTCGCTATATTTTTGGTGATATGATTTGTGGAATTTAGGGTTTTTACAGGCTTCTAAATTTCATCTTAAAGAGGTAACCTTGGGAGAATCGTCATAACTCTCTCTCTGAGAAGCGGATTGGAATTCTGTAAAAATTGGAGGATAGTGAAAGGACTGTAGCTTTCTTTGTATCAATTTTAGAGCTAAAGGAGGAAACAATGACATGTGGCACACTGTACAATTCACTCTACTAAAAAAGTCCATAATTAGGTCATTGTGAGATATTGGGCATAACTTTGACTTGAATAATCCAAATTGGGTCAAACCCATGGAATTGGAAATAAGACTCTGAGGGATAATATAGGACAGAAGATCACATATTGGGTATCTTAAATCACAGAGATACATCATATTCAATATCGATCTCGTAGAAGGAAATAAAAAGCTATATCATGTGTTGTCAAGGGCTGCAAAGGACCAAAATTTCTAGGGAAGCAAAGAAAAGCAAGGTGTAGCAAAATGATGCAGTAGAGGTAAGCTCTAGGAAATTATCTTCTGTATATGCATGTTCATATCTTAACTACATTAGGTTCTTTGTATTCTAATTTGTTGTTTTGTTTAGCACGAACATATGATCTGTAGGATGAGGTAAGTTTTTCTATTATCATGTCATGGGTGTTTCCTTGATCACTTTTTGCAGGTATTATATATTCATGAAGATAAAAGCCAATGCATTATCTAATTTTCCGAAGAGTGAGAATGGGTATCATGACAAGATCATCAATGAAGGTGCAGAAAAAAAGCTAGAAGTTCACCACATGAAGTCTTCAAGTGGGCAGCATTGCATACAGTCATTGTACTGAGTCATTGTAAAAGCATTATTGTAAAATTTGTACAAGTGTCTATCTACCAAGATTTGAAGAGGTAGTGTTGGTAGGTCTAGTATCATCATTAGGTGGTTGTGTCATAGTTTGGGTTATGGTCTAGTGTGTCTTTTGCTTCTATATCATTCTATATCATTCCAAAGTGGAACATTTTCCCTAGTACGGGAGTCCATTCTTATTTTATTATTCCATAGGGTGGTAGGGTGGTTCTAGGCTGGTGCATGAAGTCACCAATAGGTTCAAGCATGTGAAAAATTCAGGGTGGTAGGGTGGTGCTAGGGTGAATTGTAGCTCACTGGGTGTTGGGGCATCCATTCAGTTGACTAATGAAGAATCTCGGGCATTGGAGTCTCCATCCAATGAGAGTTGGAGAAGAATGATTTTCTATATTATAGGAAGTTGGAGCTTTATTTTCAATTGGAATTGAAGATTAAAGAATAATTACAAAATAATTCAAGTGGTTTTTGTCCCGAAGGGGGTTTGCACCTTAAAAAATGTGTGCATTTGTGTTCCTTTCGTTTACTACTATAATTGTACAAGAAATGAGAATAATTGAAGATTAACTAATGCTCTCAAATATTAATAATAATACTAATTCAAATGAATACTAATTCACTACACCCCCCTAGTATTTCCAAGAATTGGTATCAGAGCTTGGTTCTTTCAATAACAATTTAACAGCTGGAAGGAGTTCATGGAGTATACTAAGAATGGTGTACCTCTATTCAATGAAAATAATTATGCACTTTGGAAAGGAAGAATGGGGGTCTATCTCTTGGCACAAGGTTACGAAGTATGGGACACTGTTTAAAATGGCTTTACACCAACCACAGATGAATAAGGTAAGAAAAATTTGGTACATGATCCAAAAGCAAAGAATATTATTGTCAGTGGACTTATTGAATCTGCTTATCATAAGGTGTTTGGGTGTAAAACCGCCAAAAATGTATGAGACAAGCTTGGGAATATATATGTAGGTGACTCAAATGTCAAAGAAGAAAATATTTAAATCTACCAAGCAAAATTTGAGCAACTCGGAATGAAAGAATATCACAAAATTTGTAATATTACTAAATTAGCATGCAACTAATAGGAATATTAATTTTTCTTTTAAAATCTATTTAGATGAATAAATGTGCAAGGAGGCTCATAAGATGCTTAAGTAGGAATAAAATCCCTCATAATGTGAAAAGGGATCATGTAATAACTAGATCAAGAATCCACATATGTGAACAAGTTTCAAAATGTGTGGACAAAGTCAAGTTTTACCAAGTCAACAAAATTTATATTTTAAGAGTGGATCCTAAATAAAGACAACTCAATGTGAATGAAAATAAATCTAGCTAGTCAAAATGAAGACACCTTGAGTGTGAAAGGAGAAAAGGCATGAAGATCCAGTCAAGGTTGATACAGTCAAGATTGATCCTCAAGATTGAATAAATCAAACAACATTGTAAATAGATGAGCAATACTAGTGTAGATAGCATAATTTTGGTGGAGGAGCCTTTTCATGGAAGCAACCTCATAATGGGGTGGGACCCTTGGTGAGGAATCTCATCAACTATATAATGGAGGGGATGGAAACCATATGGGGCATGATTAAATATTGTGTTTTTTATGTGGTCTGTTTATACTTCTTTCATCCTTTAGTTGTTTAGCTAAGTTTTCCGCACTGTTTAGTGCAAGGGTTTTCTCATGCAGGGACTCCCTACTCTTTCTTGGAGATCTTGTTTAAGAAATCTAAGAGGAGATTTTTGAGCTTAATTTTCCACTATCTAGTGTTGGGCCAAGCATTTACCTTCAGTAAAAATAAATTCCCTTCCAGAAACAGTGTTATTTCTTAAGTTGTTGCAGTGGGAGGGGTTAAAACCCCACTTTTATGAGCTAGTTTCCTAGGAGGAGGATGAACCCTTTTTCTGAAAAGCTAGTAGAAGAGTCTACAATGATCTATTTGCATGTTCAGCCATTTTTATGCAGAGCATAATCTATACAACATGATTCAGCCATAGATCTGTAGCAGTTATTTCATGTACATCATTTAGGTCAAGGAACCCTTACCGGGTCATCTTGGATCTATGTAAAAGAGACTAGATCTCTGTTCTTGAGAATTATTGATTAATATATGAGCAGATCTATTTTGTCTCTATATTTCTAAGTATCACTCTCATTAGAATGCGCAGTCACATTATGAAGTAATTTCTGTGTCACAATAGTCTTGGAGATTCATCATTTTTATGTTGTTTTGAGCATAGGAGGCCTGTTTAACTAGGAAAAAGACATTTGTTTCTAATTTCCTTTCAGATGTGGTTGATATAAGTTAGATATAATGGATTCATGGGCTTCAATTTTCTGTTGATTCTCATATTTCTGAAAAATGCATTTTTTGTTTAAGTATTGCTGATTTTCCCATTTTGGGATATTACAATGGTATCAAAGCTCTAATCTTGGCTTAACATGTTTTCTTCATCCATTATGGATTATTTTCATGGGAAGGAGAAGAAATGTAAGAGATATCAAAGAAAACCCTTATTTTCTAGAGGAAAGAGGTTCTCAAAACTTCTCTTTCAAAATCTATAGGGTAGAAGCAAAGACATCAAAGAAATGTGGAGGGAAAGACATGGAAGTACCTCAACAAGATCTGCAAGATATATACATGAGGAAAGATCTAATTCCTCATCTTATGGGTGTGAGCATTCAGCCACACTATCATATTTACAACTTTCTATCAGCCACTTTTTCATGAAGAAGAGGAAGGAGCAAGGAGATGTGCCCAAGAAGGAGAATCTATGTGATTATCTGCAAGATTATGAAGCTCAATCCAAGGATTTGAAAGATCACTTGAACTTCATAGGGTTTTACAAGATCAAAGAAGGAATAAGAACAGGGGGCAAGCAACATGGTGTGGGTAGATTCCTTCTATCTACTTTTGATGGATCACCTAAATGTCTAGTTGGGGCTTGGGTGAAGGAGATAGACACCTATGTGCAACATCATCAAGTTTCAGAAAAGGAAGCCATCAAAGTAGCAGCACTGCATCTTGAGGGTAAGGCTTATGCTTGGTTGTTTCTTGAATATTTCTCCTTAAAGAATGAAAATACATCTACTTATGCAAGGTTCATTAGAAGAATAGTGGAAAGTTTTGAAACATCTTCTATGAAATCGATCAAACCAAATCAAACAAAAATTTTGCATGAGTTGGAAGGGTCCATAAATTCAGCTCCATTTCCAAAAACCATTAGAGGGGATGAAAACTTGTATGATATTATGCCAAGGGAAAAAAACCCCATTGCATGAAGAGCTTTCTCCTCAAGAAGAAGACATGGATATTCCTCCTTCAAAATAAGACCAATATCTAAGGTCTCTTATTGAGGTTGAGGCATTTTGAACTATTGAAGAGGAGGGAGAGAAGGTTGGAGATGATAACATAGTCATTACAAGAGCACAACCAGTACCTCATGAAGAGGAAGATGGAGCACTTGCTCCAAGGAGAGAAACTCTTACGCTTTTTCAAAGAGTTCCAAAGAATCTCACATATGGGGATTGTGGCATAATGCATGTGCAACATGTGCCATCATTATCAAATGGTGAGATCTTGAAGATAGAAAAAGATAAAGCGGAGGGAAAGCATCACATGATGAGGAGAACACACCCCTCTTTATTTCAAAAGGTTGATACACAAAGAAGTCAAGAGGATCTATGCAATAAAGGAAAGGAAAAATCTGTCCACACACATATACATCATGCTCTATGACTTGACGTCTCTTTGCATGGAGGCATTCCAACAGGAAGACCTCCTGATTGGAGGAAGACTAAAGTTTTATCTCAACTATGGGCAGAATTTACATAATTTTCTAAGGAAGGAGCCATGGGAGAAGCTAGCACAGTGCAAAGAATCTTTCATGGATTCAAAGGAGAGATCAAAAATTTTCTGAAATGGACATTGCTATCTCTCACTCAGCTATTTGCGCTGAAAAAGGAGAAATCAAAAATATATGACGGCATGGACATGATGACACATGGTCACTCCATATCTTTGGGGCAGCCAATGATATTTTCACTGACAAAAGAGATTTCTGAACATGACAAGAGGATATCAACACTCTTGCATGCATGGGCCAAATTGAGGAAGTTTGGATGGCAAAAAATTTTGAAGGAGAGGTTGACTTCCATTTTCTTCAATTTTCTCTTGAGCAAGATCAGCTGCAAGAGAGGCAACAAAATAAAGTTGATAGAACTCCAACATGTGACTTTGGCATCAAACATGTCAAAGTGGAGAGTTATGTTATGTCAGGGGCTGCATTGCAGATTCCTACACCACTGTCGTTATTGGGAAGTCTAGATCCTTATTGGGAATCCCAAATCTTGATGGAATATTCCAAGGACCTCTTCACATGTAAGGTTCTTGATGGGAAAGTGATGGATGGGAGGTATAAAGTAGTTTATGGAGTCATATATTCTCATGATCAGATCTATCTTACTAGAGATTCCAAACTCAAGGAGAAACTACTTAATACAGCCTATGAGATCTTGCTTTCTAAACCCACTGGTTTCATTAGAACATGCCATACTATCGTAGATAGATTCATGTGGGTGAAATTAAAAGAGGAGATTCACTCTCATATGAGTAAGTGAATAGATCATTTGCTGGTTGAGGAGGAACACAGCTCTTGGGAAGAGTTATAATTTTCACCTCCTTTTTCATTGAGTGTAATAAGGAGCTCATCCATGAGTTACCTCACTTATTTGAATCAAGTATATGCTGAAACTTGTATTTCTAAACATCATAACACATCTACTATATTCTTGTATTTCCTTAACACTCATGTGCAGGGATTTTCTCCAAGAGGAGGCACCTTCTCTTATGGGCTTCCTAGGCCACTTTGGGCCATGAACAATGATGATGTTGGTCATTCCTTGGAAGATCTTGGAGAGATGATATACTTTTCATGGTGTGATTCACCAACACCAACCATCATACACCTTCTCCAAACATGGGGCAGCAAACAAGTGTTGGGGAAGTTACTTGTCATATCATATCCTATGGCAGTTGGGAGTAAAACTATGTCCATTGTCCTTCTCCTTTACTATATATGGAAGCTAGCATGACTCTAATTATGATCCCATATGCTAAGAATGTTCTTATCATTTTTGACGACATGGTGGGAGGAGAGACATATTGGTTGGATGTGTCCTTGGGGGAAGAAATTTCCCACACTTTTTGCACTACATGTTTCAAAGGGAGCATGAGAAAAGATATGGCTACCATAGTGTACTACTTGTTTCTTGATGAGGTAGGCCATATGATTTTTTGGATCACTTGGAACATACCTCTCATGAGTATTTTGAAGGAGATTTCCTATGAATTACCAAGTTGGGAGGTGATTCATTTCCTTTGGATGATAGCATGGAGATGAGAGTCTTTCATTGATGACGGAATTCCCCATGACTATCATAACTTCTATCTTGAGGAGGCCAATAACCAACAAAAAAGTTTCCATATAGACCTTCCTTTCTTTCATGATGAGAGCCACTTGGTTTATCCACCAAAGTCCAACTTTGACACTTGGGAGGAACCATTGAAAGGTATAACTATTTCAGAAAATATAAAACAGTGGTAGAGACTATTGGAGGAAGAGACCACAAGAGGAGAAGGGGAGATTTTGCAGCACCCTTGCAGTTTCTTGAGGACAAGAAACATTTGGGAGGGGAAGACTGTAATATTCCTAAATTAGCATGCAGCTAATAGGAATATTAATTTTTATTTTAAAATATAGTTAGATGAATAAATGGGCAAGGAGGCTCATAGGATGCTTAAGTAGGAATAAAATCCCTCATAATGTGAAAAGGGATCATGTAATAACCAGACCAAGCATCCACATATGTGAACAGGGTCTAAAACGTGAGGACAAAGTCAAGTTTGACAAAGTCAACAGCATTTATATTTGAAGAGTGGATCCTAAAAAAAGACAACTCAATGTGAATGAAGATAAATCTAGCTAGTCAAAATGAAGACACCTTGAGTGTGAAAGGAGAAAAGGCATGAAGATCCAGTCAAGGTTGATCTAGTCAAGATTGATCCTAAAGATTGACTAAATCAAACATCTTTGTAAATAGATGAGCAAGACTAGTGTAGACAACGTAATTTTGGTGGAGGAGCCTTTGCATGGAAGCAACCTCATGATGGGGTGGGACCCTTGGTGATGAAGCTCATCAACTATATAATGGAGGGGATGGAAACCATATGGGGAATGATTAAAGATTATATTTTTTATGTGGTCTATTTAGACTTATTTCATTCTTTGGTTGTTTATCTAAGCTTTTTGCACTGTTTAGTGCAAGGGTTTTCTCATTCGGGGATTCCCTACTCTTTCTTGGAGATATTGTTTAAGAAATCTAAGAGGATATTTATGAGCTACATTTTCCACTATCTGGTGTTGGGCCAAGAAGTTACCTTTAGCAAAAAAGTTTTCCCTTCCAGAAACTATGTTATTTCTTAAGGTGTTGTAGTGGGAGGGGTTAAAACCCCACTTTTATGAGCTAGTTTCCTATGAGGAGGATCAACCTTTTTCCCAGAAAGCTAGTAGAAGAGTCTACAACCATTTCTTTGCATGTTAATCCATTTTTATGCATAGATTTAGCTATACAGTGTGATTCAGCCAAAGATCTGTATCAGTTATTTCATGTATATCATTTATGTCAAGGAACCCTTGCCGGGTCATCTTGGGTCTATGTAAAAGAGACTATATCTTTGTTTTTTAGCATTATTAATTAATATATGAGAAGATATTTTTTGTCTCTATATTTCTGAGTATTACCCTCATTATACTGCGCAGTCACTTTATGCAGTAATTTCTGTGTTGCAGTATTCTTGGGGATTCATCATTTTTAAGCTATTTTGAGCATGGGAGGCTTGTTTAACTAGGCAAAAGACATTTTTTTTTTGTTTTCCTTTCATATGTGGTTGATATAATCTTATATATAATGGATTCGTGGGGTTCAATTTTCTATTGATGCACATATTTCTAAAAAATGTGTTTTATGTGCAAGTATTGCTGATTTTCCCATTTTGGGATATTATAGCATTACTGCATACTTCCAACATGTTGATGAAATAACCAACACTCTGGAAGGATTGAGAGAGCTTGTTGACGATGAATAAAGTGATAGAGAAGAAGAAGCCAATGAGATAGTATTTTTTATGGCCAATAATAATAAACAAGACGTATCAAACACCGAAGAAGAAGGGTTGACCATAGAATACTTTTCTAAGGAGGAAATAAAGCTTATAAAAGAGATCAAGGCTAAGAAAATCCATTCCAATCCTCTTGAAGAACAAGTTCAAGGTCTCAAAATTGAAGTTTAAGAACACAAATGTATTGAAGATTCACTTCAAAAGAGTTTTAAAGAAAGCAACCAAGAAAGGGAAGCATTTGAAGCCGTAGTAGTCTCATTGGGTAAGGAAGTGAAGAAGCAAAAAATTGTCCAAAACTATGCCAACAGCTCAAGGGAATTGGAAGAACTCATCAACAATCAATGGTCCTAAAATGACAGAACTGGCCTCGGTTACAAAGAAGAAGACACAAGACATTATACAACAAAAGACAATGAACCTATGAGATATGATAGGCATGTAGACTTCATTGGAAAATATTCGCAAGAACAACCTTGGAAGATAATTCCCCGATGAAGATTTCCATCCAGGTACAAACATATTTTTCATGGCTATTTTTATTCATGTGGAAAATTTGGTCATATAGTTGTATAATTTCACACATACCCTAGGAGCCAATACAATTCCAAGGGATCTATCAAATATGAGCCTCCCACAGCTCAACGAAACATCAATATATTTTAACATTTAAGAAATAATATTGAATTTTACAAATTTCGAAACTTTGGACACATAGCTAGATACTGCAGACTTGAAAATCCTCCAGAAGAATCTTCGAAGCCAAAAAATGAATGAACATGGAATAAGAAGAAGAATGATAATTGTGCTCTCACTCTCAAAGCTAAAATAAATAAATATGTGTTGTATGTTGATAGTGGTTGCTCAATGCATATGACTGGAGATAGAAATAAATTTGTATCTCTAAAAGAGAAGAAGGACAGAACTATGTCCTTTGGAAATGATGAATCTTCAAATGTTATAGGATCAGGTACCATCACTCTTAGAAGAAAATATTCTCTAGCCAAGAATATTCTATTGGTTGAAAACATGAATCACAATCTGCTCAGTGATGGACAAATTTGTGATCAAGGACACACAATGCTATTCAACGCCACAAAATGTGAAATCAGGAAAGGCAGGTATGGTAAAATTGTGGCTACAACAAGTCGCACTCCAAATTACATATATGTTATGGATGAAGCAACTAAAGCATGTCTAATCTCTAAAGAAGATGAAAGCTGGTTATGGCACAAATGAATGGGTCACATAAACTTTGACAATATTGTGAGGATAATAAAAAAGGAAGCAGTATGAGAAATTCCAAAAATCTCAAAACCTTCTAATACACTATGTGAGGCATGTCAGCACAGCAAGAAGACAAAATTTGAATTTAAAACAAAATAGCACTTTACATCACATCCATTGGAATTGATACATACTCATCTATGTGGTCTTGTGAGAAGAAAAGGCTTAGATGGAGAATTATATTTCATGTTAATGATAGATGACAATACGAAGATGACAGTCATTAGTTTTATAAAGAAAAAATCTGAATCATTTGAGTGGTTTAAGATATACAAGGATTTGGTCGAAAATGAAACTGATTTGAAAATGAAGTGTCTAATATCAGATAATGGCGGAGAATTTACTTCCAAATTATTTCAGCAATACTGTGACAAAAATGGAATAAAAATATAATTTTAAACAACACGAACAACTCAGCAAAATGGATTTTTTGAAAGAAAGAACAAAAACATATAGGAAATGGGTAGAAAAATGTTGAAGGACTCAAAATTGGATGAAAAATTTTGGGTTCAAGAAATTGATATGACAATATTCATTATCAACCGAAGTCTTCTCAGAAATAATTGCAATTAGACCCCATATGAATTATGGAAAGGAAAATCGGCTAATGTAAAATATTTCAGAATCTTCTGAAGAAAATTTTATAACAAAAGAGAAGATTAAAAATTTGGTAAGTTTGAATCACGTGTTGACAAAGGTATCTTTGTTGGTTACTCGCGCAAAGGCCTATAAATTCTATAAACTAAGACAAAAACATATAATCGAGAGCATAGATGTTACATTTGATGAAGATGGTGTTCTAACAACTAATGATGAGGATCTATAATCTTTGAAACTTGAGACGGAGACTGAAAAATACACAGAGAAAATTCTAGAAGAAGAAGCAACTGTCAACTAGGAAGAATTAAATAATGATCATCAAGATATATAAGAACAACAACGAGAATCTCCTCCAAAGAGAACAAAAGAATGGATTCAAAATAACCATCCATCAAATCAAATCATTGGTGACATAAATGAAGGTTGACAACTTCATTCATCACAACAATATCACATTGCTTTTCTATGAACCTTTGAGCCTAGTATTTTTTAGGAATCCAACCAGAATGAACATTGGGTAGCAACTATGAATGAAGAATTGGATGAAATCGAGAAGAATAGCAACTGGAAATTAGTTCCATGACCAAAAGATAAAAAATTTATTCAGACTAAATGGGTGTTCAGGAACAAATTGAATGAATATGGATAGGTTACCAGAAACAAAGCAAGATTGGTTTGCAAATTCTATGCACAAGTGGAAGGAATTGAATTCGACAAAACATTTTCGCCAGTTGCTAGAATGGAAGCCATCTGGATGTTTCTCGCCTATGCATGTTCAAGAAAAATCAAAGTCTACCAAATGGATATTAATTCAAAATTTTTGAATGGTTAATTAGAAGAAGAAGTTTACATCAAACCACCTGAAGGTTTTCTACTATCTGAAAAAAAAGACTATGTTTGTAGGCTAAAGAATGCTCTATATGGTTTCAAGTAGCCTCCCATAGCATGGTATGCTTGTCTTGATGGACATCTACATCAAAAAGTGTTCAATAAAGGTATTGTTCATAGAAATATTTATGTACAAATATATAAGAATAATTTAACAATCGTTGAGGTATATGTGGATGATATAATATTTGGTAGCAATGATAATCAACTAAGTAATAACTTTGATACAAAGATGCAAAGTGAGTTCGAGATGTCTTTACTTGGTGAGCTGACATACTTCTTAGGACTTCAAATATCTCCACAAGAGAAAGGAATATTTATATGTCAAGCCAAGTACATGAAGGAAATGCTCAAGAAATTCAAAATGGAATATTTCAAGCCCATCATTAATCCGATGGTAACATGTTGCAAATTGAGCATAGACGACTCATCTAAGGATGTCGATCAGAGGTTGTGCAGATCTATGATTGGTAGTCTTCTATATGTAACAACCTCCTAACCATATGTTATGCAAGCAGTTGGACAAGTAGCAAGATTTGAAGCAACACCAAGAGAATCACATATTATTGTCATCAAAATAATTCTTCAATATCTAAAGGACACAACAGAATATGGCTTGTGGTATCCCAAGGGTAACAATCTCATTATTCAAGCCTTTATAGAAGCAGATTGGGCAGTAAGCGTTGATGATCGTAAGAGTACTAGTTGAGCAACATTCTATCTAGGTGGTTGTCTCGTATCATGGTTGAGAAAAAATCAAACCTCAATCTCGTTATCTACAACATAAGCATAATACATTGCAACAGAAGATTGTTGTACTCAAGTCCTTTGGATGAAAAAAAATTTGAAAGGTCTTCAAGTACAATTCAATGAGCTTATTCCCATCTTCTGTGATAACACCAGTTCCATCAGCATCTCCAAGAATCCTGTCATGCATTAAAAAACAAACACATTCCGATCAAATATCATTTTGTTAGAGAAAAAGTTATTGAAAATAATATCAAACTTGAATATGTTGGTACAAAAGAACAAATCACTGATATATTCACTAAACCCTTACCTCGTGAATAATTTGAATATCTTTTCCAGAAGCTTCGGATTCTCCCATGTTCTCATTAGATTTTCCTTATTCAAAAAATAAAGGGGGAGTGGAGGTGTGTACAGGTTTGTAGGATGGTTGTGTGTCAGGAGGGGGGGGGGGGGGGATGTTATGAAACTAGCTCCAAAAATCGAAGAAAAGAGAGATCAACGCCTTAGAAATCAACCACTTCGAGGGGGAAACCTCCAATAAATTACATAAATGAACAATTCTTGGATGATACAAATGACCAAAACCTCCTTCTATATATAGGAGTCCATGGGCCCACAGTATAATCGTAGCCGGCCTAAAAATAACAATGTAAGGGCACAATAATAATAATATTGGGCTTATAGGGGTACAATAAAAAAAAAGGGGCGGGGCTACACAAATAACAATAAGGGACTAAACTAGCAATATAGGGACCTAACATGCCCCTCTCCTTCAAAAAAGTGTTGTCCTCAATGCTTGAGTAGCTCTAGGTGCTTCTGTATAAAATTCTCATCCTCCCATGTAGAATCTTCAGTGGGTAAGTTCTTCCACTTGATGAGAAACTCTGAAATTGATTGATTTTGTAGTTGTCGAGTTCTTGTTTCTGTGACCGCTTCAGGTTCAAATATGATTTCTCCTTCCCCATCAAGTTTTGGAAGTATTGTTTGAACTGGAAGATTTTCACTTATAACCTTCTTTAAGCATGAAACTTGGAAAACTTTATGCACTCACGAAGAAGCAGGAAGCTCCAATTTGTATGCCATAGTACCAATCTTTTGCAACACCTTGTAAGGACCATATTATTTTGGCAATAATTTATTATCCTTCTTAGCTTTCTTCAGGGACATTTTTTTGTATGGTTGTAGCTGTAAAAATACATAGTCTCCTACATCAAAACTTCTCTTGATGTGATGTTGATATGACTGTTTTTTCAATTGATTTTGTGCCAAATTTAGGTTATCCTTTAAGATTTGGAGAACTTCTTGTTGATGCTCGATGTGATCTTCCACTTCCTAAAACTTAGAATTTTCTCTTAAATATGATGTGATGGATGGTGGATGATATCCATAAAGTGCCATAAATGGGGTCATTTTTGCTGTAGTATGGAAAGAAGTGTTATACCACCATTCAACAAGAGGTAACCACATGACCCATTATGTTTGTTTATCAGATAGAAAACAACGAAGATATCCTTCCAAGCATTTATTCACCATCTCAGTTTGACCATCAGATTGAGGCTGATAAGATGAGCTATGAGCTAATTGAGTACCCAAACAAGAAAATAACTCCATCCAAAAATTTCCTGTAAAAATGGGATCTTTGTCACTCACAATAACATTTGGGTTTCCATGTAGCTTTTGAATTGTGTCCATAAATGTAGTTGCAACTATACTTGATTTAAATGGATGAGATAATGCACAAAAGTGTGCATACTTGGTAAGTCTATCAACTACCACCATGATGACACTCTTTCTTTCAGACTTAGGTAAACCTGTGATAAATTTCATTGAAATCTTATCCCAATGTTGACTTGGAATGGACAAAGGTTGTAGAAGACCCAGGGTATTAATTGTCTCAAATTTGTTTTTCTCACAAACCAAACATTTCACCACAAAATTTTGAATATCAGATTTAAGGCAATCCCAAAAAAATTCTTTCTTCACTCTGTGTTATGTTATTAAAAATCCTGAGTGTCATCCTAAAGGAGAAGTGTGCAATTCCAAAAGAATCTTTTGTTTTAATTGGGAATCCTTACAAAGATGTAAGCAATCTTTGTACCATAAGGAATCATTTTTCCAACTAGATGTATAAGATGTACTAGGATCTTGCTGCAAATTTTGAATGAGTTCCAACACTTCTCCGTCATTCTTCCATTCATCTCTTGCTTCGGTTATCTAATCTGGTTGGATAATAGAAATGGCACAAAGCAATGCTTCCACCTCTTCATTCTTTCTTGAGAGTGCATCTGCAACAAAATTTAGCTTCCCTTTTTTGTATATTATTTCAAAGTCATAATCGAACAGCTTTGTTACCCTTTTTTACTGCTCTTTTGAAGATAATCTTCGTTCCAAAAAGTGTTTGAGACTATCATGATCATTTTTTATCTTGAAGTGTCTTCCCATTAGGGAAATAGCGTTCTGTAAATACCTTCCTTTGATTGGAAAACTTTCAAAAAGAAATGATTCTTCCTTCTTGCATTAAAACAACACTAATTCCATTTCCCGAGGCATCACATTCCACAATAAAGGTTTTTTTGAAGTCTAGCATAGCTAATACTGGTGCTAGGCACATTTCCTCTTTAAGATGTTCAAAGGCCTTAATTGCTTTAGGAGTCCATGAAAATTCATCTTTCTTCAATAATGTTGTTAGATGTGCTACTATTCTCCCATAATTCTTAACAAACTTGTGATAATACCCTGTTAACCCGAGAAATCCTCGCAACTACTTTATGGTTGAGGGGACTTTCCATTCCTTAATGGCTTTAATTTTGTTAGGGTCTACCTTAACACCCTCGTGAGATACAATATGACCCATATATTCCACCTCTTGTACTCCAAAGAAACATTTGGATGATTTTACATATAATTGTTTCTCCTGCAATAGTTTGATCACCCTATTAACATGTTGAACATGATCCTTCCAAGACCTATTGTAGATTAGTATATCATCAAAAAATACTAGCAAAAATTTTCTAAGGAAGGGTTTGAATATGGAATTAATCAACCCTTGAAATGTAGAAGGTGCATTGGTAAGGCTAAAAGGCATGAACAAAAATTCATAATGACCCTCATGAGTTCGAAATGTTGTTTTCGGAATATCTTCAGTCTTCATTATAATTTGATAATATCCCAAACAAAGATCCAGCTTGGTAAAATAAATTTCTCCATGTAATTCATCCAATAATTCATCAATCACAGGAATGGGAAATTTATCTTTAATGGTGAGCTTATTGAGCTGCCTATAATCCGGAAGGCGGACACATGTGCCATGATCCATCGTTCTTGTGCACCAATAGTACTGGAGGAGAGAAAGAACTTTGACTACGCTAAATTATACGAACCTCTAACATTTCTACCATCATACGTTCAATTTCATTTTTTTGGACATAAGAATATCCATAAGGCCTGATGTTTGGAGGAACACTTCCTGGAATCCAATGAATAACATGATCATGATCACAAATAGGTGGGAGTCCTTTGGGAGTTTCATACACATTGGAATGTTTGTCCAAGAATTTTTTGAGATCTGCAGAAATAGATGATTTTAATGTTGGAACTTCTAGCGAGCATAATTGTGAAATTACACCTTATTGTTCTTTCTTCAGAATATTTGTCATGAAATTAGAGCTTATTATCTTTCCCAACTTCCCTGCGATACCCCGCAATTCGACTTCCTTTCCTTCTGAAATATATTTCAAGAATTTTTTTTGAAAATTAAAAGCTACCGTCCCCAAAGATTGTAACCATTGTACTCCTAGTACAACATCAGCACATCCCATAGGGATTGAAATAATTGGACTATTCTGATGTGACTACCATGTTTAGCAGTATTCTGGATTTTCAGGTGATTTCAGTTCCTCCATTGCAGCTTCTCACTGAAATTTTGGTGTTGACAGTAAAACAATTAGTTGTGCCTGCCTGATGAATAAAGTGCTGGGTCTTGTTCAAATCAATCAACACTATTACCTTTTTCTTCTTGATATGTCCTTCTATCTTGAGAGTTTGAGGAGTGGTAATTCCTGCCAATGCATTACACAATATGGTCGGACTCATTTATTCCTCTTCTAGGGTTGGTTCCTGATGTATATCCTCTTGTTTTGAATATTCTTGTTCATTTTCTTATTCTTCTTGACAATCTATGTAAAATAATTTATTCTCAACACACTTATGACCTGTAGTGTATTTTCCATCACAACGGTAGCAAAGCCCTTTTTCTCTTTTTTATTCTAATTTTTGTGGTGTCAACCTTGTAGGTTGTGGAAGTCTAGGAGTAGCAACACTTCCATCTTTATATATGTAAGGGGTAGGCTTCCTTGCTGCCATTATTTTACATTTAATTTTTCTTTCCAACCTGAATGCCTTTTCCAATGAATCAAGTTCCCAAATGCGAACTTCATGTTGGATGTTATCCTTTAAAGTCCCTACGAAGACATCAATCCTGTGTTCCTCTAGAATATCAGTTACCCTTATATTCAATTTTTGGAAGTCCTCAATGTGCTCCACCACTGAACCCTTTTGTTCGATATTTATCAATTGGCTAAAGAAGGTGTTGCTTTTTGTATCCTCATAATGTGTTATCATTTCCTCCATCAAAATTGACCAAGTGACAATTTTTTTATGGGAGCAAAGACATTGATACCATACAAATGTATTTTGTTCTAAATGTAAAGTTGCAATGCATACCTTTTTTGTGTTTTGCACATTATTGAGATCAAAATATTTCTCTATCTATAGTATCCATGTTACGGGATCCTTGCTATCAAACTTCCTCATATCCATCTTTGGAATATGGTGGTTCTTCCATCCAACATTAGAGTTTATGAAATCATGATTAACATTTATTTTGTTCTCATCATGAGTTTCCTACACTATCTTTTCACCATTAGGAAACATTTCTTGTATCAACTTTTCCAAATCATTCTTCATGTCTTCATGTTGTCTTTCGTTTTTTCATCGATCTTAGCTTCCATGTCATCCATATTAGCTTCCATTACATCCATATTAGCTTCCATTACATCCATATTAGCTTCCATGCCCACTTCCATGCCATCAATATTAGCGTCCAAACCATTCATATTAGCTTCCACGCCTTTCTTCAAATCATCCATCTTAGTTTCCATGCCTTTCTTCAAAACTTCCATTTCATTTTTTGTTTCTCTTTGCGATAGTGAAATTTGGTGCACTTGCTCTTCTAATTTTGATATCTTTTTTTTTGTTTCTTCGTCTTCATGAGTCATAGTAGAGAATTCTATAGGCTTAATGGGTGTTGAATTCTCTTACGGGGTAATTTTAGAACCCAATATTGATATCTACTCTTCAATACACCATTGGAATAAATTAAAACTATTTTTTTTTTAAACGAGACTTATGTAATTCGAAAACAAATACACACCTTTTTCTTGCTTTTGAGGAGCTCGATATTGAAATTGAACTATCTCTAAGATTTAGGATCTTCAATTTTTGAAATTTGGCCCTAAAGTGGCCCTCTGAATCATCTTTCAAATGCCATAGGTCTGACCTGATTTGGATCCTTCAAGACAAAGTTATGCCCAATCTCCCATGATGACCTAATTATGAACTAGTTCAGTAGAGAGAACTTGTACTACTTTCCACGTGTTATTGTTTCCTTTCTTGGATCTAAAATTGATATAAAAAAAAGTTACAGTCTGTGTACTTGTGGCCAATTTTTACAAAATCCCAATCTGATTCTAAGAGAGAGAGTTATGATGTTTTTCCCATGGTCACCTCTTTGAGATGAAATTTGGGAGTCTGAAACAATCCTAACTTCTACAGATCATATCTCAAAAAATATTGTGAACCAAGATCTGTAAATTTTATAGGAAGTTCCTCCAGATTTTAGTTTCTCTCTATGAAAATTTCAGCTTCTGAATCCTCGTAGACAAAAATTTATCTTGAAAATTTCGCAATGACATGTTTAGGTTCAATTCAGGAGCCTGCAAAATGCCCTAACAGCTTTTCGTGAGGATTTCAGCTTTGTGCTCTAAACAATCAGATTTTTAACCTTCGTAGAGTAAAATTTATAGCGAAAATTCCATGATGACCTATTTGGAGTAGCGAAACCCTAGAAACCAAAGCTTTGATACCAAATGTTATGAAACCAACTCCAAAAATAGAAGAAAAGAGAGATCAATGCCTCATAAATCAGCCACTTCGAGGGAAAACCTCCAATACATTACATAAATAAATGATTCTTAGATGATACAAATGACCAAAACCTCCTTCTATATATAGGAGTCAATGGGCCCACAATATAATCCTAGATGACCTAACAATAACAATGTAAGGGCACAATAATAACATTATTGGGGTTACATGGGTACAACAATAACAATAAGGGGGCTACACTAATAATAATAAGGGACTAAACTAGTAATATAGGGACCTAACATGGTTACCTTTTGAAATTGATTTCAAAGGGAGAGAGAACGTTGTAGGAAGAGATGTCATGATCACACGGGGAGTACTTTTGTTGCCATCAATGTCAAATGGGGAGATTGTTGATGAGTGGTTGTCATTGATTCCAACCCAAGAAACACCAATGGCTACCCTGATCTTGCATGGGAATTTTGACTTGAAAACTTAATCTATTCCGAGTCAAGGATATTAGGGATGGTTTCTAATTGTCGAGATGTTTCCGTTGATATATGGAACACCACGTAATTATTCATAGTTTTAGAGATATTCGTGTTTGAAGTTAGTAACCCCAGTTAGTGGGATAAAACCCCATGGGGTTGTGGCATGACACTAATCATTGGTTATGGTATTTGAATAGTCAATAATTGATAATTTTTTAATCTCATAAAGTCCTTCGAATGTTCACTTGTTGAAAACTCTCCGAACCTAACCATTTATATAAATTGTCACCCTCATATCCTCCTCATGTAAGGGTTTCACTACTAAAAACAGATCATCGTGGAATTTTTGCTATAACGTTTTTGCTGCGAAGCTTCAGATGCTGAAACGTAAAAACCTAATAGTGTCTAAATTTCACATCTTGGTTCACTATATTTTTGGACATATGATCTGTGGAAGTTAAGGATTTCGCAGGATTTCGAATTTCATCTCAAAAGGGTGACCTTGGGAAAATCATCATAAATCTCTCTCTAAGAAGCGGATGGAAATTATATAAAAAGTGGCAGATAGAAAGAATATTTTTGTTTTCTGTGTATAAATTTCAGAGCCGAAGGAAGAAACAGTGACAGGTGGCATGCCGTAGAAGTTCTCTCTACTGAACTAGTCCATAATTAGATTATTGTGAGAGATAAGGCATAAATTTTCCTTGAAGAATCCAAATTGGGTCAGACCTATGGCATTGGAAATAGGACTTGGAGGGCTACTACAAGACCAAAAATCACATATTAGGGATACTAATTCACATATATACATCATATTCAATATCGATCTCCTGGAAGGAAAGAAAAAGCTAGATAATGTGTTGTCAAGGGCTACAAAGTACCACAATTTCTAGGGCAGAAAAGGAAAGCAAGGTGCAGAAAAATGATGCAACAGAGGTAAGATATAGGTAATCATCTTCTATATATGCATGTTCATCTCTTCATTGCATTAGCTTCTTTGCATTCTAATTTTTTGTTTTGTTTAGCATTGAAATATTCTCAGTAGGATGAGGTAAGCTTTGCTATTATCATTTCATGGGTATTTCCTTGAAGAATTTTTGTAGGTATTACATATTCATCAAGATAAGACTAAATGCATGATCTATTGTTTTGAAGAGTGAGAAAGGGTAGCTTGACAAGAGAAAAAATAAAGGTGAAAAACAACAGCAAGAAGTTCACCACGTGAAGTCTTCAAGTAGGTAGCATTGTATACAGCCCTTGTAAAGGTATCATTGTACCGAGTCACTGTAAAAGCATCATTGTAAAATTTTTAAAAGTGTATATCTTCCAAAAGCTGAAGAGGAAGTGTTCAGAGGTCTAGGATCATCATTAGGTGGTTGTGTCATTGTTGGGGTTATGGTCTAGTGTGTCTTCTACTTCTACATCATTCTAGATCATTGTAAAGTGGAGCATTTTCTCTGGTACCAGATTCCATTCTTCTTTTATTCCTCTACAAGGTGGTAGGGTGGTGCTAGGGTGAGTTGTAGCTGATTGGGTGTTGTGGCATCCGTTCAATTGTCTGCTTAAGAATATCGGGTGTTGGAGCTTCCATCTAGTGGGTGCGTGAGAAGAATTATTTTCTAGATTCTAGGAACTTGGATATTTATTTTCAATTGGAGTTGAAGATTAAAGAATTATTAGAAAATAATTCAGGTGGCTTTTGTCCCGGAGGGGGTTTCCATCTTAAAAACTGTGTGCATTTGTGTTTCCTTTTTTTACTGCTATCATTGTAGAAACACTGATAATATTTGAATATTAACTGATTCTCTAAAATATTAGTAATAATACTAATTGAAAGGAATACTGATTCACCCCCCTCTCAGTATTTCCAACAAGACGTTCCCTACTGGTAATGTTAAATTCTTGAAGTTGTTTGCTAAAAAATTTCACTTTACCATTCATTGTTTTAGGATGTTTGAAAGTGATTATACTTCCAACCACGTCAGACTTCATATGGAAAAAAATATTCATATCCCATTTAAAATTTGGCAGACTTCACAGTTTTTAGGATTTTAGAATCAATCGGATTGCGAAATTTCATTAGATTCTATCACATATGAGGGTATGTGATTTCCATTTAATCAAGAACACCAAGCCCTATATGTACCCCAGTTTTGGTTGTGTTTATTATTAAACTTCTTTGTCATGGACATATAAAAGTGTACACTTCACTAAAACCAAAGTCATTGATCAACCATGTTAACCTTTTTCTACCATATTTTAAGGCTCCGATTAGGTAGTTTGATCAAATTCGACAGTGTTTACTAATGTCCCTATAGAATAGAGTTACAGGAAAAGGCTAAACTAGAGGAAAAGAATGACAAATTATACTAATGATAAGGATTATAATATATGTAAGGGTGTAATATTGTTTGTAAAAGTGTGCTGAAACATGAATTTACATAAGCACATGTTTCATAAGTGCATCATAGTGGTTAGGAAGTGATGGATTAGGTTTTGGAGCAAGCGCCCACATTTAAAAAAATTTCTTTCTAAAAATATATATATATATGCAGAAATAACCCTTGAAGTACCCAATTTTTGGGTTTGGAGAGCCCAAATCAACGTTAAATTTTCAAAACATGCCAAGTATATGTGCAACCTGAAAATTGAAACCCCAAAACTTGGGAGAGGGAACTTAATTAACTGCTTTCAAAACTACAAAAATCATAACGCTATATTTACAACCAATCAATCTGGAAATATGAACAAAGAGTACAAATTCACAACACTAAATTGCCTATCTTTAATTAACTAAAAGAAGAAATATAACAAAACACTCTCTATGGATGTTCTCTAGTGAACTCGCCCTGCCTTCCTTTATAGATAAAGAAGAATAGGTTTTACAAAAATAGAATGGCAGTGATGCCTTTGTTATAACCCTAAAATCTACCTAGAATAGTGCATCCAAGAAAAATAAGAAGGATTATTAGCTAAAATTGTATACTCCTGCAGCTCATCCGCTCAGGCTAAACTTAGAAAGTATGCCAAATCTGAACTAGAAATATATTTTTAAATACAAATCTAACACTCTAAACTCTCTGCAGTCACATGCATGTGGTAGGCATGAAAGCACCCTCTACTTTTGTACATATGATTTTTGAGATACTTAAATTGTAATATTCCAAATTTTTAGCCTTCAAGCTAAATGGAATATTAGAGTTGTTTCATCACTAGGTAGGTGAATAAATGGGTAGGGAGGCCCATTAACCTCTTTAAAAGGATAAATAACACTCCTAATGTGAAATGAGTAAGAATAATCAGCTTATTTGAGGACCCTTGGATGTGAACAAAGATGGGGATGTGTTGATTCAGTCAACTTTGACCAAGTCAACAAAAATTTCTAGATACATTGAACCACCTTGATGGACAGCGCAGTTTTGATGGAGGAAAACTTGCATGAGATTGATGGAACATGTGGATGGGACCTAATGAGAAGAGGTTCACTTGCTATATATGGAGAGGATGGATGCCTTTGTTATGGATGCTTTTGTATTTCGATCTATTGATCTTGTCTGTTTAGACTTGGCTTCACCTTGTTGTTTAGCAAGGTAGCATTGGGTGTTCCCGAGCAGGAATCCCACCTCTTCCATTGAGAGGCCTATTGGGAGAGATTTCCCTGTATTGATCCACATCTAGGCTCAAGGAAAAGCATAATTCTTATGCCCCAGCATTATTTCTGCAACAGAATATTGTTGAGTTGCAGGGTGTTGTAGTGGAGGATTCTTACACCACTTCTGGGTCTGTTTCTTAGTAGAAGGTGCCTTCCTTCTCTTGAGAAATTAGCTAGGAAGATTTATGAGCACATTTCATATCTTGGCAGCAGGCCAAAGTGGTTCTCATCTCCTACAGTGCATTCCCTTGTAGGAACTGTGTCATTTTATGCATAGTTGTTGTATCAGGGTTAAGACCCTTGTTTTTGAGCTATTTTCCTAGGGAAAGGCCCAACCCTTCTCCCGAAAAGCTAGAGGAAGGGATACTCATCCATATTTTATATTATTCAACCATATTCCTATAATTTTGTAGTAAGACTGCATTTTCTCAGTTGAATATTCAGATTTTCTCTTTCTTGTACATGTGTTTCATGAAACCCTTATCGGGTTAACTTTATAATGCAATAAGGAGGCCAGATCTCTATTTCTTGCCATATTGTTCCATAAAGTTCCAGATCCATGTTATTTTATCATGTTACTATATAAACCCTCATAAAATAATGATTTACATGCTTCATTCTTTTTTGCATAACTCAAGTCATGGGATTTGGCTATTTTTAAGTTGTTAGGTAGCCGGGAGGTCCGTTTAACATATCAAAAGGGACTTCTTTATGATCCCATTTTGTATGTGAGGGCCTAACATCATATGGTAAGGGAACCTATCATTATTTCACCCAGTAAAAATGCATATCTTCAGAAATAACATTCCCAGTGTATAAATCCTTCATTTTACCCACTTGGGAATGTGTAGGCATTCTTCCTTTGATCTTGTTTCACTCAATTGAAGGCTATGTGTTTATGAACACATAATATGAATTTAGCTGCTGCATATCCATTTTTATAATATCTTAATATATTCTTATTGTTGTATAAAATACCTGTTTTGGGATATTACAGTGGTATCAAAGCTTCAATCTTGACTCAACCTGTGGAACTCAGCCATGAAAATATCCAGAGAAGGAGAGATGAAAATAATTAAGACTCCATTATATGGAGGAAAAAGGGGAGATAGGCTTACACAAATTCTTCCAAAATCTATGCAGTGCATCCATGAAGATCTTAAGAAGATGAGAGGAGAGATGGGATATCCTTAGGAGTCTGGATCTAGAGCCAGATCTAGATTGGAACATGATAGGTGTGAGCATGTAGCTACACCCTATTATTCACAGCGTAGTCAAATGCCCAGATCTACTATGAGAGAAATGAAAGAAGAGGAAATGTTAGACAGGGGAACTCTTAGTAATTTTCTACAAGAGTATGAATCTGAAACTGGGAAGTTTAGAGATCATATTACTTTCAAAGATTTCTGCAAGATCAAGATGTAGAGGAGCCAACTGCATGACATGGATAGATTCTCTCTATCTACCTTTGATGTATCCCCAATTTGCTCAGCCAAAGCTTAGGTTGAAGAGTTGTGTACTTATTTGCAGCAGCACCCAGTTTCTGAAGGCGAAGCCATCAGAGTTGCAGAACTACACCTTGAAGGTAAGGCCTATGCTTGCTGGATGTTTGAGTCATTTTCATTGAAAAATATTAATACTTCTTCTTTTGCAAAGTTCACTTAAATATTGGTTGAAAGGTTTGATACAAAACATGAGACCATCAAAACAATGAAACTTTTGCATAAGTTGGGAGGGCATGCAAACTGAAAATCACTTCAGAAACCTATTGGAGGAGATCACATCTTGCATGATACCTTTTTTAAGGCAAGATATTTTCTTCATAACCTTGGAAAAGAGGGCATGAAGGGTCCTTTTGCAAAGGAGGATCCTCTTATTGAGCAGCTACCTCCTATTCATATTAAAGATGAAGAGAAGGATGGAGGTTACAACATTGTCACATCTAGAGCATATCTAGTGCCTCATGAAAAGGAAGTAGGAGAACATGCTCTAACAGGAGGATTTCTTATGTCATTTCAAGAAGTTCCCCAGGATCTCATATATGGGAGGCAGAGTAAAATCAATGAGCAGCATGATTGTGATATTATATTGATAGACAGAGAAGGCAGGGAGGAAGGACATCATCACTTGATGAGGAACACACACCCCTATCTATTTCAAAAAGCTGGTGTAAGGAGGAGGGAGACTAGTTTTCACTATGAGGGCAAGGGCAAGGTTTCCCAGCCATATGAACCATCTTCTCTTGCCATGGATGTTTCACTATATGGAGGCATACCACCCGGGAGGCCACCAGACTTGGAGTTGGTAAGAGAAATCTTGCCATTTGATTCACCACTCTGGAATTCTAGATAGGTTAAGATTTTGAGGAGCCTAGTACAGCGTAGAGAGTTTGGGATAGTCTCAAGGAGGAGAGGAACATCCTTCCATTTTCAGCACCACCCACTCTTACTATCTATACTTCATTGGCAGAGGTTGCTGCAGTCATGGAGGATGGCACCTTCATGGTGCAAGGGAGCTGCTCCATGAATTTGGAGAAACAGAGGGTACTTCCTTTGGGGAAGGGATCCTCCATACATTGGAGTAGATGGAGGCCACTCATGCTTGCTTTGGCCAATATTGGGAGATTATTTTTGGAGGAGAGCTTCCCATGGGAGGCCAGCTTCCAAATGTTACTACTTCCTTTTGAGCATGAGCAGCTGCATGATGGGCATGGAAGAAATTTGAAGGATTACCTTGGCATGGGGGATGTCGAAGGAGAAGACAAAAACATGTGGAGAGCTTCACATTATAGATCATCAGTGCTGTCTCTGGGGAGGATTGATCCATACTGGGGGTCTCAAATTTTGGTATAGTACTCCAAGGATCTTGGTGCATGCATGATTCTTGATGATCTAGATGGATCTGATAGTTATATGGTGGATGACATGGTCATATATTCTTATGACAGATTCTTATTTACTAGAGCTTCTATGCTCAAGGAGAAGCTTCTACATGCAGCACATGAGGACTTCTTCTCCATGCATTTTGATGCATATCTTTCCTTGGCAAAGGAGTTCATTTGGGAGGGCATTCAGCATGAAATATTTTAACATATAGAGAGATGCATATCCCGGATGATGATGGAGAGGATGTCACAGCCACCTTCCTACTCATTGGGAGTAAGGGAGCATTTTCAGTTGAGCCACTTCAGCTCAAGTCTTCAAGTACATAATGGAGAATGTACAATTTCACCTTATGTTTTGTACTTCTTGTCTTTTGATGAGCAGCGTATTGTACCAAGGAGGATTATTCCTTCTTGAATATTGTATAATGATACACTTGAAGCCATTTGTAGCATTGAGATTGGCTATCTCATTGGTGGTTTGTGGGAAAAGCCACATTATTTTTGGTATACACCATTGACACCCTTTTATAATTTCATGTTTATATCTTGTAAAATGATTGTGGTAGCAAACAAGTGGCTGGAAAAGAACTTTTTTTTTTTATATTTGATGTAGGAAAGGAATGCACTGCGCTGGTTCCTTGTATGGGACCTTGATCCACTTTCCAGTTGTCATGTGACAACTTTTTTCTATTGGTTTTTGCTTCCATGTATTACTGATCTCTCTATGTTCATGAGAAGCTTTGACTCGAGAGTGGGATATGAGTTGAAGATGCCCATTGGGAGGATGATTCTCCCTAATTTGCATGATGCATGTTTCTGGTGGAGCAATGGGTAGCCCATTATTTCCAAATTACATCTCTCTTCTTCATGTGGGAGAAGCCATTTGGAGAACTTGATTTTTTGGAGGAGGCACTTCATGGTTCATTTGTTTAATGGAGTAGCTTGGGCCACTCTTGGAGGTCATGAAATTTCAGCCCAAGATTAGTAGTAGCCCTATACTTATCATAAATGGGGAGATAAACCACTTGGTTGGTAGGATCCAATCTCTCCATGCAGCCCCAACACATGTCATGAATCCGGGGTTGAGGATCTTTTTGAGCTAACTAGATTGGATCATTTCATTTGGATGATAGCACGGGTGTGGGAGTCACACATTGGGAATAATATTTCCCATGTTCATCATCACACCTACCTTAAGGAGGCCATTGGACAACAGGGAGGTTTCCACTTACATATTCCACCTTTCTATGATGTGGGCCATATGGTTTTGCATGCTTCAGAGGAGACATTGGAGGACAGATTTGTAGCAGATCATGTTGAGCAGTGGTGGAGACTTTTTATGAGGAGGCCACAATAAGAGGAGGGGAGGATTTTTATCTCCTTATATAGTTGCTTGAGGACAAGCAACATTTTGGAGGGGAGTGTTATCACTCAAATTTTCCTTGAAGTTGTTGGGAAGAGGAAAGGGGTTTGAGGTAACCACAAACCAACTTTTAGGTACAGAATATAGCCAATCTTTACCCAGAGAGGGCTCTCTCTTCAATTTTTAGCTTTGTTTTGAAAGATATTAGGCTAGTTATGAAATTTTAGGGATTTTGATTGTGTTTGGGTGATGAAATTCAGTAGCAGAGGGGTAGGACTGAGTAATTTAGGCCATTGGGCTAATGGAGTCAAAGAAGACGGCTTAACTAGATTTAGTTTCTTAACAAGGGATGGTTTCACAGGGCAAGGTAATCAAATAGGGAACAAATAAAGATTTAGAATAAATGGAATGGACTCAAAATGGGTGAAGGGAAATTAAGAATCCTTCAACATATTCGAAAGAGGGAAATTGAATGATTATTAATAAAGAGCAATAAAGAATTCTTTACCAAATAATTAGAATGAATAAACTAGAAAACAGGAGCAATTAAGAATTCACTATTCATACTAGCTCAGAGGAAAACATTAAGAATAAAAACGATTGAAAACAGATTGCACTCAAGCACTTTATAAATTATTCTTTTTCGTTTATCATTCAGATATGAAACATAGATGGTATAATAAACAAACGAAACTTTAAAACATAAGAGATAGAAGACTTATTGATCCGGTGTCTGACTCAAGAATCCTGTGAAAAGTACTTTGCATCAATTCTTTATCCAGCTAGCCATGCAAAATTGGTATAACAACACTTTATTAAAAAATAATCAGCGTTACAACAAAGTCTAAGAATCCACCCCCCTCAATACTCTAATTGAGGGAGTATTTATACAAAAAATTATAAAAAATATCTCCTAACAGAGTGAGATATATCTTAGGATGACTTATTAATAAATTAGAAGAAAATAGAGACAAATAGTCTCGTAGATAGGAAAAAAGGTAAACTGATGTTGTGTTGTTCCTATTTTTGTGACTGTGCTGGAGGCAGGCCCTATCATTTGGCTTGCTACTATCTTCTTTGGTAAGTCTGTGCTAGTTACCCTGTTTTTACTGATACTCTTTATCTGCACTAATACACTTTGACCTGTTTGATCTTTGTTTATCCTTTTACCATTACTTACTGTAGTAAATAACCAAAATTCATCCAAGGGTATTTTTACAAAAGGTCCAACATATCTTCCCACCATTGTGCTTCTGGTATTCTGGTTCTTTGAAGCTTTCTCAGGGTCTCATCAGTTTTTGTGTATCTGAAAAAGGTAGGCTCAATTGGAAATAATTGCTTTACCTCATGTTCGAGATAAGACAAGTTTTCCATACTGTCATAAAGAATTTTGCCTGTACGCAATGCTTTTGCTGCTGCTGAACTTGTCGATGGAATTGCCTGGTTGTCTGCATACTTATTCAATTTCTCAACATAGTTTTGATGACTCATTAGTTTATCATGAGTAACTAACAGAATTGGTAACCCTCTACTCTGCAAAATATCAAATCTTTTCATAAAAGTATTGATTTCTTCCTACATATCATGGCACCTTATTTCTAAATTTTGCATCAGAGTTCTTTTAGTAAAAACCTTTTTTACTTCCACAATTTTCCCTGTTCTATCTTGAATACCTAGCCTTTCAAGATGATATTTGTTCTTGGTATTTAAAAATTGTATGAGTTCGTTGGCTTCTTCAGGCATTTTTCCTAATTCTGCCCTTGTCTTTTGAACTTCTTCTAGTCTCATGAATTGGTCATGAATCTTGTCAGCAATGTAAGAGGCAAAGTCATATTTGACAGCAGGGAGTTGTCGAAGAGTAAAAATTGATAACAACACTAGGGTTATTTCATCAATGTACTCACTAGTGTTGAATCCCATTATTAAAGATATCATATCTACTATAAGTTTGCCAGTATCTGTGAAAAAGGCATATCCATAAGGAGGGGGGCCTTTGGGTTGATGTTCTTGTAGCATGAAAGTTTGACAATGGCGATTCAGTTCTTCTTGGGATAATTTTGTGGATTTTTCAAGTAAATCTCCCATATATAGGGGAGTCAGAGCTTGACCGAGATGAAATTGTAACATTTCATTGATGGATTGAGTAGTTATTGGAAAAAGAATGGTTTGACTTGGGGACATAACTGCTCGTTGATTAGGGTCATAATTGGCATGGCAGTGATCAATTATTTCAGGAAAAACATGAACTGAGGGTAAAAAATAGATAGGAAGGTTGGATTCCCAAGGTCCAAAAATATTAGATCCATTCAGGTAATTATCTCTACATTTGCAAAATATTATGAGAGGATTTTCGCTAAAGATGAGGTATTTTATCTGGAAATCCCTATCCACTAGAGGAAGATAGTCTAAATCTTTATGGGGGGCATTCAGAGGTGCAACATTCAAAGCCACAGGGGTTTCCATTTTTGGTTCTTTTGGATTCAGAAAGGCATTTGGGTTTTTAGTGGAATAATGGGCAAAATTACAGGTCTGCGAACTTATGGGGTGAAACAAAGACCGAATTGTACTATTTTTTAGTCTTTTTGTGTGGAATTAAAGTAAAAATAAAGACTTGCAAGGTTCGACGGAAATTGGATAAATACCTATTTCAGGAAGTGAATAGTGAGGAAACAAGTGCAGGCAATAGTTGAGTGGTTCAGCTGAAAATCGTTTGGCAAAGTGGCGGTTGGAAATCTTCAACAATTGATTTTGATGTTTTCCGTGGGAACACTGGTCGCAGCATAAAATGATGAAAATACATGCATTTGTTTGTTTTATTCACAAATTCAAGGTTGGCAGGGGATTTTTTATTTCGAACAGATGACGCGTGTGGGAAAATTTCTTTTGTTGTATGCGGAAGGCAGTAAGTGGTATGACATCGCACCACTTTTGGGGACGGGCGGTATTTAGCTGGGAGCCAGCGATTCCATAGGCTTTTCGACGCGTGGTAGAGAACTGTTCATGAAATCACTCCTTGATCGCACGTTAACATTCAGTCATGGAGGGCTAAGCAATATGGATGACAACTGTTGGATGTGGAAAGCTTGATCGAACGGCTATCGGGGGGCGAGGTGACGGACATTTTAATGAGGGAAGACCCAATACAAATGAAGATTATTTAATCATATCGAGAGTAACTTGATTGGTTGGGAAAGTTATTAATTAACCATGGGGGTTAATTAATCCTTATTTAATATGGCTGAGGGTCGGGGTTCTTAATTAGTTACAGATTAACTAATTAATCCCAATAAATACTGTATTATGGTTATATTTCAACCAAGGAGCGGGATATGTAATATTTGGAAATTTTATATAGTTAGAGTAATACGGGAATGAGTAGATGCTATAAGGGAATTATATAATATAAGTTATAAATTAATATGTCAAAATGAATGAAAAGCGCTAAGTATAAAAACGTTAGGATTGTGTATTTAACTTGGACTTGAATGAAAAAAGGGTTTTTATGGGATATTGCATAATTTTCCTAAGTAAAATAGGATTTTACTTAGGAAAATACGTATGGAAGTAAATGAATGACTTATGGATGATTTTAAGTACTTAGGCTTTTTAAATTATTGGGTTGAGGGTCCGGTCCCTCCAAAAGTTAGAGAAATGCTCTGAGCCCCTCTAATTTTCAAATGCCTTAGTATTTAAAGGAAATTATTGAAATTTTTAGGGAAAAATGAGAAGGGAAGTTAATCATTTGACTTTTTTTGGCTTGAAATTCCTTCGATGTAATGTCTGCCTTGCACTTGTGATGAAAGTAAAGATTAACACATCTAGAGTCATTATCCATCACATGTAATTCTGCAACATCATCTACCTACCCTACCTACTTTAACCTAGCATTTTTTATTCTTTATTAGGGTGCACTTAGATTGGCAAACCCTTATCACACTTTATTTTCTTTTACATATAGAAATCTATCTGAGTCTAACCTTATTACATCCAAGGGCTCAGATTAAGCTGTTGAGCTCCTTTTATTTACTCTACCTATCTACTTATCTGCCAAGGTTAAACAATTTGGTCGGATTTTATTCTCTATCTCTAAAACATAAAATTCAAACATGAACTAGCCAAGTTTAAACTGTTTGATTGTTCACCAATTGTGGCATAAGTTACAAGTTGCACACAATTTGTTTATTACATAAGAGCAAAAAGTAGTGGCATTTAGACTTGCACACTTTCCTTGGCCTTTCTTTTGGTGGGGTTCATTTTCTTTTACTTTTTTGGCCATTTTATTCTTTTCACCCTTTGATTTTTCTTTTAGGGTATACCCTCTTTACACTTTTTTATTTTTTTTTATTTTTTGACAATATGGAAAACCTTTGCAATAAGGAAAGGTATGAACATATTACATAGCCCATCAAGTCAATCATGATATATGACACCTATTGATATAGGAGCCTAACACTGGCTCCACTTGGGGATTGCTTTTCTTGGTGAAAAGTCAAGAACAACAGGTCAGTTGGCCTCATAATGAGTTTGGCTGAACTATGGAATATTCTTCTGCTTGTTGCTTAATTTTATGTATGACAGTGATACTTCTAAAGATTAGGGCCTTCTCTTCGGGCTTCAACTCCACCAAGTTACTATCTAATCAAAATTGTGACATTACAAATGCTATAGTATGTACATGTTAAAAATCCGGATACATTAATAAGTAGGATCAAAGTAATGTTTCAACATTGGACCATTAACTGGCCCATCTTCCGTTTTTGTACCATCCAAGTTTTTCAAATAATATGTATTGTTTCCTTGTAAGGCATAGATAATATAAGGTCCTTTCCACAGGAAGTCAAACTTCCCGTGTTTTCCCTTATCCTCTCTTCTGGAATCCCATCTTAACACTTTGTTTCAAATTTGTAAATCTTCTGCCTTGGTTCTTTTATCAAATATATTCTTAAGCTTCTCCTGCAATACTTGGGATCTTTGATATACTTCCTCTCTAGTCTATTACAGATTGATGGTCTAGATTATCCTTCCTTGAATATCATTAGGTTCAACCTGAGCTTCTTGAAGTAATTTCATTACAGGAACTCCTAAATATGAAGGAAATACAACCTCCATGCCATAGAATAACTCATAAGGACTGGTCCCAATATATTTTTTGGTGGTGATTCTGTCTACCCATAGTGCATTTGTAAGTTTCTTGTGCCAGTTTTTCTTGTTTTCCTCCAATAATTTTTTAATAATATTAATGAGACTCTTGTTGGAGGACTCAGCCAATCCATTACCTTGAGGGTAATAGGCTATGGAATGGGCTAAGGTGATATGGTATTTGTTATATAAACTTATCATCTTCTTGGATTTTAAGGCAACAACATTGTCAGTTATGATTTTATCAGGACAACCAAATCTAGATAATATGTTGGTTTCTAGGAATCCTATGATCACAGTGTCATTGGCTTGTCTGGAAGGAATAGCTTCTATCCATTTGGTGAAATAGTTCGTGGCAGTGAGGATACATTTGTGTTGGCCAGAAGAGGGAGGATGGATTTCTCCAATGAAGTCCAGGCCCCGTTTTTGGAAGGGTTTTTCAATGGAAATTGGTTTCAGGGGTAAAGGTAATAGTTTTATCTTGCCTTAAAAAATTTGACATTTATGGAAAGTAGTGACAAATTTCTTTACATCAGTGAACAAGGTTGGCCAATAAAATCTAGCCCTTAGGATCTTGTTTGCAGTTGATTTCCAATAAAAGTGTCCACCACAGTCTCCTGCATGAAATTATTGGAGAGCCTTGTTAGCTTCTTCTTTTAATAAACAATTCAATAGAATACCTTCATGATTTTTCCAAAAAGGAACATTATCTAAAATACAAAACTTTGAAGATGTCATCTTTAAAAAAAATTTATTTGTTCTGGATAACCTTGGAGGAGCTTGCAGGTTTAATAGTACATAAATTATATCATCATACCAAGGTGAATCTAAGAAGGCCTGACTGATTTGTGGAGTCGCCATCTCCTGTTCGTTATCCAGTTCATTAATGTCCAGGGCTTGACAATTTGTTTATGTCATGAGCTTGGCCAATCCCTGTCGTTTTATAAGCTTTGTAGGTTTTATTTCAATATCATACTCTAATATGGTAGCAATCCATTTACCTCTTTTTCCCTCAATTCCATCCTGAGTTAGGATGTCTTTGACGACAACATTTGGTACACAGGCTATCACATGGGAATACAATATGTAGACTCTAAAGTCTTTAGTGGCTTTTACAAGTGAAAAAGCTTGTTTTTCCATGATGTTGTATTTTAATGATGCATATCTTAGTGCTTTAATAAAAGAGGCTATAGGTTTCTGACATCCTTGATCATCCTTTTGTAATAAAACAACTGCTATAGTGTGGTTTGATGCAAATGAAAATATTATGAAGTCTCTATCAAATTGTGGACTTGTAAGGACCGGTGTTCTGGTCAAAGCCATTTTAATTTCTTCAAATTCTTGTTTGGCTTCTACTATCCATTTAATACTTGAATCCTTTTTTAACATATTATTAAGAAATCTAATTAGTTCAGCTAAGCTAGATATGAATATTCTCAAAAAAATTATTTTTCCTAAAAAATCTTGAATTTCTTTGACACTTCTAGGGTGAGGTATCTACAGTATATATTCTATTCTAGAAAGATCAATTATAATTCCATCTTTGGAGATGATATGGCCCAAGAGTTTCCCTTATTCTAGACCAAACAAGGACTTCTTTGGATTCAAAGAGATACCATATTTTCTGCATTTTAGGAATACTTGTCTGAGATGGTCCAAATGCTGCTGATCTGATTTAGAAAAAATAGTTAAGTCATCCAGATATATAACAAGAAAATCATGAATTTCTTTTGTGAATGCTATGTCCATTGCTCTTTGGAATATTTCTCGGACATTTTTAAGTCCAAATGGCATTTTAACATACTTGAATGTGCCCGATGGTGTTGTGAAAGCCATTTTTTCTTGGTCATCAGGATGAACCAGAATCTGGTTATATCCTGAGAATCCATCTAAAAGTGAAATTCTAGAAGCACCTATTACCCTTTGTAAAATGTGATCCATCTTGGGTAAAGGGTAATTATCCTTCAAAGAAACCTTATTTACATTTCTTAAATCAACACATAATCTGATTTCTCTAGTTTTCTTCCTAGTAGGTACTAAATTAGATACCCACTCTGAAAACCTAATGGGAGCAATTATCCCTGCTTCATACATACGTTTGATTTATTTTTCAATTAAGGGCAGAAGTACAAGGTTAATTCTTCTGAGTTTTTGTTTGAATGGTTTCTGATTTTATTTCAGAGGTATTGTGTCCTGAATTATAGAGGTGTCATATGATTTCAAGTCTTCATAGCTCCAAGCAAAGACATATTGGAATTCTCTCACTAATTCAACATAATTTAGTTTTTGGTGAGGAGGCAAAGAATTAGATAACTTTATCATTTTTGGATTTTCTTCAGTCCCCAAGTTATATTCCTCAATATCTTCTTTTAATGGTTCCATCTTATTTTTCTTTGGAATATCATTAGAATCAAATATATTTTCTAGAGGAGTTAATCCTTTAGGCAAATTATTGTCTTTTAAATTAATAACCTCAGATTCTTCTTTAGTAATCTCATCAATATCCATTTGTTTAAGGTCCTGCATTTCTTTTTTGGTGAAATTTGTTGGATGAAGCATTTGAATTTCACTTTCTTCTGAAACTTCTGTTTCTGGCTCATTTTTTTGATCAAATTCAATGATTGTATCTTCATCTATGTTATTTTTAGAAAGTTCTTCGTCTAAAGTTAAGAAATTGTTAATCTGCTCATCACTTGTAAACACTTGCTAGTTCTTAAAATTATCATGTATGGCTGGTCTATGTCTAATCTCAGTTGTGAACTGATGATTAGGTTTGAATGGTAATTTACAGGTGCTGGAAAACATTTCCAAACTATGGGCGTGCAAGTTTTGTTTTCTTGGGATTTTCGCAAGCTGAGCTTGCAGAAAATTATTGAGTATCTCTAAAACTGTTCCTCTATATTCTCTCAATCTGGGATCATTTGCTAGAAAGTGTCCTTTGATCTGTTGAATGATTAAATTAGAATCTCCTATGACAGATACTCTAATTGCCCCTAATTTTTTGACAAGTCTAAGACCTAGTAAAAGAGCTTCATATTATGCCATATTATTGGTGAACTAAAAGTTTAATCTGTAGGCATGGCCTTCAGCATGATCATTTTCAAGGTTGTGCACCCAAACTCCTGCTCCTGCTCCTAATTTATTAACTGAACCATCAAATTCTAAGTGCCAAAGAATTTCATGTTCATAATTGGTATTAGGAGTTTCAGGAACTTTTTTAACAGTGAGATCTGGTTTTTTACTTTCTTCTGGTTTCTCTTGGGTATTTGATGTTTCATTGTTCTCAGATATTTCCTGGATTTGAACACTAGATTTTTAATTTTTAATTTCTTTTGGATCTGCTGCTAGAACTTCTAATTCAGTGGGAGGATCAATTTCAGCATTATAAAGAGTAAATGAATCCATATCAGAGTGTACTAAGTAGATGCGGAAATTTTCGGGTTTCTCTTGACTACTAACTACATATTTCATTAAAGTTTCTCTGTATAGTTTCTTAGGTTGGCTGAACACTGAAATAGTAGTGTATGACATGTCCAATTGAAGAGATCCTTGAAGCTTTGCACCCCAAGATATGGACAATAACATGCCATACTTTGGAGGAATATCTGCTACTACTATGTCCATCAAGATTGTTTTTGCAGGGTATTGAACCAGTGAAACACACAAGTCTTTGATTAATCTTAAACATCTCACCTGACTTGAGTCAAAAGAAAAGAGGTCTTTGTATGGCCTGGTGATATCTAGGTTTAATTTCTCCATTACATATTTGGGCATTAGGTTGTGAGATGCCCTGGAATCCAACATGGCATTATGAAGTATTTTATCATGTATGTTTAAACTTACATAAAATGGAGGAGTTCCTCCATTTACTGGTTTTCCATTTACTTCAGGACCAAAGAGTAATTTAGGTTGCTCATCAAAAACGTTTACTGAGTCTTCACTTCCAGTGATATTGAATGATCTATTGATTTGACTTCGGTAGACATCATGTTTAGCTAATTCAGACAATGGAACAATTATTTTTAATTTGCCTACTTTAGCCTCCAGATTAAAAGGTTTTTCAGTCAGAGTTCTTGTATTTCGGAGAGTTGGATTTTCTTTATCTTCTGTATTTTCTGTATTTCTCTCCTTCTCAGGAGTGGGGTTGTGGGCTGAGGTTGTTTCTGAATCAACTTCTGGGGGTTCTTCTACATTTCCTTTGGGAGGAAGAGTATTGGAAATTTTTCTGTTATTAGGTTGATTATCGGATACATCTTCAATAATTGGATTAGCAGGATTAGGATCTGATCTAGAAAGAATATGTACAGGGGTAGTATTGGTTTTACCTTTGAGGGGATGTTTTGTAGCTTTCTGTTTATTGGTTTCAGGGACATCAATTCTTCTGCTCCTCAGATTATATTGCTTTTGGACTTCATAAATGTCTATATCATATCCTTCCTTGAAGTCAAATGATTCACCTGACTGAGTTTGAAATTGTTTGAGAATGCGAGCTTCTTGATCCTCTTGGGTCAAGAAAACTTGTTGTTCATTATTGAGTCCCGTTAAGTTGTTTATTTGAATATCTTCTATTGGTTCATCAGAATTTGAGGCTTCAACATAATTTTCTTGAAATGGGGGCCTAATGTTTTGGTCAGGACCAGTATTTCCAGTGTTTTGGTTTTGGTTCTTTCTGAAATTTGGATTTCTCCCAATATTGCTCATTTGACCATCCGAGGGAGATTTCCTTTCAATTGTTTCTACTCTATCTCCTATCCTTTCCATCCCTTTAATAATAACATCCAATTTCTGTTCAAAGGCCGAGGGTTCTTTTAATGGTGTCCTTTGTTCACTTCTGGCTTTAGTTCATTTTGATATCAGGTTGGCTTCAACAATGAAAGCTATACTTTGCATATATTCTAAAGTCCAAGGAGATCTTTGCCTAAGCTGGTACGCCATATCAGAATCAAATCCATCAGGGAATTTGATTAATGCTAAATATGGAGGAGGTCTGAGGTTTTGGGGGATAGCATTGTAAACATTATTGAACCTAGTTCAGTAATCTTGTACAGTTTCTTGTGTTCCTCTCTTCAGGGTTTCATATTCTGATAAGATTTGGAGAGGATCTTTCTTCTTTTCCCATCTGTTTAAAAATGTTCTATAAAGAGCTTCTGGGTCATTGATAATATTTGCAGGAAGGGCTCTAAACCAGGTTCTAACTTCTCCAGTAATACTTTGAACAAATATTCTCATTCTTACATCATCTGCATCTACTTCATATATTTCAAAATAGTCGGTCATTTTTTTAGTATGCTGTTGTGCAGTGTAGGTACCTGAACCATCAAATGGAGTGATTTTACTTTGGTAGTCTTGGGGCATAGCCCCTGGATTGGCTGGTAATACCAAAGGAGCATATATGTTCGCCATTGTAGTAGGTAGTGATGAAACAACAGTCGAGGTTGATATGGGAGTGGTGGATGGAGGGGTAGAAGGGGTGGTTTGAGGTTGATATGTTTGAGGAAATGTTGATGAACTTGGAGAGGCCGAAGTGATCACCGAAATATTTAGTGTTGCTTCAGAGGAAAGCTCAGATTGTATGGAGTTACGCAAATTTTTTTCAAGATGTGAAGCAACAAATTCAAGTTGTAAATATTCAATAAATACTGGGTCTTGAACCAAGTGGGTCAACTCAGATTTGGAAAAAGTTACAAATAAAGAGGTTTCAAATTGCTCATCAAAGGGTTCATCCTCAAGGTAAATCCACTTCACAGGACAGGATATTGATCTATAGAGAGGCCGAGAACTAGCAGAACTCTCTTGACTCTCCTCTCTCCTAAGAATTTTGGGGATCAGATTAGGATTATCAAACACAGGTGGTGGATTTGGATCAGGATTAGCCCTGGTGTAATGAGTCCTTTCTGAAACCAGGTTTCTAGGTGATTTTTTGATTTTTTGTCTAAATGAAATTAAAAATACAACTTCAACAATATCTTTAAGAGGTTTTAGATATTAGATTTAGATTTTCTTAAGGATTTGTTTGACTAGAGGAACTGATCAAGTGTTTGAAACCGAATGTTAAGTTCATAAACTAGACCGGAGATAGACTGAAGCAGCATTCATTTACTTATGAAATTGCAAAGCAAGAGCAGTTCAAAGGCAACCTGGCTAACTTCAGGCTCCATCTGTAGTTTATAAAGTAAAAAATATTAACAAGCAAATTATTCAATTCCCCAGTGGAGTCGCCACTATGTTATCACTCAGATTTTCCTTGAAGTTGTTGGGAAGAGGAAAGGGGTCCGAGGTAACCACAAACCAACTTTTAGGTACAGAAATCTAGCCAATCTGTACCTAGAGAGGGCTCTCTCTTTAAGTTTTAGGTTTTTTTATAAAGATATTAGGCTAGTTATGAAATTTTAGGGATTTTGATTATGTTTGGGTGATGAAATTCAATAGCATAGGGGTAGGACTGAGTAATTTAGGCCATTGGGCTAATGGAGTCAAAGAATATGGCTTAACTGGATTTAGTTTCTTAACAATGGATGGTTTCACAGGGCAAGGTAATCAAATAGGGAAAAAATAAAGATTTAGAATAAATGGAATGGACTAAAAATGGGCGAAGGGAAATTAAGAATCCTTCAACATATTCGAAAGAGGAAACTTGAATGATTATTAATAAAGAGAAATTAAGAATTCTTTGCCAAATAATAAAAATGAATAAACTAGAAAAAACGAGCAATTAAGAATTCATTGTTCATACTAGTTCACAGGAAAACATTAAGAATAACAACGATTGAAAACAGATTGCACTGAAGCACTTTCTAAATTATTCTTTTTCGTCTATCATTTAGATATGAAACATAGATGGTATAATAAAAAATAAAAACTTTAAAACATAAGAGATAGAAGAATTATTGATCTAGTGTCTGACTCAAGAATCCTGTGAAAAGTCCTTTGCATCAATTCTTTATGCAGCTAGCCACGAAAAATTGGTCCAACAACACTTTATTCCAAAATAATCAGTATTACAGCAAAGTTTAAGAATCCACCCCCCTCAATACTCTAATTGAGGGAGTATTTATACAAAAAATTATAAAAAAATATCTCCTAATAGAGTGAGATATATTTTAGGATGACTTATTAAATAAATTACAAGAAAATAGAGACAGATAGTCTCGTAGATAGAAGAAAAGATAAACTGATGTTGTGTTGTTCCTATTTTTGTGAGTGTGCTGGAGGCAGGCCCTATGATTTGGCTTGCTGTTGTCTTCTTTGGTATCTGTGCTAACTACCTTGTTTTTACTGATACTTTTTACCTGTACTGATACACTTTGACCTGTTTGATCTTTGTCTATCCTTTTACCATTACTTACTGTAGTAAATAACCAAAATTCATCCAAGGATATTTTTACAAAATGTCCAACATGTCTTCCCACCATTGTGCTTCTGGTATTCTGGTTCTTTGAAGCTTTCTCAGGGTCTCATTAGTTTCCGTGTATCTAAAAAAGGTAGGCTGAATTGGAAATAAGTGCTTTACCTCATGTTCGAGATAAAACAAGTTTTCCAGATTGTCATAAAGAATTTTTCCTGTAGGCAACGCTTTTGCTGCTGATGAACTTGTTGATGGACTTGCCTGGTTGTCTGCATACTTATTCAATTTCTCAACATATTTTTGATGGCTCATTAGTTTATCATGAGAAACTAAAGGACTTGGCAACCATCTACTCTGCCAAATATCAAATCTTTTCATAAAAGCATCGATTTCTTCCTACATATCATGGCATCTTCTTTCTAAGTTTTGCATCAAAGTTATTTTAGTAAAAACCTTTTTTACCTCCAAAATTGTCCCTGTTCTATCTTGAATGCCCAACTCTTCAAGTTGATATTTGTTCTTGGTATTTAAAAACTGTATGAGCTCGCTAGCTTCTTCAGGCATATTTCCTAATTCTGCCCTTGCCTTTTGAACTTCTTCTAGAGCCAGTTTAACTAAATTAATTTGCTCTTACATTATTTGTATTGATGGCCAAACATCATTTATTGATTGAATGATGTTGTCCCAAAGAATTTCCTTGATTTATATCAAAGGTTTCTCCAATGTGAGATCCTTTTCTAATGCTTTTATCATTTTTTCTAACCTGTTGATCTCTCTTGTCTTTTCTGCAACATTTATCTTTGAGAGATCATACTTTTGTTCCAAGGTAGTAAATTGTACCTTTGCTTTCTGGAGCTCTGTAACTTGGAGCTTCAATTCCTCCATTGATTTTATTAGTTCCTCAATGCTTAAATTGGCAATGTTGCCCTGTGCTAGTCATGCTGATTGCCCTGTTGTTGTTGTACCTGTGACCACTTCTGCTGTGGCTGCTGGGACATTTGGTGCTAGTGTTGTCCCAAGTGTAGAAGGGACTACTATTGAGACTAGTGGTATCACATTGGGAGGCTGAGAGGTCGACTCTCCCTGCTTGTCCTTCAATGATTTTTCAAGTTCTTGTTCAGTCTCATTCAGTCGTTCATTAATTTTTAAGAGCAAATCCATCAGCTCTTCTTCAGATTTTTGCTTTATGACCTCAGCAGTCTGTGGATGTCTTGAAGTTTGTATCTTTAGTTGTTTCCTTATGGCAACAATATCGTCATATTCCTTTTTGATTAAGGCTTCGGCTAAAGTCTTTATTTTGTTATCTTTGACCTGGGAGGAAGCTTTTTCCAGACGCAGTTGGGTAGATTTATTATTCAAGGAATTTTGCAACCTTTGGGCCATCATTTCCTTACCGGTCAAGGTTGAATAAATCATTTCTCCAATTTGTTTATGTAATTCAATCTGATCCAAAGGATGAATATCCTTTGCCATGACTTCAAAATTGGTTCTAAGATAGTCTGCTGCTGTTGTACTTTAGGCTTGAAATGACTCATTATCATTTTACCTTCCTTGATGTCATAGGCTGACATCAATCTCTGTTGATTTGTGGGGCCATATTAAAATATTGATTATAAACTTGAAGTATTAATGGATCATTTCTGGCCTTTATGTCTATAAATGTCTTCTTGATATTCCAAGCATCCTTCACTGGTGGTCTGAAGGATGACACCTCTGCACTTTGTTGTCTTTCTAGCTCCTTTTTCTGTGAGTTGGTAGATGTCCCACTGACTGGGAATTTTTGTTGGCTATCTACTCCTTCTTTCCTCTGACTATCAATGATTTCTTCAACAATTTCTTCTTCTGATAGAGGATTTAATTTTTGCCTTTTGGTACTAGGCTGTTCTGAGGGTCTACTGGTAGGAGTAGTTGTTTCACTATCTCTCTTTTTACTTCTTTCCTCATTCAGGGGAGTTTTCATGATTGGAGTTTCTGCCATATTGACCTGAGTGGGTGAAGTCTGCATTGGGGCCTGTCCCTTGGAAGTTTCAGGCTGCTCCGACATCGTGAATTGCTCTGTGGCCTGTGTACTGATATCTTTTTCTTTACCTTTGGATGTTGTTGTTGCTGGTGCGCTGGTTTCCTATAACTGTTGCTGAGAGGTTCCAACAGAGGAGGGGCCAATCCCTGATCTTTGTACCTGCCCAAAAGAATCCAGGTCAAGTATTTTCTCAAGATCTTTTATAACATTCTCAACATTGACCTGTTCACTATCCTTTTCTACTAGGGTTCCTTCCATCCATTCATCAATGTTTGCAAATTGTTCAATCTCTAGAATCCTATGGTGAATGTATGGTGACAATTTGTTCTTCCTTCTTCTATCACATATAAAGTTGTTAGGGTCATATGGTACCCACCGAAAACTCTTTTGCAACTTAAGATAATCTTCTAAAATTCTTTCTGCTTCTTTCCATGCATCACTACTATTATAGATAAAAGGGCCTAACCAACTCTTGATTCTAAGCTGAGATTTCTTCTTGGCATTGTAAAAATGGATCAGGTCTGAATTTATCATTTGCCTGAAATATTCCAAGGCAAAAAACCTCATTGGAACATACTTTGGTAGCTTGAAAGGGCAGATATCACATCCATATATCCTGATTTCTATATGATATTTGTATAGGTACCAATCACCTATCCTGTATTGCTTGGAGAGCTGGAGGATTTTCTTCATATCACTATTAATCTTAGGAGGGGAAACTCGTGTTAATGAGGTGGTTTCTCGATGAAAAAATAGGTCAATAAATTCATTGTATTGAATAAGGGGACTCAAAGGAACTATGGAAGACTGTAGACCAGAAAATTACAGACCTTGGATTTCCTTTGGTGTCAAGTTTCATGACAGGGAAGGGGAAATTCTCTGACTGATAATAGAGCATAATATGGTATATAAAAGTGGAGTATTTGAAAACTCTTTCATCTTCTAGTCTCATGAACTGGTCATGAATCTTGTCAGCAATGTAAGAGGAAAAATCATATTTGACAGCAAGGGGTTGTCCAAAAGTAAAAATTGATAACAACACTAGGGTTATTTCATAAACGTACTCGCTAGTGTTGAATCCCATTATTAAAGATATCATATCGAATATAATTCTGCCCATCTCTGTGAAAAGGGTATGTCCATAAGGAGGGGGGCCTTTGGGTTGATGTTCTTGTAGCATGAAAGTTTGACAAAGGTGATTCAGTTCTTCTTGGGATAATTTTGTGGATTTTTCAAGTAAATATCCCATGGAAAGGGGAGTTAGGGCTTGACCGGGATGAAATTGTAACATTTCATTGATGGATTGAGAAGTTATTGGAAAAATAATGGTTTGACTTGGGGACATAACTACTCGTTGATTAGGATCATAATTGGCGTGGAAATGATAAATTATTTCAAGAAAAACATGAACTGAGGGTATAAAATACATAGGAAGATTGGATTCCCACAGTCCAAAAATATCAGAGCCATTCAGGTAATTATCTCTGCATTGGCAAAATATTTTCAGGGGATTTTCGCTAAAGGTGAGGTCTTTTATCTGGAAGTCCCTATCCGCTAGAGGAAAATAGTCTAAATCTTTGTGGGGAGTATTCAAGGGTGCAACAGTCAAAGCCACAGGGGTTTCCATTTCTGGTTCTTGTGGATTCAGAAAGGAATTTGGGTTTTCAATTAAAATGGGCAAAATTCACAAGTCTGGGAACTTATGTAGTAAAACAAAGACCGAATTGTACTATTTTTTAGTCTTTTTCTGTGGAATTAAAGTAAAAACCAAGACTTGCAGGGTTCGACGGAAATTGGATAAATACCTATTTCATGAAGTGAATAGTGAGGAAATAAGTGTGGGCAATAGCTGACTGGTTCAGCTGAAAATCGTTTGGCAAAGTGGCGGTTGGAAATCTTCAACAACTAATTTTGACGTTTTGTGTGGGAACACTGGTCGCAGCAGAAAATGATGAAAATACGTGCATTTGTTTGTTTTATTCACAAAGTCAAGGTTGGCGGGGGTTTTGTTATTTCGGACAGATGACGTACGCAGGAAAAGGTCTTTTGTCGTATGCGGAAGGCGATAAGTGGTATGACATCGCACCGCTTTTGGGGACGGGCGGTATTTGGCTGGGAGCCAGCGATTCCATAGATATTGCGACGCGTGGCTGGGTATTTTTTACAAAACCACTCCGCGATCGCACGTTATCGTTCGGTCATGGAGGGCGATGTGATATGGACGACGATCGTTGGATGCGGGGTGTTTGATCAAACGGCTATCGGGGAGGCGGGATGACGGGTGTTTAATGAGGGCGGGCCCAATACAACAACGATCATTTAATCATATCAGGAGCAACATGATTGGTCGGGTAAGTTATTAATTAACCGTGGGAGTTAATTAATCCTTTTTTAAATTAATGTTGTATTATGGTTATATTTCAACCAAGGGGCGGGATATGTAATATTTGGAAATTTTATATAGTTAGAGTAATACGGGAATGGGTAGATGTTATAAGGGAATTAGATAATATAAGTTAAAAATTAATATGTTAAAATGAATGAAAAGCGCTAAGTATAAAAACATTAGGATTGTGTATTTAACTTAGGCTTGAATGAAAAAAGGGTTTTTATGGGATATTGCATAATTTTCCTAAGTAAAATAGGATTTTACTTAGGAAAAGACTTATGGAAGTAAATTAATGACCTATGGATGATTTTAAGTACTTAGGATTTTCAAATTATTGGGCCGAGGGTCTGGTCCCTCCAAAAGTCAGAGAAATGCTCTGAGCCCCTCTAATTTTCAAATGCCTTAGTATTTAAAGGAAATTAGTGAAATTTTTAGGGGAAAATGAGAAGGGAAGTTAATCATTTGACTTTATTTTGCTTGAAATTCCTCTGGTGTAATGTATGCCTTGCACTTGTGATGAAAGTAAAGATTAACACATTTAGAGTCATTATCCATTACATGTAGTTCTGCAACATCATCTACCTACCCTACCTGCTTTAACCTATAATTGTTTCTTCTTTATTAGGGTGCACTTAGACTGGAAAACCCTAATCACACTTTCTTTTCTTTTACATATAGAAATCTATATGAGTCTAACCTTATTACATCCAAGGGCTTAGATTAAGCTGTTGAGCTCCTTTTATTTACTCTACCTATATAGTTATCTTCCAAGATTAAATAGTTTGGTCAGATTTTATTCTCTCTAAAACATAAAATTCAAACATGAACTAGCCAAGCTTAAGCTGTTTGACTGTTCATGAATTGTGGCATAAGATACAAGTTGCACACAATTTGTTTATTTACATTAAGAGAAAAAAGTAGTGGCATTTAGACTTGCATACTTTCCTTGGCCTTTCTTTTGGTGGGGTTCATTTTCTTTTACTTTTTTGGCCATTTTTATTCTTTTCACCCTTTGATTTTTCTTTTAGGGTATACCCTCTTTACATTTTTTAATTTTTAATTTTTATTTTTTTGACAATATGGAAAACCTTTACAACATGAAAAAGGTATGAACATATTACATAGCTCATCAAGTCAATCATGATATATGACACCTATTGGTATAGGAGCATAATCATAATAGGTTCTAGATTTCTAAAAGCAACATTCTTTGAACATTGTGAGTTTTATAAATCTCACTACCTTCATTATCCTAATAGAAAATTTTTCACTCTTCTATCCGACCTTGTCATTTCAAGGTCATCCTACCACTCCTAAAAAACTCCTTATGGGCTTGTGCCACTCATCTTCATCCTTTTCTCCTACCTATGACCTCATTACTCTATTTTTCCCTTGCCTTAACTCCCACTTTAAATCTAGGATTACCTATAAGCCTATTCCTTCCCATGTTCACTAGGTTCCTCAAGCATTGATGGTCTCAAAACCATATCTATAGGCTCTTTAGATAAATCAAGTACATTGGATTTTGGATCTTCAATACAACACTTTGACCAATACTATGTTTTTCACTTGAAGCCTCCAAGCAAATTTTCAGTCAAAGATCATGGTCAAAGACCCCCCCACTAGGTCAATTAAGGTTTCATATGTTTCAAGGTCATCATTTCCAAAGAAGACTACCATTCAGTTTTAGGGTCTGCACATGAGGTAATGGAAAAACTTTGGCACTTCTACAGGAGTGTTGAAGTTGCCATCAGCAGAAGATATTGATAAGATAGATGGTCTTTTCCTAAGAGAAGGCAACTCACAACAGAAGAAAGGGAAGCAATTTGGTCTTAAGGAAAACTAGGGTTTTTCACTTGATAGTCCAGCAGAGTGCCAACACAGTAATAAAATGCAGAAATGACCATGGAGGAGGTACACCAAAAACCAAACATGAAAAAAGTCTTTCAGAGATTATTGATGAAATAGGGAAAAAGGTGAGGTGAACTGGATAGAAATGAATGAACTTAAAAGGGCTATAGAGAACCTAGAATACAACACTGATAATTGTTTTCAAGCATTGCAGACACCTAGGGTTTTGGGAAGATGGTTAGAGAAGGTGAAATGATAAGTTGAACTCCATGATGACAACAAAGGGATTCTGAAGATGTCACGATTTGAAAAGATTGCAAACTTGTCAAAGGGAGTTTGTCATGCTAAAGATGATCAAAAGATAGTTTGAGCTCCATGGTGCAGGTAAAGGAAGATTTTGAAGATGCCAGTGTGTGTAAACATCCCAAATTTTTCCAAGGTAAGTATGTCATTCCTCAAAGAGAAAAGGTGTGAAGAGTATCAGTAAGAAAGGTAAAATTAGTGTTTTCAATCACCCGCAAGGGAAAAGAAAAAAATATCAGTGAAAAGGGAAAAGAAGGTTTAACACAATAGGAAGTGGGTTTCAAAGACTAAATTAAAATTCTATCTATGCATCAAGCCCATCTAACACTCCAAGACATTCATTGTTGCCTTGCAAAGAACTAGAAATTTCAAAGGGAGCTGAAACTGTGAGTTTTTGAGCCAAAATTTGACTAAGTGTTGAGGCGTTGCGCAAGTGGCCCATTTATACACAGAATAAACGTTGCGCCCTAGCCCGAATTTTCCATGCTGTTTCTTAGTGTTTGCGCACCTTTGTGAGTTTTCCATGTCTGCACCCACTCCAGCCACACATAGCGTGCAGCGTCGAGGAGAGGGTTTCCGAGAAAAGACTTAAAACACATCAACTGACTTCCAAAAATATGCCAAGCTTTCTTCTATAATATTGAGAGGTAAGTGGATGCCCTACCTTCATCTCCAAGAATTTTTATGGTTTGCAATTGATAGGAGTTGAAACCCAAAGAAGAAATCCTAATTTTCATACTTAACATCACTTTTTAAAAACATTTCTCCATCTGCATGCTAAGAAGACCATTGATAGCCAGAAGGGTACATCATTGAAATTTTTTCATTCACCTAAGGTTGTGCCTACACTCACTCTATTCACACTCAATCCCTTTCATTACAAATAGATTGACCTTACATTTCCCTCTTTCATTTCAAATTGACATAAATGCAAGGTGTGTCAAAGAAGAGTTTAAACAAGCAACAAAGGGTTGTCATTGATTTTTTCCTCTCACTCATATTCATATACCTTCACCCTCACTCATTCATCTCATTCACAAGAAGACTAACATTCCATTTCCCTCTTCCATATCAGTTTCATTTATAGTCCTAGGGTTTCAAAAGAAGAGTGGTCAAAATGTCAAGAGAAGGAGACAGTGGCAGTGAAGGAGAAGGTCAGGTGTTAATGAGACAGAGAGCGATGAGGTAGAGATGAGTGATGATGATGTTGGCAGTGATAAGGCAGAGAGTAGAAATGATGATGGAAATAGGTCAAAAAGCCAGTATATCAATGAGGAAAATAATGATGAAGCACATAACAGTGAGGATGATGACAGTGGGACAAAGAGTGATCATGGAAGTAGTTTAGAGTGACATGAGAGCAGTGATGAGGGCAGTGCAGATAGTGGTAAGGAAAAAATTAAATTAAAATCAATCTTAGAGGCTTAAAACATAAGTTATAAGGTAAATCAAAGAATATTAGAGGAGTTCCTAACAACCAAAATCCCTTTTTGCACAATTTTGGAACCTTGACAATTAGACAGCAGAAAGGAGGGCCAATGGTGCTGTATTTTTTCTTGAGGCATACATTTGAGGAAAAATTGAAATTTTTGGAATCCTTAGGCCAAGGACATCACCCTCACAAAATTTCAGATCATTTGGAGCATATTTGGTCATCCAAAAGTGCCAAAAACACCCAAAAAACAACTTCGTGCCCTTTTTTCAGAGCTGGCACTGTGCCTTAAGCAGTCTTGGGAGATTTAGTTTTTGAGAATGTAAATGAAGTCCAATGAGCTATCATGGAGCTCATTTGGACACCGGGAAGGCCTCCAAGACTCAGCTGTAAGATAACCTATTTTCCCAGTGGTGGTGCTACGCCCTTGGACCTTGGCGCTGCGCCCTTGCCTGCAAAGTCAACAAAAGACACAAATTTATTGAGAAAAGATAATTTGAGGGTTTATTAGGAAAATCACTTTAGAGTTAGCTGAGAATTTATGTTTGAAGTTATTTTTCATTTATTAGCTTAGATATTTTTTTGCCTTGGGCCTTGCATGGTCTCTTTGGACAAAAATAACATTTATGATGTATTTATGACATTTTGGAAACCCTAGTTAGGGTTTTGGTCCTCCTTGCTAGTTAAATATTGCATGGAGGCCTCATTGTACATGTTTGTTGATTGTGGAGAAAAACCTCATAGACTTTGAGTTGTGAGGAGTTTTTGGCTTTGGGGCATTGTGAAGATTTTGAAATGAATATCAATGAGACAAGCACTTGGCAGGATTCATGAACATGGCTAATGGTGATTATTTCTCATTTTGTACTTTTCATCTTCTGTTTAACATATTGTTTCATCTTTCTCTTGCAGTAGAATAGAAATTTTAGCTTAATATATGTTGTTAAAAGCACCTTAAGTCTATCTACTTCTATTGCTCTCATGTTTTCCTATGCTAGGTCAGTTTAGAGAATTCTTAGTTTCTCTCTAATACCACTCAGCTTGTTTATCTCAATAATGATTTAATGGATTCAGTGCCAAAGTATTTTATGGTTAGCCCTGCCCTTTGGAATCACTTTAAACATTTTTTTTGAGGTATTTACTTCAAATTATTACTAATTAGGGTTTTGGCTGAAGACATTTATGGTTTGCCCATGCCCTTTTTTCCATTCCTAAATGGTTGCTTTGAAGGTCTTTGTAGTCTCATTAAGGAATTTATGATTTCCTTGCTTCTTGACCATTACTATAGGTTGTCTTAAATGTCTTCTTTTCCTGAAGGTGAAATCACTAGAGACTTTACAAGTTTACTACTCTCTAGGGTTTTGTTGGATTGTTGTCTTAATGTTTACTTGCTAGGGATTGGTCAAAGAAGTATGGTATGCCCTATCTTTGGTTATTTATTTATGCATAGTGTTATTAAAGACCTTTATTTTTGTAGTATTTGTTAAAGGATTCTTAACTACCCTTTGCACCTATTTTGCTCACAATTTAATGTTCAATTCATTCAGATAAGCCTTGAAGATCCATTTAGCTTTGTTATTCTTGCCCTCCGAAGCACCTTTAACTTATTGTTGTACTTATCAAGACCTTTTGCAGACTTCATAGCCCAATGGTATAAACTTATCTTACTCTATCTGTTTTTCTTGAAAAACTACCCAACCAAACAAATAAACAAACAAACCCTAATCCTTATAACTAGCCTAAAATCAAAACCCTAAAATCAATCAAGTTCACATCTTTCATACAAATATAGAGAGCCCTTTCTAATTCCAGGAAGGCTAGGTCCTTGGATTTCAAATACTGGTTTGATGTTACCCTTGTGAATTTGGTCTCGCCAATCTGACAAATTACGGGGACCTAACATAATGGTGGTCACGGTGGGACTTCTAAGTCAGTGACAATCTAAGTATTCCTTAGGACCTAACATAAATGACAATCACGGTGGTAACTATGAGTCAATGACATCTTAAGTATTCCTTAAGACCTCATAAAACCCAAAAAACATCCTTAGATTGGTATTTAGTAGTTGATGGTGGACAACAAGTAAATCCCCAAAATAGTAAGCATCATCCACCTGGTGACTCCACTAGTCTTCAGTAGCCCTCTTTACCCCATTAGTTCTCATGGAATCCCATGAAAATGCATTAATAAATCATAATAATGCTGATGGTGGACAACAAAGTTGAAATCATCCACCTGGCGACTCCACAACTCTCAATAGACCTAAATACTCTACTGGTAGAGAACTCTAGACTGGTTGAAAATATGCAGTGACCCTTTCTGATTTACAAACATGGATCCAAGGATACGGCGGAGATATGCTCTGATGAACAGAGATCACATTCCTGGATTCCCACATAAAATGCCTCAGATAAATTGGGTTTCAAACATGCCTATGTTTCAAGATGAAAAATTTGATGACCCCTTGTTACATCTCATCAAATTTCATATACATGTATGGAGGTTAAAATTTGAATGGCATGAGGACTGCCTCATGAAAATGTTCATGGGGACATTAGAAGGTAAAGCAAGGGAATGGTATGAAGGCCTAGACCCTGGTATTTTGTTTTCTTTAAAATATTTCCACAAGGTGTTTTATGAACATTATAAAAAAAATTGTTCATCTTTATCATTAGCTGAAAATTGTTGTGATCAATCTGAAGGTCTCATACAATACCTTGTAAACATTGATGAAGATTTGGGAAATTGGCATCTTGAAGTCTATTAGAGGAAATTCATGCATTTCATACACAATATAATTGTCATGACAACCAAGAGGAGTTGGTTGAGGATGAAATCAATCGGGAAATAAAGAAAGATCCACATGATCTCTATGAAAGGACAAGTGATGATCCATCATCTCTTCTAGGTGAGGCTCAAGAAGACATCCAGCCTCAGAATTAGCCTTCACAAGAGAAAGATAACTACTATAGTTCTGTCCAAAGAAAGAGAAAGATGCCTCCTCCTTTAACTGAAGAGTAAATAAATCATATTCTAAACATGCATCCAACCTCTTAACCTTCATGTGAACACAACATTTCTATTTATTTTCCTGCTAATCCCAGCTCTCACATATCAGAAAATGGATTTGTAGATCAATTCGAAAAAAAACGATCTGATAATCCAATGTGTATGATTGGTGAAATTACTTATATTGAAGATTTTTCAAATTTTTATCAATATGATGATGGTTATGTTCTCCAAACAGAAGCTGATCTTGCAGAGAAATCAGCAGTTGGTTTGTGGGAGGAAGTTCAGTTTCAACAACTTTAAAAGAGTAATCAGCCAATACATATCAACTATGACACTTATGAGGAAAGTCTAGAAAATTTGGAAGTAAGTGAAGGATCTCTCACTCTTTGTTATACTTCATTTCAGTCCATCAGAAATAACTTTCATGTGATTAGAAATCAACAATCTTTCAGTTTTGATTTTGAGGTTGAGGAAGATAATGAACTGCTTGAGCAAGTTTTTAATAAGAAGCCTTTTCCTGAAATGGTTGAGGAACTTATTTGTGAAATAGAATCTTCCTTAGCTCCAAATTTGTAGCCACCAAGTTCCATTGAATTTCAAATTGCAGATGAAGGCTTGGAAATTGATAATCACAGGAGAGTTGTTATACTTCCTTCTCAAGAAGATTTATTTCCAAAGAGTACTCCTACTCATCAACATGATGGCCTTTGCCCAGAATTCAGTCCACTCAATCAGAGCATATCAGGTTTGCTAGAGGACAACATTGAAATATATGATGAGATTGTCAGCACAGATGATCATGAAGAAGAGGTGGAGTTTCTTTCCCAAAAGAATCCCAAGCTTAGCTAAGTGGAGGAAAGAGTAGTCCGAGATGAAGGCTATTCAAATCCTCAGAGCTAGATATTGTTTCAAGATCCCTTTGCTGATTTTTTAGAGACATTTGAAGAGGGAGTAAAATATGTCAGAAGCAGTTTGATGCAAGTTTTAAAGAAAATTTTAGGCACTACTGCTCAAACACAAGTAAGGTGGGAGTGGCCTTTTTATTTTTTCAATACACTCAAAGAGATTAACAAAGATCACTCATGGAATCATCTACTTGATTGGTTATATTGGAAAAGAGAGTTCACCAAATGAATATATATCACATGTAAGTTAGATTAGGATAGATAGGTATGAAAATAAGCTCAGCACTATGAGCATATTTCTAGCTTTAGTTTCAAATTTTTTTGACCAAAAGGAAGAAAAACAAAAACAAAAACCAAGAAGTAAAGAAAAAGAGGGCAGAAAAAAAAAGAATAGGTACAACCCCATACCAAAAAAGAGTATTTCTGAAAGTGTGCAAGCCTAAATGCCACTACTGGTGAAGAAAAGAGAGTCTTGTTCAGTCATTTAGCCTAATCATGATTGGACGTGTTTTAAATTTATGTTGATAGGTTAGTGAAAGAAGATTTTCCAAACCATGTAAACTTGGCTTATAAGTAGATTAGATTAGCAAAAGATGTTGGTTCCGAAAGCTTAAATCTGAACCAAAGAAAAAGAGAGGGATGCATGAAAAATTCTAAATTATTAGCCCTCAAGTTTCTAGTTTCACTTGTACAAAAATAAATTTTGTGTGCAGCTTGCCCAAAATGCCACAGCCCATGACAAATCAGATTTCTTAAACTTGGTTTGATCATGTTTTAAATTTCATGTTAGTAGGTTGGAGAATAAAATTTTTCAAACAACGTAATCTTGACAGATAACTAGACTAGGTAGAGGATAAAAGAGTTCATTAGCCTAATCTGAACTATTGGATGACATAAGGGAACAAGTAGATAATTTTTATTCTTTCAAAAGAAAAGAATGTCAAGGGTTTTCCAGTCCAAGTGCACCCAAAAGAAGAAAAAATTCTAGGCAAAGTATGATGGGTAGGTAGAACTAATATTGAAGCAATCACGTCTTTTCAGAATTTTGAGATCATAGCTTCAAGAGAACATCAGCAAGAGATGAAGGAAAAGGGATCTGCCAAGTACAAGTATGGTACTAATATTCAAAACTTAGAGATCTGAACTCTGAGGTTCTAGACACCTCCTGAAAAGGAGCTGCCCTTCCCAAGTGGAGCCACTATTAGTCATCAATATTTTTCACTATTTGTAGATGACTATGGATTGGTTCTAGATTTCTAAAAACAACATTCTTTGAACATAGTGAGTTTTAGAAATCTCACTGCCTTCATTATCCTAATAGAAACTTTTTCACTATTCTATCAACCTTACCATTTCATGGTCATCCTGCCACTCATAAAAAACTCCTTATGGGCTTGTGCCACCCATCTTCATCCTTTTTTCCTACCTATGACCTCATTACTCTGCTTTTCCCTTGCCTCTGACTCCCACTTTACATCTAGGATTACCTATAAGCCTATTCTTTCCCATGTTCACCAGGTTCCTTAAGAATTGATGGTCTCAAAACTATCTTTGTAGGCTCTTTAGATAAATCAAGTACAGTGGATTTTGGATCTTCAATACAACACTTTGACCAATACTTTATTTTTCACTTGAAGCCTCCAAGCCAATTTTCAGTCAAAGATTATGGTCAAAGATCCCCCCACTAGGTCAATTAGGGTTTCATATGTTTCAATGTCATCATTTCCAAATAATACTATCATTCAGTTTCAGAGTATGCACATGAGGTAATGGAAAAACTTTGGCACTTCTACGGGAGTGTTAAAGTTGCCATCAGCAGAAGATATTGATAAGATAGATGGTATTTTCCTAAAAGAAGACAACTCACACCAAAAGAAAGGGAAGAAATTTGGTCTTAAGGAAAACTAGGGTTTTGCACTTGATAGTATAGCAAAGTTCCAACACAGTAATCAAATACATAAATGACCATGGAGGAGATACACCAAAAACCAAACATCAAAAAAGTCTTTCAAAGATTATTGATGAAATAGGGAAAAAGGTGAGGTGAACTGGATAGAAATGAATGAACTTAAAAGGGCTATAGAGAACCTAGAATACAACACTGATAATTGTTTTCAAGCATTGCAGACACCTAGGGTTTTGGGAAGATGGTTAGAGAAGGTGAAATGATAAGTTGAACTCCATGATGACAACAAAGGGATTCTGAAGATGTCACGATTTGAAAAGATTGCAAACTTGTCAAAGGGAGTTTGTCATGCTAAAGATGATCAAAAGATAGTTTGAGCTCCATGGTGCAGGTAAAGGAAGATTTTGAAGATGCCAGTGTGTGTAAACATCCCAAATTTTTCCAAGGTAAGTATGTCATTCCTCAAAGAGAAAAGGTGTGAAGAGTATCAGTAAGAAAGGTAAAATTAGTGTTTTCAATCACCCGCAAGGGAAAAGAAAAAAATATCAGTGAAAAGGGAAAAGAAGGTTTAACACAATAGGAAGTGGGTTTCAAAGACTAAATTAAAATTCTATCTATGCATCAAGCCCATCTAACACTCCAAGACATTCATTGTTGCCTTGCAAAGAACTAGAAATTTCAAAGGGAGCTGAAACTGTGAGTTTTTGAGCCAAAATTTGACTAAGTGTTGAGGCGTTGCGCCTTCAGGTTGACACTGCGTGCCTGGAGTCGGGGCGCTACACCCCTAGCTAGTTTTCCCATGTATTTTCTTAAGGCGTTGCGCGCCTAGCTGACACCCACAGCAAGTTTTCCTTCGACACTATGCCCTTGGCCTAGGCGCTGCTCGCTTGGCCAAGAGGGTTTTCCAAGGGATTTAATCTCTCAAAACACCTCAACTAACTTCCAAAACTCTGCCAAGTTTCCTCCTAGCATATTGAGAGGTAAGTGGATGTCGTACCTTCATCTCCAAGCATTTTTATGGTTTGTAATTGAAAGGAGTTGAAACCCAAAGAAGAAATCCTAATTTTCATACTTAACATCACTGTTTAAAAACATTTCTCCATCTGCATGCTAAGAATAGCATTGATAGCCAGAAAGGTACATTGTTGAAAGTTGTTCATTCACCTAAGGCTATGCCTACACTCGCTCTATTCACACTCAGTCCCTTACATTACAAATAGATTGGCCTTACATTTCCCTCTTTCATTTCAAATTGACATAAGTGCAAGGTGTGTCAAAGAAGAGTTTAAACAAGCAGCAAAGGGTGGTCATTGAGTTTTTCCTCTCACTCACATTCATATACCTTCACCCTCACTCATTCATCTCATTCACAAGTAGACTGCCATTCCATTTCCCTCTTCCATATCAATTCCATTTACAGTCCTAGGGTTTCAAAAGAAGAGTGGTCAAAATGTCAAGAGAAGGAGACAATGAAAATGAAGGAGAAGGTCAGGTGTCAATGAGACAGAGAGAAATGAGGCAGAGATCAGCAGTGGTGATGTTGGCAGTGATAAGGCAGAGAGCAGAAATGATGATGGAAATAGGTCAGAAAGCCAAGATATCAATGAGACAAATAATGATGAAGCACATAGCAATGACGATGATGACAATGGGATAAAGAGTGATCATGGCAGTAAGTCAGAGGGACATGAGAGTAGTGATGAGGGCAGTGCAGAAAGTAGTAAGGCGAACAATAAAGGAAAATCAAGCTTAGAAGCTTAAAACAGAAGTTAGAAGGTATATCAAGTTTGAAGGTACAAACTCAAAAGGATTAAGGAAAAATCAAAGGGAAAATATGAAGATAAATGAAGAAAAAGCAGATTAGAGGAGTTCCTAACAAACAAAATCCCCTTTTGCACAATTTTGGAACCTTGACAGTTAGACAGTAGAAAGGAGGGACAAGGGCATAGCGCCTCTGGCGCTGCGCTTTTTATTGAGGCATCCATTGGAGTAATGCTTGACATTTTTGGAATCCTTAGGCCAAGTACATTACCCTCACAAAATTTCAGATCATTTGGAGTAGATTTGGTCCTCCAAAAGTGCCAAAAACACCTAAAAAATCAACTCTCGGCCCTTTTTTCAGAGTTGGCATTGCACCTTGAGCAATCTTGGGAGATTGAGTTTTTTAGAAGGTAAATGAAGTCCAATAAAAAAACTAAAGGAATTTTTGGAAAGTAGACTGGACAAAATTTCTAATGAGCTATCATGGAGCTCATTTGGACACCAGGAAGGCCTCCAAAACTCAGCCGCAAGATAACATATTTTCCCAGTGTTGGTGTTGCGTCCTTGGAGCTTGGCATTGTGCCCTTGCTTGCAAAGTCAACAAAAGACACAAATTTATTGAGAAAATGTATTTTGAGGGTTTTTGGGAAAATCACTTCAGATTTAGCTGAGAATTTATGTTTGAAGTTATTTTTCATTTATTAGCTTAGATATTTTGTGCCTTGGGCCTTGTATGGCCTTTTTGGACAAAAATAACATTTATGATGTATTTATGACATTTTGGAAACCCTAGTTAGGGTTTTGGTCCTCCTTGCTAGTTAAATACTACATGGAGGCCTCATTGTACATGTTGTCTAATTGTGGAGAAAAACCTCATAGACTTTGAGTTGTGAGGAGTTTTTGGCTTTGGAGCATTGTGAAGATTTTGAAATGAATATCAAAGAGACAAGAAATTTTTAGGATTCATGAACATGGCTAATGGTGATGTCTTTCTCATTTTGTACTTGTCATCTTCTATTTAACATATTGTTTCATATTTCTCTTGCAGTAGAATAGAAATTTTAGCTTAAGATATGCTATTAAAAGCACCTTAAGTCTGTCTGCTTATATTTCTCTCATGTTTTCCTCTGCTAGGCCAGTTTAGAGAATTATTAGTTGCTCTCTAATCCCACTCAGCTTGTTTATCTCAAGAATGATTTAATGGCTTCAGTGCCAAAGTATTTTATGGTTAGCCCTGCCCTTTGGAATCACTTTAAACATTATTTTTGAGGTATTTACTTTGAAGTATTACTAATTTGGGTTTTGGCCAAAGAATTTTATGGTTTTCCCATGCCCTTTTGTCCATTCCTGAATGGTTGCTTTGAAGGTCTTTGTAGTCTGATTAAGGAATTTATGGGTTCCCTGCTTCTTGGTCATTACTATAGGTTGTATTAAATGTTTTCTTTGCCTGAAGGTGAAATCACTAGAGAATTTACAAGTTTACTACTCCCTAGGGTTTTGCTGGATTGTTGTCTTAATGTTTAATTGCTAGGGTTTGGTAAAAGAAGTATGGTATGCCCTGTCTTTGGTTATTTATTTATGCATAGTGTTCCTAAATACCTTTCTTGTTGCAGTATTTTTTAAAGGATTCTTAACTACCCTTTGCACCTACTTTGTTGACAATTTAATGTTCACTTCATTCACATAAGCCTTGAAGATCCATTTAGCTTTGTTATACTTTCCCTCTGAAGCACCTTTGACCTATTGTTGTAATTATCAAAAAAATTTGTAGACTTCATAGCCCAATCGTCTAAACTTCTCTTACTCTATCTGTTCTTCTTGAAAAACTACCCAACCAACCAAACAAACAAACAAACCCTAATCCTTATAAATAGCCTAAAATCAAAACCCTAAAATCAATCAAGTTCACATCTTTCATACAAATATAGAGAGAGCCCTCTCTAAGTCCAAGAAGGCTAGGTCCTAGGACTCCAAAAACTGGCTTGATGTTACCCTTGTAAATTTGTTCTCGCCAATCTTACAAATTACAGGGACCTAACAGGACCAATTCATACTAAGACTCAGAGCTCAAAGATTTCATTTGAAAAATCAACTTGGGAACTTAAGATGATACAAAATATATGTAAACATCACTTCATGTTGTTTTTTCATAAGAACGAAAAGCATTCATCAACCTTTTAAAATAGTATCATGATGTGTTTGCATTAACTTATGATGACTTGAAGACATACGACAATTGCATTATCTAACATGACATTTCTATTAAAGAAGGGGTGAAACCATTTCACCAAAATCTAAGGACATTTCATCGAATTCTAGAACCCCTAGTCCAAAAGGAATTAAATAAATTGTTAGATGATCATATCATTTTTAAGGTCAAACATTCTACTTGGTTTTCATACTTGGTCCTTGTCAGGAATAAGTACGATGATATAAGGTTATGTGTCAACTTTCAAAATCTCAACCAGTCATCACACAAAGATAATTGTTTGGTTCCATCCATGGAATAGATCCTCCAAACAGTGTATGGGTATGAGATGCTCTCGCCATCATATGGTTTCTATGATTACAATCATGTGCTAGTGGCAGAACTAGACCACCTCAAAACCATTTTCAGAACCAAGTGGGAAAAATTTTCCTTTAAGTGCATGCCATTCAAGCTTATTAATGTTGGCACTACATTTCAGAGAGTGATGGAAATTTATTTCTGTGGCATGTTTGGCTAAAGTGTGGTAGTCTATCTAGATTATGCAACTATATTATCTAAAATAAGATCAACCCATGTGCATAATTTGAAAAAAAAAACATTTGAGATTTTTCACAAATATGGGATTTCTCTTGATCCCAAGAAAATAATATTTGGCGCGTTAAAAGGCACTCTCTTAGGACACATCATTTCCAAGAGCGAAATCAAATTTAATCTGGAAAGGCTCAAAATTATAGCTTAGATCTCATTCCCATTAAATAAGAAGGCTATGCAATCTTTCTTGGGAAATTTTAATTTCATGCACAAGTTCACATCTGACTATGCTCATATAATTAAACCATTGCAAGATATTATAAAAAAATATGCAATCTATAAATGGGAAAAAATGGAAAATGATTCTTTTGCTTGTATCAAACAAGCTATTGTTGATCCACCTACTTTATTTAGTCCTGATTATGGAAAGGATTTCATGCTTTATACTTTCGCCTCATATTAACATATTGTGTTCATATTGACGTAGAATGATGTTGAAGGAAATGAACGACCAATTGTTGGAATTTTTTTCATTAATGGAAAAATAACTACAGCAATAGCTTGGGCAGAGGAACAACAAAGGAGAAAAGGAGAAGCAAAGGAAAAGGAGAGCAGCAAGGAAAAAGAGCAACAAGGCAAAGGAGCAAAGGAGCAGTGAAGTAAAAGGAGAGCAACAAGGAAAAGGAGAAAAGGAACAATAAAATACCAATAACAAGAGCATGCAAGGTATTGACAAAGGAACAATGTCTACAACAAGGCATGTTTTATATGTAGGAACAAGATTAGGGGTGATGGAAAATTATTTAGGAAATACATTGTTGCAGAGATGAAAGGAAAGAAAAAAAGCATGATCATTTTTGTGATGCAAGGCAAAGGCAAGACTCCATGGCAGCAAAGGAAAAACTCCATGACCGAAAAAACAAGACAAGACTCAAGGTGATTGAGGAAACTTCATGAAGAAAAGATGGCTTTGATCATATAGATGGATTTGGAGAGTGAATGTTGCATACATATACTTGCATTACTCTCATATGTTGTGTGCATATTGTTTACATTGGAGAGTGCTTTCATTGTGTGTGTGTGTTGTGATGTTATAATGTTTCTTTTTGAATTATCTTGATATTGGTGTACCGAATCATTATAGACGGTTGAATAATATGTGTTGGAGCATTTATTTATTTTCTAATATTCAAAATATGAAGAGCTTGGAAACGAATGAGTGGAAGGCAAAGAGTCAAGCATGTTCACTTCATATTCTTATGTGGGATACAAACAACCAACAAATTTTCTTTATAAAAGATGTGATTTTGGAAGGCATGTAGAGGTTAGAGAGTTTGAGAGTGTGTGAGAGATTATTGAGGTGTTATGCATTAGTTACCTGGCACATATGAAGCTTATGTGAAGAAAATTTGAAGGAAAGAAGAGGCCAAAATGAAGATGGAGATATGCGGAATTTATGACCAGGTAAAACAACACATTATGGTTTCTTGTTTTTATCAGGGGATTGTAGTCTCCTATAAAATTTTGTATTAATAAATAACCAGTTGGAGTTGGTTTAGGTAGGAGCCTCTTGTGGGTTGTAGCGTGCAAAAAACATATGGGAGTTGGAGCTTCCTTGCATGTTTTAGCTTGTAGAAAAAATTAGGTAGCACCCTCCTGTAGGTTGGAGCCTACATAAAACCATATGTAAAAAGGAGTAGGAGCTTTCCTTTGCATCAAAACAATAAGAAAACCATGGTTTTATCCATTTATGGGTTTTCACTTACATCTCTTGTCAACATGTGTTTTTATTATGTGTTGGTGTGATGTTTTTGTTTTCCTATTACTTGTTGTTCACATGTTCAATTTGTTGGTCATTATTTTTCAAGCTGCTCATGTAATGTTTTAGTTAATGAGATTAATGAAAATAATTTTAATTTCCATGAATGGACTAAACTAATTCAACCCCCCCCCCCCCCTCCCCCCAAGTCTAGTTAAGTTTTCATCACCTATTTCTTTCATGAGTGTTGGCTTACATGGGTTAGGTCTAAAATACCCTTCCGTTGATAAATAGGTTTATGTTGTATATAAGGCAATCAAGCATTTCAAGGCATATCTCCTTAAAGGTCAGATGATCATATATGTGCCTCATCTAGCGATCATAACACTCTTTGTGCAACAGGAGTTGGGTGAGAAGAGGGTGAATCATACGACCTACTTGCAAGAATATGATATGGTGTTTAAGTCGGTTAATACTATTAAGGGTCATGGCCTTTTTCAACTACTTGCAGAAGTAAGATATGCTCTAGATTAGGACCTTTCAGAATGGGAGAAGGAAATAGAGTTTTATAATGTTGAGCAAGTTCCCAGTCAAGCTCAACAATGCCATGGTATTCAGATATATGAAAATTCTTAGAGCATGGAACCCTATCCACACATTTATTGAATGAAAAAAAGAGGGAATATTCCTTAAAGCTCTATCTTATCAGCTCAGTCATGGAATTATTTTTAGAAAGCACCATAATAGTGTCTTGCTAATATTCCTAGAGCCTCAAGACGCATAAAAGGTATTAAGAGATTTCTATGACGTACTAGCGGGTGGAAATTTTGCAGGAGATACAACTGCACATAAAGTAATGAGGGTTGGTTATTATTGGCCTAAATTATTGAAGGATGCTCATTCTTATGCTTATAAGTTCCCAACTTGTCAAATATGTGTTGTTCGAGACCAAAATTCAGTTTCCCCACTGCTACAAGTAGAAATTGAGGAACCTTTCCAATAGTGGGGACTAGATGTTATTGGAGAAATATTCCCACACTCATCAAAGAAACAATGATACATCTTGAAAATAACATGTTATTTCACCTAGTGGATAGAAATAGTTCCTTTATGACAATTCAATGACTAGGGAGTCATCCAATTCCTAAAACAAAACATTATAACCAGGTTTGGCGTTCCAAGGTCTCTTGAATTTGATAATGCGACTTATTTTTCTTCGTTCAAACTTTATGAGTTCGCATTAGAAAATGGTATCATATTAAATCATGCATAAAATTTTTACCCATAGGGAAATGGTTTAGCAAAATAAAAAATAAAAAATATCCTTCACATAATTAAGAAAATTGTTTTCTCTTAACAAAGGAATTGGTAGAATAATTTGGTAAATGCATTATGGGCTAACAATGTAACTCCTAAGCCTTCCCTAAAAGCCTCACCATACTTCCTGGTATATGGTAAAGAAGTTATCTTTCCTCCTAACCTATAGCTCCCATCCTTGCAACTCTCCCAATATTCCTAAGGAAGACCATGACTTCTAGTTCAAAACAAGATACATACTTTGCTTAAGCTTGAGGAAGAAAGGATCAAAGCTAAAGAAATATTTTCCATACATCAAAACCATATTAAGAATTGGTTCGATAAGAAATCTTTCAGTACTAAGAGTTCTGATGTGGGTGACTTAGTATTGAAGTGGGATAAGGCCCACGAAGAGAAAGGTGAACACACAAAGTTCCAATCTCTGTGGATAGGCCCCTATACCATCAAAGAGTAACTTGGCCATATTACTTTCAAGTTTAAATATTTATATGGGAAGACTGAACCTCTTCCTGTCAATGGTCGAGATTTGAAGCACTATTTCTAGTAGTAGCTCTAAGCTATATGTTTCCTGTATACTTTTTTTCTTTATCACTTTTTATCAATCTCATGTTTTTTGTGTTTATTCATGTCCCGTATTATTTTATGTTTTGATCATTGTACATAAATAAGGGATTGTGTGAAAGAGTGCATGGATCAGAAAGGCTTCGTGATGGAGAAAAGAGGAAATGTGACAACCATAATTCTTGGATATATGTTAGTTCGTTGTCTTTATCCGAGAATATGTCATCCATAGAGCTAAGATTGGATGGAAAATACGATAAATCCAAGAATAAAAACTTGGGAGAACTTATTAGGTCCGCATCTATTCTAGTGTCCCAAACCCCTGAACTTGGTATTAAATCTACTTGGTGTGTTACATGCTTATCCAATCTAGTAGAGAAAGAATGAGGGAAAAATATATAGCGATCAAACTGATATATCAGAAGTTATACTAATAATTCTCTAAAGGGGCAAACCCTTCTCTCAATAATTCATGATATATCTTCCTCCCATTGAAATAATAAGTGTTGGAGCACAATTAAATTAATAAAATAAGGGTGAAATAAGAGAAAGGATTCATGTGTAGGGAGGTGAAGCAAGTGACTTCGTCGAGGTATTGATCAGGCTCGCTGGCAGTGAAGCAACAATTGTGCTCCTTTAATGACTTCGTCGGGATACTGTCCAGTCCTGCTGGCAACAGAGAAACACCAAAGATGAAACTCACTCATAATATCTTAAACTCATCGTGAATATTACCATTTCCAAGATTGAAACAATTTTTATATGAAATATCTATTTTTGTTTGAACCAAGGGGATATAAGGTGTTATGTATACAACTAGGTTGAGAGGGGAAGTCAAGGAAATATAATGATTGAATCAATACTTCCTAAAGGACTAACCCTTTAACTGAAAAAATATTCCTAGACAAAGAAGTTTAAGTTCTTCTAGTGTGTTTCCAAGTGTTTTTGCTACTACAATACCCTCCAAAAATTCACTCCATTCAAATTTTGGAGCCTACAAAAATTCCATATCAAGTATTGCATTAGTGGTGAAGTATTGTTTCAATTCATTCCACATGTTTTAAGTGTTGATCATTCCTAATTTTCGTTGCAATGTTTATAACATCTGTAGTTTACTACATGGTTACAATACCTTTGTTTTTTTTTAAATGACACTTTTGGTCGCAGTCGCACACACTTTGTTTATTATACTTGTGGTGTGTTTTTAAACTAGTGTTTTGATGTGTATTTATCATTTTCTTATCCTATTTAAGTCTTATTGATGATTTGGTGTGTATCACACTAGATTTTAAGTGTAAAATAATTATGTTTTCCCCTTGTTTTATCTTTTAGACTTAGACAAATTTTGGTTGTACAAGTTAGCCCACTAAGGCTAGGAGGCCGCATAACACATCCTTAAGCCTTAATCAGGACCCCTTCCCTATTCTGAAGTACACCATGTGCCCTTCAAGAGTAAATACCACACTCCCAAGCATCATTCCACCTTCCTTGTTCTCAATTTCACCCTTAAATTAAGCCTTCCTCCTTGTTGAGTGCAGTGTGCACCATCGAAGAAACATCATGAACCCTTCAACTTTCAGCGTTATGCCCTGTGCCCTTTTTTTCTCCCTTGAGTGCATAGCACACTTGGGAAGGCCAATTATTTGTCCCTTCAACCTCTAGACTTACGCCCTACACCCTCCTGGCTTCTCTTGAGCGCACATCACACATTGGATGTTCAAAGCTTGATCCCTTCAGCCATCGACAGTGCACCCTTCACCCTCCTAGGTTTCCTTGAGTGCATAACACACTTCTGAAGCTTTAGTGGCCTTCCTTTACCCTTCAGACCTATTCCCTGTGCCCTCCCTTGATCTTCCTCTCCCCTAGTTGAGCATATAGTGCATCGTCGAAGCCTTAAGCACTCAGTCTCCCCTCCTTGGTAGTGCACCCTATGCCCAAAAGCCTCCTTGTTCTTACTAATGTGCACTATTAGGTCATAAACATCAATTTTACATTAAACATGCTAGAATAGGATATTTTTCATAATGATGTTTACTTTCCATGAGTGATTTTAGTTGTGGTTTTGTTTACTCCAAAACAACATGGTAACGACAAAGAACACGTGATGAGACAAAATGAATAACATTGAAATCATGATGATCAAAGCAGCTCAAAAGACTCCATATGATCAAATACCCTTTAGATGGTGAAAAAATCAACAACATGGAAGTTCCATGCAAGATAAAAGATAAAACTGGTATCATTTATACCTATCAAGAAAGTCCATGTCATTAGTCACTATGAGTCCAAGTCATTAATGTTAGTGATTTGTCATGTTCTCATGACATGACGATGTGGAAATAATGATGTAATTATGTAATTATTCGAAAGAAAATGTAGTGGAAGCCCAAGAGTCATGTATGGACAAAAGAGCCATATGAAGAAGTCCAAAATACATGTAATTCCAAAAGTCATTTAAAATTCCAATGGTCATTAGAAGTTGAAAAATCATATGAGAAGCTCAAGTCATGGGAATATGAAAGGCCATGCATCAATTTATAAAAATAGCCTCATTACTCAAGAAAATGAATTTTCACCTTGGCTTCACCCACAAGGAATTAGAGAGATAGAGATAGTAATTTTTGGGAGGAAGTATTGGCTCTAATGCTCCACTATTGGAGTTAGTGATGTTAATTTTACTCATGTATCTTAGAACTTTTTCTTGATACTTGAAGCCATTTTCCCAACATATTTTCATGCATGGATCATGGATGTTTTGAGACTATTCTTCTAATGTTTATGGTTCATATTTTATTTCACATGTACTAAAGTAATTGAACTATTTCAGTGACTTTGGTGCTAAACTTGCTGGAAAAGTGTTGTGATGATTTTAACAATCGTTTCATCTATGTGAACTATTTCTCTTGATGTCTAATGATTCTTCCTTGTTTATGTGCATGTGTCTTTACTAGATTAGTAATATTACTTCTATTTTAGAGACTCACTTTTCTTCTTTGCAGTGAAATAACCTTGATACATTCGCAATTGAACATTCCACAAGGCACACTCTTTTTCTCATTCAAAAGCACATGTGTGCTACTCTCTCATGTCGACTGCTTAAGCCAAGGAAAGTCTCTAGTTAATGGAACTATTGCCATATTTCCGAATGGGACTCCTACACCAGACGGTGTGAGGTCTAATTGGGACCTCATATCGGGGAGATACCCTATATTTTGGTGGGTTCCAAAACCATCAATAGACCCATTCTATCGGGGATTTTTAGGCTATGAGCCTAGTTAATTGCAGTCCATAATCTCTTTACTCAATTATGGGGGAATATCAACACAAGTTGATATGTGGAGGTAGAAAGGAGACAAATTATTTAATTGATTTAGTATGATAAGATGTGTTTCCCCAACGTTTGAGCCCACCCAAATCATGGAAGTAAAGAGTAGGAATCTATGCGAGGCTTGCAAGGATTTAAATCTAGAAGGATCGATCAAAATCTATGAAGTAATTATTGATTTGTGGATTTATGAATTAGGATGGAAACAAAAGAGAAAAACCTGACTCAATCCAATTCGTGTTATGAAAAAAGTGTAAGTCTCTGCATCATTCGGTATCATAGCATGATACACTTGGTGTAGCATGTGGTCAAAATCTTGAAGAAATATTTTTTGAAGAAGAAATCACATATTATTGCTTGGATGAAAAAGTGATCAATGCATTTTGAATTGGTGATGCAAATAAAAACCAAGGATTCACTATAGAGACTTACTTCTCACCGTGCAAACGAGGTAAAATTACACCAAGATATAAGTAACTATGTCTTGTTGGTTAAAAGAATTGATAGTTCTTGTGCATTATCTAAAAAAGAATATGTTGTTTGGTGCTTATTTATTGTGAAAAGAAATAATTATTATGATATATTCTTGTAAAAGAAATATGTGTATGCATGCACAAAGAGTAGATAATTGTAATAGACTCTCTTGAAAAGAAATATAGATTTAAATGTGCAAAAATAATGACTAAAGAGTTAGAATTTTTGGAAAAATAAATGTCTTTACATATGCATAGAATAATAGATAATTGTGGTAAAATTATGGAGAAAGAAGTATGTTATGCATGCATGAAACTAATAGTTGAGTGTGATATTTTCTTGAGAATGAAATGAGTTTTGCATGCATGGTAAGAACAATTAGTGAGTTATATATATTTGCATGCATAAAAGAATAGTTATTGGGTTAGATCTTTTGGTAAAAGAAAAATGTGTGTTTGGATGCATGAAAGAATAGATGCTATGAATTTTATCCCTTGAAAAAGAAGTGTGTTTTTGCATGCAAGTTTTAGTTAGCGTCCTTTGGAAAGAAATATGTTTTCCACATGCAATAATAATCTCTATCATGTTATTTTATTTTGGAAAGAACAAGTAGTGGCATGCAAGAAATTAGAACTATTATGTCAGCTTTATTTTTGAATAGAGCATACATATTTTCATGTACAATATCTATTGTGAATAACTATCCTTTGGAAAAGAACCTGCAATCACATGCATAAGAATAATATCTATTGCACTAGTTCTTTTGCCAGAGAAGAGTGCGTAATTTCATATACAAAGAAATAGCCGAGAGGCTAGTTTCTTTTGAATAATTTTTATGTAAAATGTCTGCATGTGAGACATTCTCAAAATAGGCTAGTTTCTTTGAATAATTCCCGTGAAAATGTGAAGTCAAGCCAAGAATTTTTTGCCCTTTTTTGAGAAAAATTTTCATTTTTTTCGGTTCTTCAACTTTCTGCAAACTATAACAATTTTTCTGTGTAGAATTTCATTTTGCGATAAAAATAAAAGTTGTGAGAAATTTTGTTAGCTTTCTATTACTTATTTTTTGAAATTTTTTAATGCAGATTTGATATGTCAACTTAGCGTTTATTTGAGTGTGTGTTTCTTAACAATCAAAGGATTCATAAGAAGTCATGTTATGACGCAATGTTGTATTCATTGAAAATTTGTGTTTTTGAAAAAATAAAATGTGTTACAACAATCTAGATAGAGTCTACTTTGTTTTCGTCATATTTACAAAGCCAATGGATGCATATCATAATTACTAGAATTTTTTGAACTGGTCTAATACGAAAATCTGCATATTTTGGATATGTTTCGCGTCGCAAAAAATTTCTTAACATATAAGTTATAAACTAAAAATCTAAAAGCTACCCATTAGAGACGATGGACCATTGTAATGCCCCATAATTTTTTCAATTTTTTTTACAATGTATTTTGGGAGATACAAAATTTTGATTTCACTGAATCACAATGACCCTCATAAATTGTTTGCACCCATTTTATTAGAAAAATAATTAAAATTAGTAAACGTTTATGAAATTCCATAAAAGTTATATTTCTTGAAAGTAGATTCAATTCTGAAAATGCTTGTCTTGGTTCCGACAGTTAATTAACAACCTTTCATGGAGTTTAATCAGTCCAAAGTTGCAGAACCGTATTCAGAGCTTGGTTTTTGCGTAATTGGTGACGCGTTAGTTCGGCCGAACTTTTAATCTAAGTTCGGTCGAACTATGTTTTCCGCCGAAGGCTCGTTAAATCTAACGTCTTAATAGTTTGGCCGAACTTTTAATCAAAAGTTCGGCCGAACTATTGTATAACTCTCCGTCGGCCGGAAAGTTTTGCGGAGCCCCTACTAAAACACATTTCGCGGCAATATAAATTGCCGCGAAATGATTCACAATTTTCGCACATTTCGTACATTTCATCTCATTTTACAAAGATCTTGGTTTGGGTTCAAAAACTTTTCTTCAAAGTTTGGGTTTAAGAGCATTTCTTGGAAGCAAATTGATTTTACAAAGAATTGTTTTGGGTTTAAAGAATTTTTTTGGAAGACATTTCTTGGAGGCGGCCTGATTTTGCAAAAAATTGTTTTGAACTTAAAAAAATTTCTTGGACGTACATTCAAAAGGCATTTCTTGGAGGTATGTACGTGTTTTGAGTTGAAGTAAATCTTTTGAGCTTCGTTTCATTTTTATAAGACATTTTTCTCTCGAATTTTTTAAAGTAAGTGTTTTGAATTGGAGTATGTATTTTTTGCAAAAAATTTAAACTGAATTTTTTTAAATTAAATCTTTTGTGATATTTTTTGTAATCGAGTTATTGTCTAATTTTTTGAAGGAAATTTTTTGAACTTCATACCCTATTATCATGGAAAATCGAAGAACTTGTGCGAGAAAATATGATCGAAAAAGAGACCCCGAGGAACGTAGAGAAGAGACGAGACAATCTCGCAAAAGAAAGTTAGAAGCCCTCTCAAATATTGAAGAGGAAAATCAACCTCAAGCAGAAATTGAAGCAGGTATGTAAATGTAAATATTATGATCTATTGATATATTTAAAATTTTCCTAACGTAAAATGTGAAGCTTAATTTTTATTTGATGAACTAATTTGAAAAATATTTTGTTTAATGTAAACAGACAGAGATATTCCTCAAAATATTGAAGAAGAAAATCAAACTCAAGAAGAAATTGAAGCAGGTATGTAAATGTAAATATTATGATCTATTGATATATTTAAAATTTTCCTAATGTAAAATGTGAAGCTTAATTTTTATTTGATGAACTAATTCGAAAAATATTTTGTTTAATGTAAACAGACAGAGATATTCCTCAAAATATTGAAGAAGAAAATCAACCTCAAGCAGAAATTGAAGCAGGTATGTAAATGTAAATATTACGATCTATTGATATATTTAAAATTTTCCTAATGTAAAATGTGAAGCTTAATTTTTATTTGATGAACTAGTTTGAAAAATATTTTGTTTAATGTAAACAGACAGAGATATTCCTCAAAATATTGAAGAAGAAAATCAACCTCAAACAGAAATTGAAGCAGGTATGTAAATGTAAATATTATGATCTATTGATATATTTAAAATTTTCCTAATGTAAAATGTGAAGCTTAATTTTTATTTGATGAACTAATTTGAAAAATATTTGAAATTATAGATATATTTATTAATTTAGTTATTTATTGAATATGTACTATTTTTTCAAATATGTACAGATGAAATCACTATCGATAATGAGATGTTAGAAAATGTTGACACTCACACATATGGAGATAAAAAACCTGACCATGTTATACGATATCGTGTTAACTGCATTTTTGAAAAGTATTTCTTAAATGAGCGGGTGACAGTTTAGGCTCAAATGTTGAAAGGTCTCCTATCATTAAGAAAATTAAAAGAAGCTACGACACTATTGGGTATTCAAAAATCAACCAAAGATAAAAAAAATGAAGGAAGATGTGATAAAAAATATGAGTAGTGCTATAAAGTCAATTAAGAGATCTAGAGAGAAAGATGTTTCAATTGTACGTAGAGGAATACATATGGCAATGGTTTCATCAAGTACTCAAGAGAATCGTTTGGTAACATCTATGGCACGAGCACTGGGAACCTCGCGAAAAACTTTGCACAAACATCGGAAATTTCGGCTGCAAATAGATGTAAATGATGAACTCGCTTGTTGGAGAGCTATTTGTAGGCAACCATACAAAGATAGACTTGGAGAAAATGTTTAAAAAATAATATATGAATATTGGAAGAACAATTCGCGTGTTTCACCAACTACAAGACATGTGATGCGAAGAAGAATAGCACGAAATCAGTACGAAGAACATGAAAAACATCTCTTGGAAACCACTCAGATAGAGTTATTCAAAAAGTTCAAAGAAGAGAATCGTCAAATTCATGTTTCACTCAGTGCTTTTGTTCAACAAAAACCATGGTATGTAAAACCTATCACCGTACGCAACACTTGTTGTTGCCGTTATCATGTGGAATTTGAGTTATATTATGACACATTCCTTGATTTCGGTAGAACATTATGGAAGGATTCACCTCCTTCCACTATCCGTGAATTCATATCTCAAATTCTATGTGAAAGAGAAAGCGATGAACTATTTTACAAAAAGAAATGTGTTGGTGGTAAAAAATGCAATGATTGTGGAAATTTGACTAAATTTCAAAACAAATATCGTATTGATATAAATGATCAATCATTTTCCAACATGAAAGTGAAATGGAAGAGATATGAATATATCGGTACATCGATTCAAGGTGAAAATAGTGTTAAAAGAATCGAATTACGAGAAGACGAAATTTTTCTGATAGACTTTTTGAGAAAGTTTGAGGAAAAAATTTACAAATACACCAAACATTCTGATAGAGCTCGATGGCAAGACTTGCAATTCAAAAAATCTCGTGAATTTTTTCCACCAGGGACCATTTTGTCATGCTGAACAAAATGTCAATCATATAGAAAGCACGAGTGAAAATCGACATATCATTAAAGAATATCACTTTTATATCAGTGACGATCGTACACATGATAGATGTTTTGTACAACATTGTTTTGGAAAAATTTATGATTCATTGAAAAATCATGGAATAAAATTCAATGAACATTGGATATGGTTAGACGGATGCGTAGGTCAATTCAAATCTGCACTATCATTATTTTGGTTGTGTTTTCTTCATAAGAAAACCAACATTAAACATTGTTGGAATTTCTTTGAGACTGTCCATGGAAAAGGAGAACATGATGGTGCAGGAGCATGCATAAAACGAGCACTTCAAAGATATCAAATGAACCACTCTGCAAGCCGACTTGTGAACGCTGAAGAAGTTGTTCAATGGTGCATCGCTGCTCTAAGCCATGAGAGAAACCCATCAAAAGAAGTGCGAAGGTACATTCAATTTAATTTATAGTGGAAATCTAATTTTAAACATTGTACATTTATCATGCAATGATTATCTTTGATTGTATTTTGATATCATATTTACAAATTATTTTTCTAATTTTCCATACAAAGGTTTTTTGGCATATTGGAAGCGAATATGTAGATAGATCCATTGGAAATGATATTGAAACAATAAAAGGGACTCGAAAATTGCATTCAATTCAAACAAAGTCGTCCAGAAATGTGTTTGCATTGGATAAAATAAAATATTCTTGTTTTTGTGATGTTTGCATAGACAACACAAAATCCAATGACGTTTGTCAAAACAAAATGTATGTGAATGATTGGAAACATACAGAGCTAAATACAAAGGGAAAAATGTCTGTTGCAATTTTTGAAGAAATGCAATCAGACGAAACTGCAATATCATCTGATGGTGATCGAGTTTCTGATCTTTTTAGAGAAGGTAACATTTGAATTACTTTCTAATGATTTAAAGATCTAGATATAAATTTAAATATGCATAATTTTGTTAAATTTATTTTATTGTGCAGGAGATGTTTTTGATGTAATTGCACCTATTGACAACAATGAAAATGTGAAGTATTATTTGATGTGTTTCACTAAACGAAAAATGAAATTATTACAAAACTATAATGATCACAGATTTCAATATGATAGAGGGTCTATTATACTGAAAGGTTATTTTTTCAGACAAACTCATCAAAGTGGAGACTTTTTTTTTACTTTGAAGACTATGAACCTGATTCCATAAGTTGTCAATATAGTCACTTGGTGTGTGCAGCACGCATAAAGTTGATGGAAGTTCAATCAAAGAAAAGATAAAAAATTAAGAGATGGAAAATGTCAAAATCCGATCATGAACGGATTATTGAGGATTGAATTCCATTAGAATTTTTTTGAGTGAATTTTCCAACAATTTATTATCTTTGGATTAAATATGTTTTAAAACTTTCAGTACTCAACTAAAAATTGAGATGCTTATGTTATTTGTGCAAGTGTTTGCACATGTACAAATTGTTTGGGTACAAGCACGTGCTCTAGTATCAACTGAAAGTAGTTTTTCTATACATGTGCATTGATGAAAAATGTTATATGTATTGCATATATATATATATGTCTTCTAGAATGAAATTAATTTTTCTAGTTCTACTATGTGCATTGATGAAAAATGTTACTTGTCTTGGATAGATGTGTTCTAGAATGCACAATTAATTGTTCCAAGTAGTTTTTCTATGTGCATTGATGAAAAACTAGTTGGATTTTTTGGTAAAAAGTTTCAACAATGTAAATAAATCGACAAGGCTACCTATTTGAGTGCATTAACGACATTGACCCAAATTCAAAAAACATATATATGTACTAGACTTATATTTCCAATCAAAATTAAACGGATATCTACTTCTTTAAACTATTTTTTCAATTAGAGCTCAATTGATACATGGTTAGTTGCATTGAAAAGTTATGTTCTTCCTATTGGAAATTTTTTCATTCAAACAAAACTACATGGAGAGATCAAAAGAAATATTAAAATTCCAAATGTACTTCAACCATCCAAGAGGGATTTGTGCAACATTACTTGGCATGATATGCCAATTATAGTGAACAACTATCCAATAGAAACATTTAGCATTATATACCACATATGCCAAATGTAGATTGAAACCATCCAAAACTTTAAAATTTCAATTTTTTTTGATAATATACTTTGCAACATTAAAGCATTAAACACCACATGCGAAATGTAGATTGAAACCGTTCAAAACTTGAGTTTAAAAAAATCAAATTATATATAGATCGTTACTTCACATGCCATGCCAATTATAGTTCAACTAGATCCAATAGAAACATTTAACATTATATACCACATGTGTAAATGTAGATTGAAACCATCCAAAACTTTAAGTTTTAAAAACCTTTTGATTATATATTGTGCAACATTAAAACATTAAAAATTTAAATTTCATTAAATATCACATGCAAAATGTAGATTGAAACCATCCAAAACTTGAGTTTTAAAAACTTCACATGCCATGCCAATTATAATTCAACTATCCAACAAAAACATTTAACATTAAATATCACATGCCAAATGTAGATTGAAACCATCCAAAACTTTTAAATTTTAATTTAACAAAAAAATATAGATCACAACATTACTTCATATGGCAAATGTACTCCAAGCATCCAAAACTTAAATTTTAAAAACAAAAAAATTTATAACACATGTCATTACATAACATGCCAAATGTAGTTCAGATGACAACATTAATTTATAGATGACAACATTACTTCACATTCACATGCCAAAAGTACTAAAACCATCCAAAAATTAAATAAAACAAATTATATAATAACAATGTAATAAAATATGTCCAAAAATTGTAAATCTCACAAGTATCAAACTATATCAAGTTTAACAAATTTTAAAACCATATAAATTTTGAAATCAAATCTACTGTAAATCATGTCCATCAAATGGAGACGAATCTAGCGTCTTCCCTACTAGGGTCTCAGTCCGCGCCCTATCCTGTGAATGGGAAACCTACATACACAATGCACATGTACTTGAACATTAAAATTTGATGTTTTAAAAATGAATGAGAATATATATATCTAGAAATTCATGTAAAAAACAAAATATAACAAAAAAATCATGCAATACCTCATAAGGTTCCCTCTCCATTTGATGAACAGGTTCTCCCATAGGAACATCTGCAGCGGTAAACTATACAATATACATGTATATATATATATATATATGAATGTATGTATGTATGTATGTATATATGTATATATATATATTAAAAAATTTCAAATGAAAATGCATGTGTACATATATAAACTTATTTTCAATTTAATATTAAAAAAAGGAACTAAAGACAACTTGTTCAAATGCTATGGATGTTCCTATCTCCATCGCTAGAGTCCGCGGATTAAAAAAATCTTCTATAGGAACCTAAATTCAAAAAAATTTAAATAACTCAAAATATAGATCTCTCTCTCTCTCTCTCTCTCTATATATATATATCTCAATTTTTAATGGAAATTTTTGAGGTAGAATATATATATATATATATATAACTTTTAAACATAAATTTTAAACTTGTGAAAAATTGTCCATACTTGTGGCTCATCTCCCAAGGAAGTAGAAGGTACATCTCCCAAGGAAGAAGAAGGTACCGCCATCCCAAAAACATCGGACGGAATCGGTATCTGTTAAAACATTTTATCAAATTATATATACATACATGTACATGTGTGCACAATTATTTATTTTAAAATCACTTAAAAAACACTAACATTTGCCAACATATCTTGATGGTCAGACCCATCTGCATTGTTTGAACCAGAGGTCCCAAACGTGATATTAACATTTTCGTCACGCATCATGTGTGAGAACTGCAAATGGTGTTTTAACATATAATCATACATTTTTGTTAGATTAATGTACACATAAAAATAAATGTATACATGTACATACACATGTATTTATTACAAATTGTACACATGTATATGTAAAAATAATTTCAAACCCTAAGGTCACTAACACATACCGTTCCGGTGCCCTCTTCCTCATGAAAAATTAGGTCTTGCAGACCATTGTGACAATTTATTGCATATGTTTGGAGATCTTCAACATTCATGTTGTAAATCTCCTCATCTGTATGATAAACAAAATTGGCACGTGCATTTTCACGTGCTCTTTGTCGATTTAAACAAAGATCGACTCCACTCAATCTGCTATGAACATTGTTGATCATAACATCCCTTGCTTCTCGACTTATTTGAGAAGTCGCATCCATCTCTGATCGCAGAGTTTCGACTCGAAACAGTCGACTCACCAATGGCGGCTCAGGGCGAGGCAACTCCACATCTCACTTAGCGCCCTTATGGTCATATAATCGACCTTTCCCCAGGCCAAAAAATTCTGACAGAAGGTCATTGTAGTTGGGTTTCATACCCAAAAAAAATTCTGCATAAAACATTTGTGCAAAATAAACAGGAACCTCATCATTCCATGGAAGCCTTCCAAAGGCCGCAAGATGTCGATCATACAAATAACTAGCTTTGTCTGGGTGCTTGAAATACTGCACCTTCAACATTTTTCTTTTTGGCCCTTTCTTATAATTAAACATTGACTTGGCCTCTGCTCTTGTAACTTTTTGTTTTATGTCCTGCCATTTATCGGGACCTATCACTGTTTCTTTTCTCTTTCTCATCATTTCTACAAACGAATCAGTCGTTGGCCCCAAATTTCTGTACACCTTTACCATTTCACCCAATGAATGTGTAACTATTTCAAGGCTTTGTCTACTCTCAGCAGGTAGAGACAAAGCCATGAGATCTCTTTGCAATTTTTCATGAAGGCTTTCACACCTTTGTAAGGTGCATTCCGCCATGTTGGTTTCCCATGGTATATCAGTAATCTCAGCTGGATAAGTTGTGCTGGGTTGACAGCCTTCTTCTTGAATGTAGTGAGCTGCCCTGCGTCTATTTTGACCACTAGCTCGAACATTTTCGGCCTCTGCATCAATATATATAAAATTTCGTATATTATAAAAAACACGTGTAAAAAAAGTTGTACAAATTTAATGAAAAAATATTGAAATTGATGGCAACCTTGATGTTGTTGGTTAACATCTTCTCCAACATGACCCTGCTGAGAACCAGACCCAGAATGACGCTGCTGAGAACCAGACCCAAAATGACCCTATTGAGAACCAACAGTCGTTGATTGGCCTTCGGGGGAATAAATATCACCCCCTTCACGCAACCTGCTACCACTCATACCTCGATCGGTTGAACCATGGCCATGCTCCATGGATGGAGTAGAAACCCTTCTCCTCTTACCTCCTAAAAATTAAAATATGAAACTTATTAACAACTAATTTAACTCACAAATTTAATAAAAAATCAATTCCATATGTACACACATGTATGGAGATTTAAGATTATATTTAAATACCGTGAACATCCCTCGATCCTTGAACCTCCATATGGGATTTGGCTGATCTTCGTCGTTCATCCTCCATAATATATATCTATTGGTCGAAATTTACACAAAATAGATTTCAAAAAATCAATTTGTAATTTGGTGTACACAAATTATGTAGAACACAACTTTCAAAGCAATAATTGATCATGTGTGAAACTAAATTTAATCGAAAAAGAAATTATAAAAATGCTAAGTTCACCAAATTGCGCTTTACATGGTGGGAGCACACTTGGTATAAAATTTACCACTTATACACTTTAGTTTGTGGGAGAAATGACACATGTACATAGTTTACCTTAAAGTTGTTGTGTTTTATGGATATAAAAATGAAGAACTTATATTTAGATCCATTCCAGAGATTGACTATAGGGGCATTTACTAGATATGTCACCTTTCATAAAAGATGAGATCTAGAGGCTACCTGGCCCTTTACAGACTCTGCCTATAGAACTTGTAGAAGTAAACAATAGAGGCATTAACAATATCAAAGAACGTTTTCATGCTCAGACATGGGAATGTGTCTCTTTCCCTATGCAAAAAAATAGTTCAAGGTAGTTAATCTTCATAGACATGTCATCAAGCAGGTCAATGTGATCATCCCCAACTTAATTTTCATGAAATTAGGCTTGGAATCCTCTACAACCTGGTGGATGGAGTTGAATGGAAACTAGGTCAAGGCCTTTACAAAAGACATGCTAGTGAATAACACTTACTAGGTTATGCCAACAAATAAAGTGGGAGAAATGTTTTCTCCTCGAGGTTGTCCAATTGGGTGTGTAATACCAACTTCACCCATTTCCTCACGGGTTTCTCTCTTAGGTTACAAATGTCTTCCACCTTATTAGTTATATATTTTTCAATTTCCCGTGGATTCCTTGATTTTTTTCTCCTACCATCTCCCTCTCTCACTCCCCAAATTATTTTCATCAAACATGCCCCATTGAGGATCTGGAGCAATGTTTTCACCATACTTAGAACTGTCATTGCTGCTAATTGAAATTGGAGTCATGTATACTAGATTGCTTGCTTAAGTGGCTCTTACTTGGACAATATCCTGAGATGAGTTTGACATGATGGTCATATGAGGTTGGAAGCTACTTGGTGTAATTTTCCTTAAATATTCAAAAAAACAAAGCAAAAATGTCATTTTCGATCATTTTTTATTAGCTTCTGCATACAGCAGATGTTATCACAATTGCAACACAATCATGTTCCATGAGCACGAATTATGAATGTCACAAGCCAAATTGCAAGGAAATTTTCATTCATTTTAGGCAAAAGAGGGCTATGACATTAAGGTCCATGCTAGAAAAAATTATGCAAATAAGGTTGCTAAGTCTTGATACTTACCATGTGTTTCAAAGCCATAATGAGGGTTGGCTTTCAGAGTGTCCTCTCAAAGCCCTGTCTTGAGATGAAATTTAATTCAATGTCTCTTAGAGTTGCAAGGTGGAATTGATAGAACTATTTGATTTCTTTACCATATATGGATATCTCCTTTCATCTATACCTTTCTCTACCATCTTATTTCCAGGTGAAATGGGAATTTTCACATTTTGAATGCTATTACCATGTAATTTGGTAGCCTGCTAGCTAGACCTATCACAAGTAAGGTTGTCATACCAAACTATTTCTCTTGCTCAACTCAGTGACCATGAATCTCTTCTCACACTGCTTACCATATAAGATCTTCAATTGTACATGTCACGCAAAGTTGGGGGTTCTAGGTCTACACCTATTAGGTAAAGTTACATATTTTATGGCATTGTGGTCCTTAAATTTGGAGATGTTCCACCTGAAAAAGTAGGCATTAAATATAGATGAAAAGGATTTTTTTTAACTTTGATAGAATTTCCTTGTAGAATTACTGAATTTCTCGACGACATCATGCTATGTTTTCTTAGAGAAGAAGGTTTTGGAGGAGAAATTGAATTCTTTCAACTTATTTTTGGCATTGAAGTTTGAAATAGTAGTTTTGATGACTCCATTGATGACCTTGCTGAGGAATTTGATGCACAAAATATTGAATTTGAAGATGGTTTAGAAGATGTTGAAGAAGTTGTAGATTTTGGTGTTGTCACTGAATGTTTCTTTGTTGTTGGACTTGATCAAGACATGTAATTTAACTTTACGAGCAGATTGAAGACCTTGAAGAGGTTTTAGATTTTGTTGTTCTCACTGAAGGTTTTTGTCTAGTTTTGTTTCTTAAACCATCATTTCCATAGGACCTTTTTGGTGAATAGATTCTTGACCTTGATGAGAGGATATGATACCTTGAGGAGGCTACATATTTTGGTGACGTCACTAATTGTTTCTCTTTTATTATGTTTTTTAAACATCTCGCTTAGGGCAAGACAACTCCACATATATTCTGCAGTTTATGGGACATAAATCAATATGTAGAAATATTCACTTGGTTTTTATAATTGGATAGAAGAATGACTTAAAATGACCTTGTATGTCTTCTCATTTTAGTGCTCAAATTTTTAGGAAGGATTTAAGTATCCACCTTTCAAGAATCACTAGAAGAGGTTGATAAAGAATATAGGAAGACAAAAAGATAACCAGTGATGTAATAAATGGATTTCTTGGGAGGTAGATTGGCATATGGAATTTTGGTAGCAAGAACGTTTCCAAATAAGTGAATGTATTTGAAAACCAAACCTCTAGTTTATTTTGGTTTAGACAAGGTCTATAATTTGAAAATTGAATTCCCTCTTTCTTCCTCTTACATACGTTCGAATGATCGAAATCTGGATTGAGGGAAAAAAATTTCCTAAATAAAAATTTTGCATTTTATTTGTTGTACACATGATTTTTTAAAAGCTAATTAACTCATAAATTTCTCACAAAATACACTTAAATATTGACACATAAACACCTTCCCAATTGGATAACTTTAGACGATCCTAAACACTTTTTTATTTAACTAATGAGGGAGATAGCCCAATAAAACTAGTTTGTCCATATTCAAATCAAGTTGGTATCAAAGTACAATTTAGCTCATTTTATTCAAGGTTAGTTAGAAGAATTAGCTATTGGTTTCTGTCTTCAATTTCCTCTCAAAATGAATGTGTACATGCTTTTGAGAGACACACTAGAGGAATAAGGTCCAAATTTTTGATGAAAATGTGCTATGAAAGTAAAGGGTTAAAGGCAAACATGTACAAGGCATAGTTGAGCCAAATGTTGTTGAGGAAGGGCCTAATTATTCGGGTCTTGGTTATGGAAAACATGATGGAGAATGCTCCAAAGCCAAGGAGGCACATGAAGCTGTTCCAAGAAGGAATTTTATTTCGTGTTCATTACCTCAAGCTTGTGAAGTTTGTGTTCATGATGAATGGAAAAGTTTGACACCCACTTTGCAAGAAGATGTTAATAAACATGCGGCTAATGAGAATGTAAAAGAAGAGGATGTTGAAAGCTCTATCTAGTCATTGAATTCATTGCTAGTATTTAGAGGAGAGCCACTACCTCATCAAATTCACCTCCTCAAGAAGGCGACAATGGTGAATGTTCAAGGTATAAATTTTCCTTTAATCAAATTTCTTTTGATTATGATAAACATGGTAAATATTCACATAAGATATAGAAAATAACTTGCACATGTTCCTTTTTTGGTTTGAATAATCATAATGTTTATAGATGTTGGAAGAATATATCCATGCACATTGAAACTTTCTAAATAAATGAGGAAAAAAGTGAAAGGACCATTGGACAAGGAAAATGATGTTGAAAATAATATGCAATTGTTTATTTCTCATTTCCATAAGAAAGGTCACCTTGTAGACAAGTGTTGGACTTTGTATCCAACAATTCATCCACAACATTTAAAGAAGGTGGAAAGAGATAACGACAAGAATGGAAAAGAGGATTCCATAATCGATGAGGGTCAAGATGATTCACATGATGAAGTGCAACTAAAAGAAGCGCCATTGAAATGGTTTGCTAACAGACGGTTAGATTTCTTATCCAATTAAGGCGTTGCATGTATTTTGATGTTTCATGAATTTCTTTGCAAATTCAAAGTATGGTGCATGTTGCATGAAGCAAGATGTTGAAAGTAGAGTTATGTTGACACACTTAAATGCAACAAATATTGAAATTTGTACATCAGCTCTATCATTTGACTTGAGAGTCAGTTGTTTGAAGAGGCATGTTTTGTTGACTTGTGTTTGGTTGATGGTTTTGTACACCAATATGTAAGAGTACATGGATATATTCACATGATGTGATTTTTTTTTCTTTGAAGGAGAAAAATGATATGTCAGCGAGCTATGTTTCTCGCATGATATGCTTTTTAGTTTGATGGTTTTGTTTGTGACAAGACGTCACAATATTTTCGGAAGGTCCACTCTTGAGCGAGAGCCTCATGATTACAACCTAATCATGAGAATAAAATGGGAGTGCATCCTTATTTTGAAAACAAATAGGATTCTAAGCTACCCAGGACTCAAACCATTATTTTTAAATTTGAAATATCATGGTGTGTTGTTTCAATTCCTGAAGCCACAACCCTAACGTAAATTGTTTTATTCTTTTTTTGTAGCATTTAGTTGGTTATATTAAAAGTCAGTTGAATTTAAAATTCTTGGCTTAGTGGCATGAATAAAACATATTGTACATATTAAATGAGGAATTTCACTCTCCCAATAATTTCTAAATCACCCATATCACCAAGAAAACATGTTTTAAAATAACATACATTGGTATGGGAAAGACCCTAGGTTTCAAATATTATAAGAAGGTTTTTGATATGGTTGAGAGAATGTGGAAAATAGAATCCAGAAACAAATTATTTTTCAAAACGTATTACTTTCAAAGTATAAACAAGGAATGTACAAGGGTGTTCAATGAATTAATGCTATTTATTTAAATTCCATGATGTATATCTTACTCATAATTTTAACAAATTATTAAATAATGGTCTAGATTGGATAATTATATTATTTGTCATATATTTTGATGCTTATAGAGTGAAAAAACTGAAAGAATCAACTTGTAGGGTCATTTTAATGGTGGGTGGAGAATTGAGGTCTAAAACCTTTTGGAGTCATTTTGAGGTATTAAATGACATTTCTGGGGGTCAAACGATTATCCCTTGTGCCGAAATCTTGACCATTATTCTACACTTAAAGACATATCCAATGGTGCAAGAAAAATATCAAACGAAGTTCATTCAAAATTTATGCCTTTAGTAAGTTGACCTATCATGTTGACCACCATGGTATGAGAGAATGACATCTTAGCCCCATTACTCATGCATGGCAAGCTAGCTACATGTGGAATTTTAACAAGACTCTAAAAGGTCTAAAATCACAAACCTTGTTAATGGTTGACAAAGTCAAATCTTACATCTAGTTGGCTATCACACTAGGTTAAATACTTGGCCACTAGGAGGAATAAGAGTTCCATTTTGTGTTATTGTATTTTGTTCCATAGTTGAAAATACAACTAGGAGTGTGAAGTTAGAGAGAAAAAATGTATGAAGTTAAGTTTTTATAGCAGCCTTACACGCTAAAAGTCTTAGCTAACTCTAGAGAGATTACCTCTTTCTTTGTACTCACATATTTTCCATACCAGAAAAGAGAGAGTAGAGCATGTTTACATTTTAGTGTTGTTTTTCTCCCATAAGGATTTCCTACGGAAAAAAGAGTCTAGAGCATCATTAATTTTTAGGGTTTCTTGTCTCCCATAAGGATTTCCTAGGAAAATAATTGTGTTGATTGTCTAGAGATATGTATGTGTGTGTTTCATTATGTTCTCTATTTCTTACGTTGTGTTTCATTATGTTTATATTTCTTACATTTCTGCCCTCCTATTTTTCTTTCCAATCAAGGTTTATAAAATAACATGAGAAGCAACATGAGACTTGGAACAATCATTTTCATTATCTATATGGAAGGCAAGAAGGATTATATCCCCTTAAGCTTAAGCTTATGTAGTTTGTCAATTTTATCATATATTTTTTGGTAAGGGTAAATGTTTTTTTTATCTATAGTACAAGTCATGAGTTCCCCAATTTTACCTTATGTAAAGCATGATTCTAGGATTACTACAATTTGTACTTGGTTTTGTATTGTGATGATGCCCTGTCTCAATCACTTGGCCATCTCTTGATGGGTAGTTAAATCTTTATAACAATACTTAAGTAATATTTATCTAAATTTGTATTATGTGAAATTATGTAAAAAATGGTATACTATTTTTCATAAAATTGGGTTGATTTTATCATATATTTCAATGAAAGTTGATTAAATATGTTTTCTTTAAAAGGATCTAACAATTTTGTTAAGGTATGAATTTGCAATTTTGTGTGGTTCTCTATCAACCTTCACTTCCTCATTTCTAGAAAAAATCTACTTGCTCATTCGTATACCCACTTTCTATTCAAATGCATGAGTTTTGAACTCTCGGTAACTATGTTTTTCCACGCAGGAAAATTATATGTCACATTTTATATTAACTCTAAATATTATTTTGAAGTTTGGATTAATGTAATTCTATTATATAATTTAACATTAGAAATAAGTTTAAATTGAAAGCTACTTAGATGAAATATAGCTTAGATATGGCATTTGCAAATTATTATCTATTTATTGAACTAAAGGACATAATTATTACACATGTTTAATTTACATTCAAATGCTTCTTTGATTTATCTCCTACAGCTTAATGCAATGCTAGATATATAATTTAAGTTGAAGGCCCATGAGATAAATATGACTTCTATGTGACATTTGTATTGAATCGTCTATTTGTTGTGTTATATGAACATAATTGGTACGCATATCTAATTTGCATTACTAATATGTCATGCTTCTTTAATTTATCTTTTATAGATGACCATAGCATCCCTTTTTAGTCTATCCCTTTTGACTTCGGATATGTGGGCAATACTCATCCGCATATTTTTCTATCATAAAGTAGTGAGTAAAATTGTATTCCATTTGTGTCAATGTTAAGGTTAAGCACATGGATTAAAGTTTTATATAAGATACATTGCCACGGTGTACATTTATATCTAAAGAGTCCAAAACATCATTCAAGACCATATGTTTTGTTGATGTAGTTTGATTGGTTATATTGCATTTCTTTTGCAGTTGTTGCTGTGGGCCTCACCATCTAGTGATTTTAGGTAAAAAAGTATTTACATGGAATTTTGAAGTATCCTAGAATGTTTATTATTTATCACTACTAGCCTTGGTGATTTAGTTATTTGTTTTGATGCTGCTTGGTTACCCATATTTAATAGTTGTTCATGTTTAATTCATTGTTAAGGATTTTTATTGGCCTGTCAGGATGTATTTTTCTCAAATCCATAATGGATAAAAGAATGAAATTTATCTATGAAAAAGAGAGGTCATATGGAAAAAAAAAATTTTGCAAGTGTTCTTTTGAACCCAAAGAACTTGCAACCCCAATATGGATACAATACTAAGTAATACATAGCCTCCTCATCTACCTTAGCCAGGGATTTGCAATACTATATTTGAGTTGGCTAGCTCCATTTCAAGATATTATAATGTTAGATTATTATTTCTATAGATTTTGATTATGGTAGTAAAATGTTACAAAAAACCAGAAACTACAAATAATATTATTCTAGATATATGTAAAAAGGACATGATAGAGAAAATCAAACAATATTAAACTTTTCATAAATAGTTTAGATAAAAATACATTTTCTAATTTTGATTGTAAATTCCAAGGCTTAAAGCAATAACTTTTCTAATAATTTTTTTTTAATTAATAAATAAAAAAGAAGCATTTTCAATCAAAATCATATCCAACGTATAATAAAAATAATAAAAACAATTTAAAACTTCATACACTATGGCATTACTATGGCAAAGAGCATAAAAATATACAAGCAAAAAATCCTTTTCTATAATAATGGAGAGCTTCAAATATACAAGAAAAAAAAATCTTTCACCCTCCTTGTATCCCAGAGAAAGAGTTGCTCAAACAATCATATTTTAAACAATTAAAACTTGGAGAAAATCATCTGTTTTTGAATTTCAATGATATAAAAAATTATTCAAATATAAGACAATAGTTACTCATACTATAAAAGTTTAAATAATATTAACTTAAAATATATATATATATTTGGAAATGAACCAAAAAATTAAAAATTAAAAATTTCATTTACAGTAACTTAAATCCATATTAACACCTCTTGATAAATATGAAATCAAATTAAATCTATATTAATTAATTTAATAGTTTAAATTCCTATTTTTTGTGTGCAAAATAGAAATATTCAAAGTGAAAGTTACAACTTACAAATATTACTCAAATAGATCACAAAAGGAAATAGAATAACAAACATAATGGACAATATGAACCAAAGTATTATACCTTTATTGATATGGATGGATTCCTAATTACAAACATTTGTGTAAAATATGATGAAGCTTTGGGGGGACTTTAATGAAACACTTTGTGGAAAATATCAAAAGAGTTAAGAAAATGGCTGCTAACTAGTCTAAAAAGAAGGCAACATAAGATAAAAAGGATCTTTTAGAAGTAGAAGAGGTCATTTCAAGGCTTTTTGACAATAATGTAAATGCAATTTTTACTGAAAAAGACTTGCAGTCTTTGAAAATTTTGGAGGGGATAAAGCAATCACTATTAGAAAAGGAAACAGTTCAATGAAGACTTCAAAGTAGAGCCATCTTGTTCGCTGAAGGTGATAGCAACACTAATTTTTTCAAAAACATGTAAATCATAAAACCTGCAACTAAGCTGCAGATTTGGAAAAATATTACATCCATGAAACAAGACTTTTATAATTTGATTAAGGAGAGGCAGATGTCCAAGTTTTCATGGAGACAATTCAAATCCCTCCATGGTGTCAAGAAAATGGTATAGAAGAGGGTAATGAGCATGCTGAAGCTGAGAGTTATGTGGGGAAGCTAGAGGCAAGTGTCATAGATGTAAAAAAAAAGAACAGAAAAGAAGATGATCCAATCCTACAAAGTAAGCTACCTACTTGCACACTCTTTTTGCAATTTTTGCAAAAGAGTCGAATGGCTCAACAAGAGCTCCAAATAACATGGGAGAAGATGGGATATCCACTATAAAAGTCTTTTCATTCATGAATGTGAAAAAGTGGAGCAACGATAAATGGCTGATGTCAAAAATCTGTAAATAAGGGATGAATTGTACATTCAATCAATGTACATATAGCATAAAAATTATATGTGTTCATATCACAGTTTGTCCCAAAGCATATATTCATCGATATGGATGGTATCTTACATCGCTTCGCTGCTAATGAGATAAGATGTTTCTGCCAATGATGCGTGTACACCCCAAGTGAAATAATAATACTAAACAAAGTAATTAGGCCATGGAAAAGATAATTTGATTACGACTGTTAAAATTGGTTTTTAATTTTGTTTAAGCTGATTTTGCAATACCATCGTCAACTCCTGAGTAAGGAAAATTGCGAGTTTTGAGTGATGGATGAAGTTGCTACAGTTTAACACTTTGCTAGGGACTGTAATGATGAGAATGAGACACAAACTGTAAAAAAGGAAGCACTGTAACGATGAGCATGAGACACAAACGCCAAACTGCAACTTGCAAGAACTCTATATATAGATTCCCTGAATATATGAATTATAGATTCCTTGAATAAGTTTTGTTCAAGAAATTATGATAGCGAGTATGCTGAAGCCTATTACCAATGTGTTATTGGGTACCATACTATAGTAAGATAGATGTCCTGAGAAATAAACAACTCTAAAAAAAAAACATAGAAAATATGGTAATGGAAAGAATATTGCATACAGAAAATGTAAAATGTAAATGAAACATTACTTAATTAAAAAAAATTGCACAAAATGAAACAAGGAAAAGAGGAAACAAACCTCTATTCCCTAGAAGATGTTACCGAGACAACAAGTTATAGTTCAATTTCTTAGTATAGCTTTGTCAAAAAGAAATCATAACTATCATGATTGCAAATGAAGAATTTGTAGTTTCCAATTCTTAAATTACAGAACAGAGTAAAATAATACATTATATTCCAGTTCCTTCAGAAACAAATCCGAAAATCAAACCTATATCATATGTATACAAACAATTCAGAAAAATAATATCTGGCAGCAAAAGAATATAAACCTCAACCAAAAACAACAAAAACATCTCCAGATACTTTAGAAAGATAGCCCATCAGTAAATCATAGCACACAAAAATTCCAACCCTAAAAGCCTTAGCAAGAAAATAAGAACCAAAATTAGGCGAACTACCAAAGACAAAACCCAAAGTGTCAACATATTAAAAAAAAACGAATCAAAAGAAACAGTAAAACAACTGGAGCAGATAGAACTTGCAATGCTTAATAATACAAGTGTAGGGAAATTTATAGTTCTAATTCAAATTTTCTATATTCTTTATCACTCTGTATTCTATATAACCCGGGTCGGTGCATATTTCATTGGACAATCGTTGTAGTATACTGGTGAGCAGGGACTTTCAAAAACAACCACTGATTTTAGCATATAATTTGTATGACAACCAAAAATTTATCTTAGGAGCTTAGATGTTGTGAGGATGTAGCTCATATGGTAGAGTGTTCGCTTAGCATTTGAGAGGTATGGGGATCGATACCCCGCATCTCCAGATAATGTATCACGAAAGGGGTTTTGGCAGAAAGTTCGCAATCGATCCTGTGAGTGATAGTTTAAACTTATTTTTGAGTGGAGGTTCGGAATCCATCATTGGATAAGTTTGTTTTGTCACCTAGTGTTGTGTTTGATTGTCTATTACTATGAAACACAATCTATGTAGCAGTAAAAACAAATTACTATAAAAAGCTACTCTACATTCCTATTCATTGTCTATTATTGTAAAACACAATCTGTGTAACAGTGAAAACAAATTACCAAGCTACTATGCATTCCTTTCCCAGTTTAAGGGTTGTGTAACAGTGAAAGCAAGTTACTATGCATTCTTTTTTCGAGTTTAAGAGAACTGGAAAATTTGACAAATGAGTCTATTTTGAAATTCCAACCCTGTACCTATCATGTTTTATTGTATATTACTGTCAAACACAATCTAATATACATTCTTTTTATTGTCTATTACTATAAAAGACACTGCAAAAATAAGGAAAAAGGCATTCGTTTATTTTCCACAGAACAAGATACTTATGAAGATATTTTTTGACAGCCCAAAGAGCGTGGACATACTCGACGAAGTCGAAGAGCACAGATGGGAGGAGCACCAGCATGGCCGGGACAAGCAACAGCGCGAACAGAGCAGCAGCGATAGGGACTGAAAATGCATGAACAATGAAATTGGTAAACCACCAAACTTCGCAAGCGATTTATTTATAGAAAATAGTTCGGTCGAACTATTTTAAAAGTAAAATTTTGGCCGAACTCACAGTTTGGCTGAACTTTTTTTAGAAGTTTGGTCGAAATTTTGTTGCTGGTTTTCCAATCTCCAAAAAAAATTATGTTTTCCCGCGTCGTCAATGTGCTGTCAATCTAAACGGAATCACGAGTTCGGCCGAAATATTGCCAAAAAAAAAATTCGGCCCCTGATTCTCACAAAAGTGTACCCTAGCTTCACGTTTCTACCCATGGGTATAAGGCGTAGAGCTGTGAACAAAACATTGATCGAAAAAATAGTGCGTTAGCACATATAAACAAATGGAAGTGCAGAGAAATCGTGGTAAAATTGCTAGAGTGTGAAGCAGTTTTTAATTCAGAACTGTGTGTGGAACTGCGAAGACGCGTTTGAAGAAAACCATAGCTGGTCTCACATGCCTTCACAATTGGTATGTGGTTTTCCTGAAAATAACGCGATATCCTTCATTGGAGGACATGTGGAAAAAGTGCTAAGACTAATACACTTTTATCACGTAAATTTTGAGATTTAATTTTCATGCAATTTGGTTACACGATATCCGTCTCATGGTGAGCGCTGGAAAATCTACAGTGGCCTCATTGTTCGATATATGAAAGTTAATGAGGCAAGTTAGTTAGTGGGCCCGAGAAAGTCGTTTTAACATTTGCTGGTGATTGAGTGTTGAAACAGAAATCGAACTTTAAAATGCTATGGTCGCATGGGATCATATGTATAAGTGTTGGGATATAAATCCAAAGCCAAGGGTTTATTTATAATGACTCTTAACATTTGAATAGAGGGCGTAATATATATATATATATATATATTAATATGGTTGAGGTGAGTTATGGTTGTTGTGGGTCCCAACTTTCATATATGTTAGTTCTTGGGTTTAAAAGCCTAGCGTCAAGGGTCTTATATAATATTTCAAACCCTTGATTGGAGAAGGTAATGTATTGTTGTATTATGGTTATAGAAGTGTCGTGAGTCATCAGTATCTTGGCTCTAATCAAACTTTATAAAGGAAAATGTTGAATGGAAATTCACACAGAAAGTGAGAGCGAAGACTTTATGATATATATTGCCGGACCATATCATAATTTGAGTTTAATTCAAAGTCTAAATACACTCAGACTTCTATAACTGAAGGCTGAAGATTTATATGTTTGGGTTCAATAATAAATATTGACTATTAAATCGAAAATACATTCATATTTCATAAAAGACTGAAGACCTTTGGGAGTTAAGTACAAATCGAATATTTATTCAATATCATGAATGGGTTCAATCCAAGTCGAACATTACTCGACTTCAATAGAATGGGTGTATTAATATGGTCTCCAACAGAAATTGAAAGGTAATTCCGTGTATGGTCGTGGTGATTGGTTTTATAACCATATGAGTGTTAGTCTAAGACCTCAAAATAAGGATTGAAATAAACTTCCACTTTTTGTTAATTTGCCAAGGGGGGCATGTTAATGGGTCCGCATATGAATTCATGAAGCGGGTTTAGACCATGGTTTAAAAATTTATTGAATCAAGTCGAGTTCCTCCATATAAGAATGGATGTATGGTTTTATAATCATTGTTAATGAGTAAACCTTCACATTCAAGGGTTGTACTATTGCCTTTATAAAACATCAATTTTATTGGAAGATGCTTCCGTAAGTTGACTTGTATATTTAGGTTATAACAGAGATTTTAAACTTTGATGGAAAGGCTTCCGCATACATTTAAATTGCCAGCCCAGGGAAAATTAATGGAGAGGCATTTTTATATGCATGAGACTTTGAGATTTATTTGGTGCTAAACTTGTAAAGTAGTTATATATGCAGCAGATACACAATTACAGTGAACATGAGAGTATTCAGAACTGTTACATGACAACAACTACCAGATTTAGAACATAATTTGGGAAATGCATTCTACATGCATGGAAAAGAAAAATGCATAGCAAGCCAAGGGCTAAAAAATGGCTAAGTGAAATTGATTTATGTAACTGTAAATGCGAATGTAAATGATTTAAAATTATTTTTATTGTATGTGATGCAAAGGCAAGTCTCCGTAGGCAAAGAAATACCCCACTGTAATCTTGAAATGTATACATATTGTTATATTTTTCTGAATGAGTTGGACAAAGAAATGAGAAGGTAGAAGTCAAAGAGTCATGGCTGTTCACTTCGAATTCCCTGTGGAATACAAACGGTCATGAGGTGAACCCTATAAATGATATCACATAAATATGCATAGGGAGTTTTTAGAGAATGGAGAAATGAGGCAGAGAGGGTAAGAAGAAGGAGGAGCAGATAGAGAAGCTGTGAAGATTCAGAGATGTTATAAGGCAGATATGAAGGATAGTGGACAGCAGTAAAGAAGATACAGAATAGAGCTGATATCCAGGTAAATCAGCACGTGTTTTTTTGAAAAAGTGAGGAAGTTGGTGCTTCCATATCAAGTTGTAGCTTGATAGATGTCAGTTGTAGTTGACTGAGGTAGAAGGCTCCTGTAGGTTGTAGCCTGCACAAAATAGATGAAGTTTGTGCTTCCATATCAATTTGTAGCTTGATAGATGTCATTTGTAGCTGACTGAGGTAGGAGCCTCCTGTAGGTTGTTGCCTGCATAAAATAGATGGGAGTTGGAGATACCTTGCAAGTTGTAGCTTGCACAATTGAGGTAGGAGCCTCCTTTAGGTTGGAGCCTATAAAAAATCTGTGGTGAGAGCGAGTTGGAGCTTGCCTTTGCATCACAACAATAATAAGATGTGGTTTTCTCCCTTATGGGTTTCCACTTATATCTGTTGTCTATGTGCATGATGTTTATGTGTTTATATGGTGTAACTAATATGCTTAATACTTGTTGCTCACATATTGAGATTGTTTCTAAATTATCTTAATACTTGTTGCTCAGATATTAAGATTTCTCACATATTAAGTTGATCATAAAATAAAGGTGTAAATAAGTTTAAAGGATATTTTTAAAAGTCCATGAATGTGTTAAGACGATTCACCCCCCCTCTCAGTTTAACTAAGGGTTCAACATTCATGCTTTAGGGGGCAATTATTATAGGTCAATTTGGGCGCCATTCCCAATGACCTTGTTAATTGGCCATCATCTCCACGACCAATGAAAAAGAGTCCATCATTCCCTATCATTTCATTTGCTACATGCCCTAAGACAAAGAACAAGACAAATCATACATGACTTTTATCTGCAAAGGTTTCCAAGATTTGAAGTTTATAATATATCAAATGAGAGCTCATCAACGATGCCTCTAAAGAGACTCAGTGTGTTGCATATGCAGGTAGCCCCATGCAAGGCTGCTCTGCAAAGCACTTCTCGACATTCACAGGTGTGTTGGCCACATTGGGAGCGAAATTCTCATTGTTCCAGAATCTCCACTTGGCGAGTGCCTTCTCGAAGAGTTCACATGTGTCAAATTTTGAATCCATGTGTCCATTTGACATCTACAAACATGATTCAAACATTACTATTATGATATTTCTTAAAAAAAATATTCCTAGATTCTACCCATTTTGGCCCTACTGCAATTGCTCCCCCTCCTTTCATAATCCTACATATTAAACTTACATAAAAATTATTTATATTTATATAAGGCATGTTTTCTCCTAATTAATTCCCTTACCTTTTATTTACATATATTATTTGATTTTGACATTTTTTGAATGTTTTATGTACCTAACTCTCATTTAGATTTTTTTTTACATATATTTTAAAATTTTTGGGTTTTCCACTTAGCATCTCTCACCTATTTATTTAACTAATCTTTATGATATTTCCATTTAGTGTCCTCATGATGAGCCACACTCATTTGGTGAAAAATTGTCAAAAAAAAATTATTATCCAATTTTAAGTCTACTAAGGCATACATACTCTACGGCCCTTTGACCACTTAGGGGGAAACACATGCTCTTAACCATTAGGCCCACTCAAGCTATATCAAAATCAAAATTCAAACAATATTTTATTTTATTTTATTTAACATTTTAATTAAATTTTAAAACTCTTGAAATTTTTAATAGATAAAAATAATGGTCGATGATAATTTCTAGTGACTTTTTATCTTACTTATTTACAAAGTAATATAATATATCAAATTAGTTAATCCTTAAGGGTTAAGGGTAATGGGCTTAGGGCTTAGGGTATCTTGGGCTAGCATGTTGAGGGGTTAGTGGTAAATGGATTAGTGAATAAGGTCTTGAAGGATTAAGGGTTAAGGGCCAAGATCTTGGTAGTTAATTGATTGATGAATTAAGGGCTTAAATTTTAGGTGATTTACAAGTGAAGGGTTAATCATCATGGGTTACTAGAATAAGGGGTTATGGCATAATTTATTCATGGATTCTAGGTTAGGGGTTAGAGGCTTAAGGTTTAATGGGTCAAGGGGTTAATGGGTAATGAGTGCAGCTCTTAAGGGATTATGGCTTGGGGATTTAGGCTATGGTAATTTAATGGCTATGAGTTAAGGGCTTATGGGTTGAGATAATTATCCCGTAATCCCCTCATCAAGACTATTTCGATCTCCCATGGTCATAAAACAAAAAATTTAAATTTTTTTAGAAAGGTTGTGCACACATTACAACCGAAACACTAAGCTACTCTAAACTTTATTACAAAGGGCACCGAGTTTCATAAGCGTTTGTATTTATTTTGTTATAGCTTATTGTTGGCGCCTTATTATTTGAGAATAATTAGGAATTTTTTGAATGGCTAGAATGGTGACACATTGCCTAAGTTTGGGAAGTTTCTGAGAGGAAAAATAGTGAACAAGAAGAGAACTAGGAGTTGCGAAATATTGATGGGAGGAAGACAAATATAATTGAGCAAGAAAAATCAGAAGAAAACTAAGCAATGGAAGAGAGGAGTGAGGAAGGACGACAAATAAACTCGAAGTTAAGGTGGGCATGATGTGATAAGGAAAGGAGGGAAGAAAAAGGAGATAGAGGATAGAGAACAAGAAGAATGCAGTTGCGCAGAGTGACCAACACCATTCCGTAATGGGGTTATCATGTAATCCTATAATTTTTAGTATTTTTCTTAGAAATTTGAATAGCTGTTAAATTACTCACCAATATTATCCTGATCACACACTATTTGAGCTTCATGCATAATACATAACCTCTTCTACTATTGATCATCAATTTGCGGAAATTAAACAATCGCATGCACACATTAAAACCATAAACAATCACACATATAAACACAGTATTTATGGGAAAGCTTAAAGCTGAAAACCACCAACTATCTGTATATTATAATGATAGATATCATGTAAAAATAATAGCACAAAGCTCCTCAGAAGCTCTTAGCACTATCTCACATGCTACACACTACACAAGCTCAGATCAAGCAAGTCACATGCTCAAATCTCCTCCACCTCTTAGCCAGCCTCTACTACGCAATCCAATATGGATAATCCTGAGATAAAGGTTAAAATCCCACCATTATGTACTTCGAAATCCTCATTGGCTTCTCAATCAATGTGTGTGCAAATCTAATGCACCAGTATAGTCACAACTGATAGTCAACCTGCTCTTTCACCTACCTCCATCACTAATATCAACTGAAACTATCCATGCACTGAAGTTAAATGGCATGTTCATTAGTTGATTTATGAGTTAATAATTAGTGAATTAATTAATAATTAATTCACACCACTCATCACTAGTGTATTAATGAGTTAGACTAAATACAAGTAGTTCAACTAAGTCAAATTGAACATAACTCCATCAACTCCTCAATCAACTCCACCAAACTCACTCACATGAGTTCTAACTGAAGTCATCATGAAATAGCTCCACTTAGACCCTAGGAATAGCATAATTCCTTCTGTCAGCTGCATGTGCCACATCCATGCATCAAACTGAAGTGCTCCAAGAGGATAAGATAATGTTTATAGTCCAAATATTATTAAGAGCTAATAATATTCGACATTTCTATTTTTAGACTGGCAATCTAAAAATAGATTCCGCCCAGTATGTCTAAAAATAGAAGTCCATATATTTTTCCAACTTTACCATCCCTCCAAAAATAGCATCCCGCAACTCATAGAATCATGATCGGCATGTCTAAAAATAGACATAGTCTAAAAATAGACTTTGCGCAAAAAATAGCCTGCGGGCCCACTTAGTGAAGGCGACTTCTTTCCACTAAGCTTTGTCATCTTGTTGCATTCTCAACACTCCCTCTCAACAAGATACAGATTATCTGCAACCCCTATCCTGCCCCTGTGGTATTCGAATTTTCTCCTGGTGAGCGCCTTCGTCAAGATATCAACATCCCGATCCTCCGTAGGAATGTATGAAAGTAACATGATCCTCTGTTGCACACAATCTCTGATATGATGATACCGGATTAGCCGAGAGTTTGATGAAACTCTAGTTATCACAATAAATCATAGTAGGATCCAAGTGTGAACCAAAAAACCCGACCAAGATCTTCCTAATCCATATAGCCTCGCATGCAGCCAAACTCACTGCCATATATTTGGCCTCTGCTGAACTGAGTGCCACGGATCTCTGCTTCCTGCTGTACCAAGAAACTGCTGTCGAACCAATACTGAGAATCGCTCTAGATGTGCTCTTTCTGTCTGTTGGGCTCCCTGCCCAATCTTCATCCGTGAAGCCACACAGTTTCACCTCATCTTTCTGTCTGTACCACAATCCATATCCCAATGTGCCTCTAAGATAACGCAATACATGCTTGCCCGCCTTCCAGAAGAGATTGGTAGGCTTAACCTTAGCTTGTGAAAGTTGGTTAACTGCATAGCATATATTGGGTCGTGTATTGACCAGATACATAAGCGACTCCACCAACTGTCGATAAACAGTGGCATCCACTACCTCTACTGAAGTAGCATCCTCCTTCCTCCAACCACCAGGAAGAGGAGTATCAACAGGCTTGTAGCCATGCATGTTGAACTTCTCCAGTATCTCCCAGGCATACTTACCCTGAGAAACAAATAGTCCACCACTGCGCTGCCAAATTTCCAATCCCAGGAAATAATGAAAGAGGCCCAAGTCCTTCATCTCAAAATATTTTACAAGATCCTCCTTGCATGAGAGTATCAATAGCTCATCACCTGTCAAAATCAAATCATCTACATAAAGTAAAATGATCAGCAACTTACCCTCCACCACAATCTGGTATAGGTTTGGATCCGCCTCACTCTTGGAGAATCCAAGTCCGGTGAGATAACTGTCTATCTGTGTGTACTAAGCACGAGGTTCTTGTTTCAACCCATACAACGCTTTCTTGAGCCTGAACACATGCGACTCACTGCTGAAGATCTCAAAACCTTCGGGCTGCTCTATGTACACCTCCTCCTCAATGACTCCATTAAGGAACGCAGTCTTCACATCCATTTGATGAATGTGCCACCCCATCTGCGCTGAGAGAGCTAGGATCATCCGTATGGAAGAATACCTTGCAACAGGTGCAAAGGAATCCTCATAATCAATCCCCTCTATCTGTCAAAAGCCTTGAGCAACAAATATTTCCTTGTACTTCTCCACACTCACGTCAGCTTCCTGCTTCACTTTGTAGATCCATCTCAAACCCACCACTGATTTCCATTCCGGCCTCGGGACAATCTCCCATGCATTGTTTCTGACAATCGAATCATAATCTTCAACCATGGCATCTACCCATGCGGTGTCCTCCACAGCTTCCTCGAAAGAGGATGGCTCTGTCATGATACACTTTCTCATAAGAGCCATTTATCCAGTATATCGTTCAGGTGACTGTCTCTGTCTGCACTGTGATGTAGGTGCTCCTACAACCTTCTCTGCATCTTGAGCCAGTCGCTCAGCTTCTGTAGTGCGCTTCCGCCCTATGATGGTTGGCACTGCATGAGTGGTCTCTTCCACTCCATTAACCTCCTCTTTTGGCTGATCCACATCCTGAGACTCATCCTTAGGAACTAATAGCTCCTCTTCTGCATGCAAGTGTAGCTCCCTCTCAAGCGAACACTTCATGGCTTTCTCCTCCTTAAATTTGATATCCTATCGCACAATAGTCTTTCAATTGTATGGAAAATACACACGAGAGTTGTGGGGCATATCAGTGTACCCCACAAATATCCCAACCTCTACGGTCAGCTCCAGCTTCTTCCTGGCATCCTTCATCACATGAATGTAAACAGGTGAACCAAAAATCCTCAAATGGGAAATATCAGGTCTGTTACCAGAAAATGCCTCCTTGGGTGTACTCATGCCAAGTATCCTGTGAGGACAACGGTTCTGCACATATACTGCAGTATTAGATGCCTCCACCCACAAGTGAGTGGGTAGGCCATGATCATGCAACATCGCCTGTGCAACACCCACGATCGTTCTGTTCTTCCACTCAACAACCCCGTTCTGCTGTGGGTTATGAGGTGCTATGAGCTCTCTTTGAATTCCTTCTATGCTGAAAAAGTCCTTGAATTTGCTATAGATGAATTCACCACCATTGTTTCTCCTTAGAGCCTTCACCTACTTCCCCGATTCTTTCTCAACCAGTGCCTTGAACTCACAGAACTTTGAGTATGTCTCACTCTTCTTCTACATGAGGAAGATCCAGCACTTCCGAGAAAAATCATCAACAAATATCACATAGTACATGTGCTTTACTGTCGAAGCTACTGAGAAAGGTCCACACACATCTATGTGAATTCTCTCAAGGATTGTCGTGGCGCGACTATCCTTCTCGTGAAAGGTAGCTTTCACAAATTTTCCCAAGGTACACCCCTTGCACTGATTTGACTGCGCAAGAGTGCCTTTAGCAAGCCCACTAGAAATATGCTGCAGTATCTTCAAAGCTCCATGGTGAAGGTGGCCCAATCTTTGGTGCCACAACTCAACATCATCCCGGCTCACCACTCCTTCTGCCTTGCCTGCCATTGCTACATAGCTATCTACCTACAATTGATAAAGGTTCTTAACTCGAACCCCTATCCTCCGGGTCACCAGTTGCCTTACTGCACAGGAAATCCTTTCCCTCGCTAAAGACAACATCATATCCCTTGTCTTCTAACATCGCCACAGAGATAAGATTCTTCTTCAATCCCGGAACATGCACCACTTCCTTCAATACGAAGGGTTTACCATACTCCCTCTCAAAGGAAATGGTACTGATACTGGTCGCACTATATCTACCATCATCGCCCATCTCGATGTGCACTCCAAGATATTTCTCATCCAGATCAGTAAAAAAATCTCGATCTCTTGTCATGTGAAAAGATGCACCACTCTCCAGAAACCACACTGATCCCACCATACTTGAGAGAAAGCATATGATCAGAGAAAAATCCAGCTCAAACTGTGAGGCCAAAGCCTCTGCAGCTATAGATCTAGCAGCCTGCTTATTTTTCTTCTTCTGCGAACAATTTGTGGAATAATGTCTGTGTTGGTGACAGTGAAAGCACTTCACCTTAGACATGTCCTGCTTCTTGCCTTTCCCACCGGAATGAGAAGCTTTATTTCTCTTCCCCTTATTTTCTTTGGAAACCAAAGCGAAATTACCTTCATCAGAGTTCTTTGATGACGATCCATCCTTGGTACTCCGCCTTATCTCCTCTTGCACAAGATCCGACCAAAGTCGCTCCCATCCTGACAATTTCTCCCGACCTTTGACAGAGTCCTGATAGGAATGCCAACTCTTCAGAATCCCAAGGAGAGCCAAGCTCACCAAGTCCTCATCATCTACAGTCACCCCCACACTTCCCAACTCATCCCTGCATTGGGTGAACTTCATGAGGTACTTGGGCATACTGTCGCCTTTCTCCATCTTTATGTTTTTGAGTTTATCGTTTAGCGCAAACTTCCTCTGGTTGCTCTTGCTTTGGAATAAATCTGTCAAGGCTTTCCACATCAAGAATGGAGAAGCCTTACCATGCAGGCTAGATACTATGTGATCCTTCACGCCCTCCAACATAATCCTTCGACACTTTGTTGTCTTCTTTTTCCAAGCCTCAATTACGGCAGCATTGCTATAAGTAGGCTTTGGGACTTCAGCATATATGAACTCCTTCAACCCATTGTCATCCAACACTACCTCCATCCTGTCCTTCCATGCAATATAATTCGAGCTTCCCTCAAGGGCATACTCCAATCACAATCCTTTGAAAGACATCTCAACTTCGACACCAAGAAAACATTGCTGCAAATTCGAATTCCACCAGCACAAAACTCAACCACTTCAATGTTTTGCAATTGCTTCAATGATCAATACTGCTCCAATACCATGTAGAAATTTGAATAAATATTAAATTATTCACCAATATTATCCTAATCACACACTATTTGAGCTTCAGGCATAATACATAACCTCTTATACTATTGATCATCAATTTGCGGAAATTAAACAATCGCATGCGCACATTAAAACCATAAACAATCACACATATAAACATAGTATTTATGGGAAATCTTAAAGCTGAAAACCCCCAACTATATGTATATTATAATGATAGAGATCATGTAACAATAATAGCACAAATCTCCTCACAAGCTCTCAGCACTCTCTCACATGCTACACACTACACAAGCTCAGATCAAGCAAGTCACATGCTCAAATCTCCTCCACCTGTTAGCGAGCCTCTACCGCGCAATCCAATATGGATAATCATGAGATCAATGTTCAAATCCCACCAGTATGTACTTTGAAATCCTCATTGTCTTCTCAATCAATGTGTGTGCAAATCTCATGCACCAGTATAGTCCCAACTGATAGTCAACATGCTCTTTCACCTACCTCCATCACTGATCTCCACTGAAACTTTCCATGCAATGAAGTTAACTGGTATGTTCATTAGTTGATTTATGAGTTAATAATTAGTGAATTAATTAATAATTAATTCACACCACTCATCACTAGTATATTAATCAGTTAGACTAAATACAACTAGTTCAACTAAGTCAAACTGAACACAACTCCATCAACTCCTCAATCAACTCCACCAAACTCACTCACATGAGTTCTAACTGAAGTCATCATGCAATAGCTCCACTTAGACCCTAGGAATAGCGTAATTCCTTCTGTTAGCTTCATGTGCCATATCCAGGAATCAAACTGAAGTGCTCCAAGAGGATAAGATAATGTTTATAGTCCAAATATTATTAAGAGCTAATAATATTTGACATATCTATTTTTAGACTGGCAATCTAAAAATAGATTCCGCCCAGTATGTCTAAAAATAGAAGTCCATCTATTTTTCCAACTTTACCATCCCTCCACAAATAGCATCCTGCAACTCATAGAATCATGATCGGCATGTCTAAAAATATACATAGTCTAAAAATAGACTTTGCGCCAAAAATAGCCTGCGGGCCCACTTAGTGAAGGCGACTTCTTTCCACTAAGATCTGTCATCTTGTTGCATTCTCAAAATTTTTGAAATACTATGTGAAGGCATGTTGTGTGTAATGTAATATTTTCTAAATATGTTAATGGAAATAGGACATTGTCAAACTTATGTATTGTGTTTGAATAGTTACTTGTTATGCTTTGATTTTATGGTTATCTATCTATTGAGTCTTTTAGTACTTTTTTCTTAACAATATACATAACTTGTTGCACATGGGCATATTCATGGTAATGTTAAGAATTCTCTAAGGTTGTGTTGATCCATGGTTGTTCCCTTGGTACTAAATCTCAACTCTCTCATCTAAATAAGGTTGCGGCCTTGCAGAGTCTTGGGTAAGGTGAAAATGTCGGCACTTTCCTAGACTAGAATGAAGCCTTTTTGGTCTTTGTGCCTGAAACTCGGTCGTAATGAGGTTATTATATTTAACCAAAAAAAAAAAAATTGTTGGTACTTGAAATATAACACTGCATTGGAATATGGTATCAAGGATCTTCAAGAAATAATTACAAGGTTGGTGGTATGACCATATATATCAATTCATCTCTCAACAAGCTCAGCCACGATAACAAGGTGAAGGAAAGTTGAAGGATTTGGTCTTATATGCATAATTGGATAATGACTAATACGAGATTTTTTGGTGTGAATTTCTCGAACAACTCTATAAATCGTTAAGAAGACTTGAGATAAAAGGGAATTTTAGTGAATAAAGCAGATCCCATCGTACCTGGACTCGAGTAGATATGTTCGAACTAAATCGATTGGACATCCATCTCACCCAAGTTATAAATTTCTAGGTCGAGACTAAAGTAGAAGGATATATTATTGATTTTGATGAAAAATGCCACAAGTCCTTTTCTAAGGCTCAGGACATATTCATATCACTGTTGTGGGGAAAAATACCAAATTAAATCCCTCTATAGATTAAGGTTCTAATGATGGAAGAAATTTTGTTGGTATTCCAAAACGCCAACATGGAAGCTTAAACACTGAGTAATAGGGGAGGATCTAAAAGGAGGTATGTTACAGAACAAGGACTTATGAAGGGATCAAAGAAATGGATGCAAATGACTTCAATAAATCTAGGAATGTGAGGGAACAAGGAAGATAAGAAATAGTAGAGAGATACACGAAAAGGAAATGAGAGAAATCAATAGGAAATAAAAGGGTGTATACCAAGAAGGAGAGGTGTTGCAAAGTCTATTAGGAGAAAAAATAGTAGGGGGGGCGGTAGGAAAATAAGGGCCTACTACATGGGTTGAGAATCAAGAGGATAATAAGGACCCATCAGAATCTGCAAAAGTAGAAATGTAAAACATAACAAAAGACTTAGGTTAAAAATAAATATAGGTGGATGATGACATCCACATTGCTTCAAGAAGTTTATTTTTTCAGAATGATGGGTCCAATATAAAAGGAAATACGATATCTCAGTATACAGGTAGAATCTCCTCCAACTTATCCCTCGTACTTTATCAAAATATTGATACGTTCTTGTCGAAGCTAATTAAAGTTATTAGAGTTCATAGTGTACATACTACGTATAAAGCTAGTACTAGTGGTAGTGAAATTGGTAATATTGGGAAGATCCCATGAGGATCATCATAGCCTTGATCACAATGATTTTTGCTTCTTCCGCAACCTCAATTAGATATCGCAGTTTCATTCACCTGATATCTTGAGTTTTCTGGAAACTAGAATGATGATGTGGAACATCATTGGTATTTGTGTGAAGCAAAATGGAGGGCCCACCAAACGCCAAATTCTATAAAACTATTTGAGTTTCAAACCACTCTAAGGGAAATATTCTTGAGATGGTTCATCAAATCGTTAGAGCTACACTAGAACAGAGAAGTAGAATATGTTAAAAGGGAATTCATGCAAGAATTCAAACTTTTTCAGACAAAAAAGGAGGGGTTCTCTGAATTATAGGAAGCTAAACGTTAAGAAGCATAAAAAACATGGGAGTTAATGTGGATATTTAAAAATGAAATTGGAGAAATAAGCTATCCCATAGACATGAATCACCAGCGGGACTCGTTTATCAAATAATTATTGCGTCTTACCCATAAACCTTTGACCCAAAAAAATATTGGTACATTGCAAGATGCGTTATAACATGAAACAAGGTTTGAAGCCATGGCTAGATACCAACATGAATATTGGGGAAAAACAAAAATCGAGGACCCATCTATATTAGACCTACAAGATCGGATCGCAAGTTTGACAGAAAAGTTGAAATACATGGACTAAATGTGTGGTGTACACATGTCTTGGTTGAAGGTCATCTAGTAATGGAGTGCGTTAGGTTTTCGTGCTCATGGGGCATACCAGGACAAGTAGAGCCCTCCGGAACCCGTCATGTTGTGGGATTTGGGAAGATAGGAATGAAAGGTATATATCAAGGAGAAACACAATTCCATGGGTTTCTGAATCAACAAAATCCAACACCAATTGAATATTGTGAGATATGTAAACAATATGGACATATTCCATGCCTCTACCCCATTTTACATAAATACTAAAATGTCCCTAACAACACTTATTGTGAATTATGTGCTTTACCAATTCATCACACTAACCAATGAAGAGTGTTGGTTGCATTTGCTGACCGACTGGACCGAACATCATATCGGGTCAATGAAACTCCCTCAGGACGAGAAGGAAAAGGAACAAGGGGGGGCCAGGGGGGGGGATATGAGGGTGAGACCCAATGTGGTGTTATAACTATGACCAAGAAGGTCATGTGGCACAGGATTTTCTGCTATCCATAAGGCCATGGTGTTCTCAATGCAGAGTAAACATGCATGCCACAAAAGAATGCCCAGAATTGATTAAAATATTGGAGGAGTGCAATCGACAGAGGGGACAAAGTTTAATTAATGCAGAATCAAGGATGAAAAAAACCACCCCTCTCTCGAATGTATATATAGTGACTCGAGGAGGGAAAAATATTAGGGATGATTTAGGATAAGGAATACAACCAAATATTATAAGGTTAGCCTCGCCAAAGAGCTCATAAATATTACAAGGAAGAAGTGGAAATTTTTATTAAAATAAACCTGAGTAAGAAAGCACAAGGATTATATCCAACGGCTCAGAAATAAAAGAGCCCAGATTTGTCACACCCCATTGAATAATGGTTCAGATTGTTCCTAGAAATTGTGAATGATGAACGAATCCTTGGGAAGTTGCGAGAGATTTTGAAGTAAACCATCAATGAGGGGAGAGAACAAAGTTGTGTAATATCTACCAATTTACTCGAGATACATTCAAGAAGGAATGAAAGGAATAAAAGATGAATAGGGAAGGATTTTTGGATTGATGCCGAGATTGGAGGATTCCATATAGATGATACCATGTTAGATTTGGTCTCACATGTCATTATTATACCAAAAAAGATGTGGGAAACCTTTCGTAGACACAAGATGGCATTCTCACCAGTTCAATTAAGCATGGAAAACCAATACTACATCCGACTAGTGCGGAGGTTAGAGGATATAGAGGTTTACATTGTAAGGGTAAAGACTTATGCATATTTCGAGGTGAAAAATATAATGGGAGACAAGGATCCATATCCATGCCTTCTTGGGATAGATTGGGCATTTGAGAGTTATGCGGTGATCGATTTGAAAAAATAGGTGATGATTTGAAGGGGTTAGAGTAATCCAACCCCTAAACCCTTATCAAGGCCCTATATTTCTAGAACTAATAGATGATAAGGAAGAGCTAGGACTATTAGACCAGTTGTACCAATTGACAAAAAGCAAGAGGAAATATTACATCATCCCAACAACATAAGAGTCAATTAGTTGGCACAACATTCAAAGCTCATATTTTGGATGAGAAGTTGCGCAGTATTAATGGCAGGAAGGGGGATATGAGGTCAACACCAAATGATGTGCAATAGTCCAGGGAGTCAAATGGATTAGCACAGAGGTAAGAGGATGTCCGACTTTTAATGGTATGTGCTTGGTTAATAACTTTATTAATAAGGTTTATGCCATTGTTACCGAAGAGCATAAGGTACCACTAATGAGTTTTTCCTTACAAGCAACTTTGTCCATGTGTTGGGGAGTCCACCACAACAATATGAAGGAATGGGGAGACCAATTTATGCTGAAACACATATATGATTCAACCTATAATGAAGAGGTATCTAGTGGGAAGGTAGATAAAGAGTGAGATGAAGATGATTTAGAAGAATTTAGGCATCTATATTTAAATGAAATGGAAGGGGAACGAGGGCATATAGATGGACCCACAACTGAAGTACCTCACCTACCTCAATTGAAATTGAAGAAAATCAACATATGAAGTGAAGAAAAGACAAAGGTAGCCTCAATTGGGGACTATTCGAACGAGAAAACCACTAAGGAATTATTTGATCTTCTAAAGGAATACGAGGACCTATTTCTCTCTTCTATTGCAGATTTAGAAGGAATAAAATGGGATTTGGGACAAATTAATCTCATGATCAAATCAAATGCAAAACTAGTAAATCATACACCATATAGACTAAATGTGAGGGTGAAGGGAAAAGTAAAGAAAGAGATAGATAATATCTTGGACATAGGAATGATATTCCATGTAGATTAAGCTCAATCGGTTAGCCCAATTTTGATACAGAACAAGAAGGATGCAAAAAATTTCAGGGTCTGTGTGGATTACTGCAATTTCAATAATGTTTTTGTTCGTGACCCATTCCCAACACCTTTAAGTAATGAAGTTCTAGATAATGTGAAAGGATATGATGCTTTCTCGTTCAGAAATGGATTTTCAGGCTACCATTAGGAAAAAATTGTGGAAGAGGACAAGAAGAAGACTAATTTTACCATAGAATGGGGTTCATATTCATACAATGTCATGCCTTTTGGGCTAAAAAATGCACCAAAATTATTCTTACGGATCATGATAGTTACATTAAAGGATTATATTAACATATTTTTTGAGGTCTGCATGGATGATTTGACATTTTATAGTCTACGAAAGAGACACTCTAGCTTGGTCTTGATCATGTTTTACTAGTTAGGAAATCAGAAATCTCCTTGAATGTGAAGAAATTTATCCTTTTTGTTCCCCTTGGAACACTACTAGGCCATATTTTATGTAAGGAAGGAGTGTATAGGCACCCTTTGAAGATTGTGGAAATTGTAAACATGGACCCACCAGCAAGAGTCAAGAAACTCAGTTCTGTTTTGGGATATACTAGTTATTAAAGGAGGTTTATCTGCAAATATGATTTGATCACTACTACAATAGAAAAACTAGTCAATAAAACTAAACATTTCATATGGTCCAAGGAATGAAATTCGGATTTAAACATACCAAATAATATTTTTTCCAATGCACCAACCTTGATCTATCCTGATTGGAACAAACAATTTCATGTACACATTGATGCATGAGGAATAATGTTGGGTACAGTGTTAGCCCAACCTGGAGAAGGGAACCTTAATCATCCAATATACTTCGCCAATATAAAATTCTCAATACTAGAAAGTAATTATACCACAACAGAGAGGGATGAGCTTGCAATGGTATATTCACTTCAAAAGTTCCACCACTACCTTCTGGGGGGGACTTTCAAGTTCTACAGAGACTATTATTCTTTGAAATTTTTTGTCAACAAGCATGTGTTGGAAGGAATAATTTAGAGATGGTTGTTGTTGTTTGAAGAATTTACATTCAAAGTGATTGTCAAACAAGTTCGGCCAAACATGGGACCTGACCATCTACCATGACTGGAATCAGGGGAAAGTGTAGGTCGTGTAGATGATCAACTACCAGATGTATACCTATTTAGAGTAGAGGAAATGCCAGACTATTTAGAGGACATAGCAGCATTATTAGCTACTGATAAGTGCCCAGAGGACTACACCACAATGGAAAAGAGACATATGGTCTTCATTGCAACCAATTACCAGCTAATTGTAGGGAAAGCAACAAGTTTGGACTAGTTCAAATACTAAAGAGATGTGTATTGGATCATGAAAGCAAGGAGGTATTATGGGAATTCCATTCAAGGGTTTTGGAAGGTCATGTCGGAGGGAAATTTATTGTAAGTAAATTTGATCAGGAGATCATGTCCAAGTTTGAAAAAAATGCTCAAAAATTGAAGTACTCAGAAACGGTTTCAATCTGAACGACCAGAAAAGCCTCGACATCGTGATTCTGGCGCCATGAATGGGACTTGTGGAGCTATAAAAAGGGTCTCTTTCACCTCTAATTACCTCACATTAATATGTCAATCCGGGAGCGTTTTGTTATTACAAAGAGTGACTCAATCTGAGGCTATCATTTGTCGGAAGTAATGCTAGTGATACAGTGCTTAAGAAATACAAGAGTAAATGGATGTATGTATTAACTATTACTTCAAAGAATAAATCACACACTCAGAAAACTCAACAAGCCCCGATCAGTCAAGGGTTCGGTGATAACCCATCCCTTCGGCCCGATGGAAAGGAAATTAGAGCATAGACCACGAGCACAGGGAGCTGAACGGTGACGCAATGCTCACTACAACCTTAGATCATCTCTCACGCCAAAAAACAAATGCAAGTAAATGGAACAAGCCAAAGCAAATAAAGGATTGAACAGATTACGGAATAGAATAGCAAATCTAGAATGGAACGGCCAATTGAATAACTAAGTCTGCGGGTTGTAACCAACTTAATCTATTAACTCAAATGCACTCTTTGCAATCAAATAACATTCTTTCACTCTAAAGGAAATTCACAAATCACACTAATGGAACAGCAATAACTATTAATTCATGGAACGATCTTGATAAATGAAACGCGCACAACCTATGGAATATGTCTGAATCAACGGAAATACGATTGTGCTTCCAAATAGAACACTATTATTTCTGAATCCAACGATTATGAAGAACACTACCTCAACAAATGTATGACGAATATTCGGTATAACGGCCTAAAGTAACGAACGGTAAGAACATGCGGTGCTCTTAAAAGGAATAATAGCAGCGGAGTCAACACACGATTACATCGTAAAAACCTCAATGATTCAATCTTTAACGAGCATGTAATATGAACTTATAAAGCATATCAAATTACCAAATAACACGATAAAACCACCACGAAGTCAAGTCGTAATGGTACAAAAGCAAGCGTCCTCATTTGAATCCTTAACCTCAGGGAAACCGGCTTTAAGTTAATCCGGACGCGAGATAAAATAATCACCAAGCTTTTATTAATGCCATCGGTCAAAAATACATTGAACCGGTTCTCAACGAGACTTAATAATCAAGGCGATGTTTTTCAGAAAAATTACATAAAGCGTATCCTATATATCAAGCTAACGGTCTTGTCCCTTTATATAAAGCGACGGCGGAAATGTCAAGTAACAAGATAAATAAAACGGCCCCGATCCCTGCCGGGATCGAAGATCTAAGGGATTAAACTAGCTTGTTAATTCTTCATCCTTTCCTTTCTTTGGCGCCGGCTGGTGTCTTCTCCTTCTTTTCCGAGCCGATTTGCTGTAATCTATTTAGCCTTGTTTGCATTCGGTTCACCTTGAGGAGGACGTGATTATCTCGACTTTGTCTCTTCCTTTAGAGCGGCAATTCCTCGTTTTCTCCTTTTCATGCGAGAAAATAACCATTATCAGTGGCTAAGTCTTGCATATCAATTCTCACATGTTTTTATAGTTCCTTATTACTTTCCAGAATTCATGATACAAAAGGTTCTAAATTCTATTAAAAAACCCTTTGAAATAATCATCGAAAGCATACCTTTTTGTACTCCACACACCCCCCAACACCTTGTTTCATGTCCTCATGAAAACATTGTAGTTGACATGCAAGCGAGTGAGAGAATATCTTGGAGAAGGAGTCTCTGCCGGAGGTCTACAACCATGATGAGTGATTAGATAGTCAAAGAAACCGGCTTTGTTTGCCCCTCGGGCATCTCATACGGGCCACGGTATCCGGAGACGCCGAGGTGCCAAATAATTGGAGTACGAAATCTATATCCTAACCGGGATGGCCACCTTTCAAAATACTTTCGCCATAGAGGTTCAAACGGTTGGCGACTAACTCAAAATTCTCATACTTAAATGGTTCCACGAGATGGATTTTTGGATCGAGTGCAAATCACCAGAAATTTGGGTGCATTAATAGCTGAAGTCTTTGATGGAAAAGAAAATATTCTAAACTCTCTCGAATGGAGTGCCTCATGCATGGTCTAATGTTTCATAGACTCCGTAGGAGTCTTTATGAGGAGGTTTTTCTATGATCTTTCCACAAGCATCTTTGGATTCCTAGGCTCGGCCCTTACTAGTAAATCTAGACCATTTTCCGACTCTGGAAAGTATCATAGGCTTTAAGCCACTTAATCGATTAACCTCGAAGGAAATGAATGCTTGTAATTGGATGTCTCCAATGAAAGGGGCAGAGGTTTAACTCGGTCTCACGATTTAGCACAAGGTCATGCAAATAAAGTTCACACAACAATCTCCCGGACTTTTACTCCATAATGTTTACGGTAGTCTATAAAGTCATTGACGGTGTTGATTTGTATAGAAACTGCTTTAACGACTTTATTTTTAATTGTAAATACGGATTCTAATAAAAACGAGCATAGTTTTTAGCGAGGGCCCTATATGCTAAAACGTCATTGTATAAAGAACACAAGGTATTCATCTTCATGACAACGGTATCTAGTCTACGGGTTACATTGCAACTTCCTCTTGTTCCTTTACATGCACCCTTCAAAAGCGGCTTTTGGATTGATTAACCGAATCTCTAGTTCTTTGGTGTAACTCTTCATATTTTTCTCGAGACTATTTGCTCTCTAAGTTGTTTAGCTTCTTGTTGTGCTTGCTTCATCATCTTATGCAAGGTTATTGTCTTCGGATCTTTTTTCCATAGGTCGGTAGAGGCGGAGTTTGCTGAACTTTCTTATTATCTTTGTTTGGAGTTCGAACCCTTATTACCCACGAGGGTGGTGCCTGCATGCGAATTTTCTTGTCTTGGTCCCGCCCCTTATCATCCTTTTTAACATTTTAACGCAAACATCTGTCTTGTTCCCTCGGCATCATTTGGAATAGTAATTGGATTCTCGATAGAGGGTTTTGAACGACGGAGCCGATTGTTGGCCTTCTTTTTCTTCCTCGGTCTTTCTTACCTTGGTTCTTTTTCGAATCCTAATTTGTTGTCTGAAAATTTGGGTTATTGTATTCAACAATTTCTGCAGTTCCTCACGCAAATTCTTAATTTCCGGCGTTTCATTAGAAGGAACGACACATCTTTGTCTGTTTCAGTCACCGGATCATGACTAGTTTCTAAATCTTCCTCTTGGGGTTCTTCCTCCTTTGATGCCTTTCAGGCCCCGTTACCGGGGTAGGAACCTCGGCGGATTCTGTCTTCTGAAACCGGCTAGCTGTTTCTGCTCCTACTCCCTCTAAATTTCCTCTTTCACCACGGGAGCAGTTGTTCCCGTTCGGTATTACCTCCTCTTCATCATGAGCAGGAAGATTACCTTTTACTACGCCTCTACGGTATGTGATTTTTTGAGACATGTTTTCTTCTTGGGGTTTGTCGCGAGGGTCCTGCGAACTAGAAGGTTGGCCATGCCACCCATATTGGCTAGGATTGCGGCAGAGTCATCTTCTCCCGGTAGGTCTTGTAATGGGCTACCTCCCTGGCTACATTCCTATTTCCTCTTAAGTCTTGCTTATGTTTCCTCTTCGGATTGCTCGTCCTCAATTACCTTTGGTTATGTTTGGCGATTTCTTTGGAGCTTTCCGACCTTCCTCGTACTCCAGGAGCTTCTTAGGGCTGATTTTGGGCTTATCTATGCTTCCTCTCATCGAGCTAACCGAGCTGATTTTACGGGTTCCTCAGGTTGCTCGGGTGGATCGATGGCATGCTTGCGCTTTGAGTTGCACGATTATATCTACGGTCATTCCGATGTACTAGTAACATGTTTAAACGCACTAATTCACAACGTTTCTTTGGACGTTACGAGTGTGCTTATAGAATGTCTACGTTTTGGGGATGGCGGCTGTCAATCCCCCTCGATCATTACCCAATCGGCTCTTCCCGGTGCTACCTTTATTTGGGTGAGACCATAACTAACAACTAGTCATATTAACCCATGGTGACTAACGGCGGCTCTACATGCGTATACTTTTTTATACTTTGTGCGGCATCATGCGGTAATGAGTTCGGGAGTGTAGGTAATTCTGAGCATTTGCTTTAAAACGGATAAAAGTTTAAGATGTATTGGTCTTACACGTCTTTCCTTCCTTCACGGGTGATGTATGCACAGCATTCTTGCTAGCTCCGTCCGGGGTTCTCCTAGGGTTCTTGTGAGGAGCTCCTTCCCCTTAATTGTCAAACTCGACGCCGTCTGGAAAATTTCCATGACCTTCGTAATCGTTCCTTTTTAATGTCCATACGGTCCGGTGGTGGTAGTCTGAAACCTGCAATTATGGCATCGGTGACCGCTATCCGCTTCCCACTCTTGCGTGGAGCGATCATCCTGTAGGTTGCACGAAATTCCATCGCTACTTGTTTCATTGGAGCTCATGGCGGTGAAATAGTGTATCCCCGCTCTTTCCCGGGATCTCCCGGGCGACGGCGGAGATCGTCAGCTACATTCGAGGCTCGCTTCGGAATTGCCCTTCCTCCCAACGGTTTTCTGACGAATTCTAAATGGAACGGCAACTACATTTTCTGTTTGAAACACGGAGAGGGTGATAATCGCAAGGTTTTGAGAAAAAAACACGAGTATGCAACGGTGCTGTAACAACTTGTGTGAAAATAGAAATGCCATCTTAGTTAAACCATGTAAGCTTAAATCGTACACTATTTTTCCCGAATGGTGAGTTGACACGTAATACGGGGAATGATGAGGTTAACCTCCCCCCCCCCATAATGTGATAAATTTTGTCAGTGACAAATAAGGAAAGGCGGCACCCGAGTGCCATAATCAAGTCGAGAAAGGAACGACCTATGGAATTGTGCTATGTTGAAAAGGACAATGAATTACTAAATCGAGGCGGAGAATTGATCGCGTATTACATAAGAGGCTGGTTGTGTTATGATATGGGGGACGTAGGTGGGGCATGTATCGTACTTGCCAAATCTCAAGTGGTCATGGTGCCAGATTTGCCATGATTGGTAATGATAAATGTTCATGCAATGTATAAATCGAGAAATAACATATGATTAGTTCCTAGGATATAAGAAACAAAGAGTATTAGGATCTTACCCATTGGTGTAACCAAAGGTGACTTCAATACCATTAACGATTGCTACTGCTGTAACAAGTGTCCATAACCTTGGCGAGTTGTTTTCACTTCTCCCACCCTCGGAACCATGATCCTTTGTGTATACTTATGAATGTTGTTATGTCAAAATGTGTTCATTATCTTTGGCTTGGTAACCCGATTAACCATAATGCCATTCACGGACGGAGCGAAACGTGGGCGGCGGGCTCGTGATGAGACATCTTGTTCAAGGTTCGTTGTTGATATACCTTTTGGACCATATCCTTGGTGTGGTGGCCATAATGGGAATGCCACTTCACTTCCATCCTCATGATCATGGTAGGTAGCTCTCGATGAGACCTATCACACATTTGACACTTCACATATCATGTTCACATATTTTTGCTTTTCTATAGAATACTTTTCCTTATTTATACACAAAGGGTGGTTCAACACTCCTTAAGAGTAGGAATGGTGGAAGAATCTTATCATCTCAATACTAGGAAGATATAAGCTCTTTGCTTATTCCCAAGTACTAATCAAATTTTTTTTTAAAGGAATCGGCATGATAAAGATAACCAATCGGGGCAAAATTAGTAAAACCATGTCAACAAAAGGTAAGAAATAAGTATGTCCTTCCGTTTGTCCTCTTACTAATGCGGAGCCTTATAGATATAGCGATTTATGGTTTGCGATTTAATTATGTTGTGATTTTATATTTCATTGCACAAATACATAGGCGCGAAAGCAAAGACTAGAAAGAAGAACGGGCAAAACATCCTCTTTAGATCGGCAAGGGATAAGGAGAGCAAAAGTATGCTAATGGTGTTCCATCGAAGAAAAGAAACAATGACGGATGATAGAAAAAGGAACGAGAAAAATGCAATCTTTGGATTCCTTTGGGAAAAGGCAGTAAAAAAAGATAAAAATACTATAAAAACACTCAAAATGCCATTCCTTTGAAAAAGGAACAACGGCAATAAAAGAACGTTGTTTCTTTGAAGAAAAAGGAACGATGGTAACCAAAAGGAACGGCGGAAGATGTAACAATGCCGTTCCTTTGAAAAAGAATGACGCGAGATCCGAATGTTGTTCCTTTAGAAAGAAAACAAACAAACAAACAAAACCAACATCATAAAAAAACACGCGGAATCTTTGTTTTTTAGAAGAATAAAAAATCGAACTTTGTGAAGAAAAGGAATAGCAAAAAAATGACAAGAAAATATTTCATCAAACTTATGTACAAAGAACCACTCAAAAAACAAGAACTTATGTACAAATTGCAAAAATAAATGAACCCTTAATGAATTACGGAGTGAAGATTTCTCTTCCTCTCCTAAGATCTCCATATCGATTGATACAAAGCGTAAGTTCTTGGCAGAAGGATTCCCGAGTGAGTGGTTGCGATAGAGACGGACTCGAGTGGCCATTCACTTTGAATGCATATCCGGAACCGTCAATGGTAATTAGAGTAAGGGTTGGATTTAGCCGTGCACCTTACGGATTTCGTATGGTCCCAACCACATCAAGTCCCAGTTTTCCGGGGAAGTCACGAAACCGAGAGTCGTATAAACGAGCCCGGTCTCCCTCGTGAAAGACTTTGTTTTTGATGAGCGCATCATGCCATTTAGCTCGGCTATTTGTTGAATCAATGCGTATTTTGTAGTGCGAAGAGCCTAATTTCGTCTAATTCATTCGTTCTTTGTAGTCGATTGATTTGTGCCTCGCTTAGATCTAGGCCAACTTCACGGAGTTGTCAGTAATGTTTGAATTTCGAATTCTATGGGAAAAATGGGTTGTTTTCCAAACACTAATTGATAAGGTGAGTAACTAGGTGGTGCTCCTCCCATGTGGTTCTATAGGCCCAGTACTTCGGGTAGTCGGGTAACCCAATCACGCCTATGTGTGTAATGGTTTTTGTTAGGATTGATTCTATTGTCTTAGCCTTACTTTCCTGCACAGATTCGCTGTGGGTGATATGGAGGTAGTGATTATCTTTGGCACGTGATAATTGTTGAGTGTTGCGACTAATTTGACATGCCCAACAAATTGTGGTCCTCCATGCAATTATTTCCCTAGGAAGGCCATAACGAAGACAAATAGATGGAATAAGTACATGTAGTAGTCTACATTGGCTCTTGGCAATGTACCTTTAACCATTGGTGACATATTACGGTACCACCAAGATACTCATTTTCTGATTTGATGAGGTTGATGGCTCCAACGAAATCAAAACCCTCCCGCTCGAATGGTTCGATGACTAGCGTAGTTTGGAGGCATCTCATCGGCTTGACCGGGTCGTCTGCTCAGCGGTATCCACGAGCTTGGACAAACTTCTTCGCATCTTTGAAGATCGTAGGCCCGGTAATATCCTGTACGCAATACTTTATGTCCCGTTCTACGCTCGGCCAGTGCCCCCCACATGGTCCATCGTGACGGGCTTTTAGGATATAAAGATTTCATCCTCTCTAACACATTACGATATGCATTTTAAGCTCTGTGTGAAACAAATAGCCCCTAATCCACGAGAATCGAGAACTTTTACGAATAATGCGCACGCTCATTAGGAGTTAAATGTTTTGGTAATTTACCTACTGCCGAGGTATTTGGAAACATCGGCATACCGGGGTGTTTGAACGACGACAAACGGGTGCTCATCTAAATTGATCTTCAGCTGGCTGGCTGCATCGCTTGATTTTGGAATTCTCGAAAGAAAATCGGCTACGGGGTTTTCTTTGCGAGTAGGTCCTTGATTGTGATGTCGAATTCACGCAATAAGATTAACCATCGAGTTACTGCGGAATTTGTGAGCTTGTTTGCTAAATATTTTATAGCGAATGTATTACGTATATAAGATAACGGATACTTTGTAATATAATGTCTAAATTTATTGACGTATTACGACTAGGAATTCTTTTCGATAGCAGTGTAATTTAATTCGGCGAGGGGGATAAATTCTTGTGATGTAATGAATGGCATATGGTTTTATCCTCTTCACGATAGAATTTGCGCCAATGCGTGTATCGGAGGCATCGAGATGATATACGGAACGGTAGGTCAGTTTGGTCCTTCGGGGTAATTTGTGGACCTAGCTTCTTTAGATTCACCGAAAGCACGGTCACATTTGTACGTCAAATAAAATCAACGTTACCGATTAGTGCATATAAGGCAACAATGTGCGATAATGCTCTATAAATGCGTCTATAATAGCAATCCAAGAAAGCTACATACCTCTGTTTTGAGTAAACGGAGTGGAATGAGCAAAAGTATTTTTGATTTTGGCGGGTATACTGAATTTTAATTTGCTGAAACATAGTGTCCTAGGATAAGTCCTTGATCATCATCAAAACATTTTCGTGGCTTAAGCAAGCACGGTAAAGATGCGGCGTTGTAGGACTTTTTCTAGGTGTCTAGAGACTGGATAAAAATCATCTCCATATGGTGTAAAGTCATCCATGTAAACTTCAAGTCCATCATTTATTAAATGCGCAAAAATGCTAAGGATAGCCCTTTGGAATGTGGCGGAGACATTACATAGGCAGGTAGAACTCGATAGGCAAATGTTCCCCATGGACAAGTAAAAGTAGTTTTATCCTTGGTCTTGGGGAGCAATGCGGAATCTAATTATATCCCCTTGAAGCCATCCGGAAAGAAAAGAATTTCTTTCACCGCTAAAGTATCTAATAGCAGTGCATGTGAATGGGAGAGGAAAGTGATCTTTGTGTTGCCTTATTTAGTTCCCTATAATCCACACAAATTCTCCATTTTCCGTTCTTTTTTTGGTACCACCACAAGCGGAAGACCCCATTTACTATCGAGAAATAGGGTAGATAAAATTAACATCTAAAAGTTTACGAAGTTCAGTTTTTACGACATCCTTTAGATGAATTCAAGTCTCCTTTGCGAGAATTTTGACATGCAGTCTGGCATCTTTTTCTATATAAATGTGGTGTGTACATAATCGGGGATCGATTCCTTTCATATCGGGGTAGTCCCATGCAAATGCTTCTTGATACTTTGTTAATAGATGGATGAGCTTTGTTTCTTGTTCGGGTGTGGAGATTAGCATTGATGTTTAAAGTTTTCCACAGTGCAATTTCACAGTTTTACTATTTATGATACTTGAGGTATACGGTCATGCGTATCTTTCGGAGAGGATCTTCCTCCAAGTCATTATCAAATACGCTTCTATCATGTGACAACGTATGCCGAGGTTTAGTTTGAGTAATAAAATTATTAATGGCATCATCTTCTGTTTGGTCTTTGAAATCAAGTGCCTCTTGTATAGTTAATGGAAATCTGATGTTATCGGTAAGGTATGATACGGGGTGCTTATTAGTTTTGATTATTGTGACACTTGGACTGTGACCGGAGGATATAGAACTAAATTCTTGCTATTCGGTCCTGCGGTTATGGTCCTTATTTCCCACTGTAGGCGACCAATGTAGGCATCGGCGATGGCAACCAGGTACGCACAAAATTGGCGGGTGTCCATCGAGTCGGGTTTTGGATTAATTATCGGGAAATCGGTTGGATACTCCCGGAGGATTCTACGAGAGACCATGACATCATGTAGAGTACCCTGCGGGTCACAACCACGGATCGGTCGACGATTCTAGCAGTAGGAGGTGGGTTCTACGGATAGCAATGCGGAGCTTTTGAAAGTTGTGGTTGTTAAAATATTAATTGCGGCCCTAGATCCAACGAGGCATTAGACGAGGGTCGACCATCAATTTGAATAGTTATAATTGGATTCCGGGGTCTTCATATTTAAGGGTGTTTTCTCTTCCGGACAATAGGTCGGATAAACTTCTGAGCTACTTGGACTCTTGGATTATTTTTTATATTCCTCCTTGGTTTCTTTATGCACAATTCTTTTGATGGTTTGCATATATGGGAATGTCTTGAATGGCTTGGAGGAATGGAATTTTTATCCTGATTTTGTAATTCTCCCCGAATGTCAAAGTCGGGATATTGTATGGGTCGGTATGGCTAATCGTTGCGGGAATGGAGGAGAGGATGTGGTTGCTTGATTATGAGTTTGTTGCTTATTTACATCCTCTTGTTGTACGTGTTCTCTTGGTAATGATCTTCAATATGAAGCATTTTATCTCCCCTCGGTTTTCAATTATACGTCCGGATCTTCGCCGAAGGTCATTGCACTTCCTCGGAGTCGGGTCCTATTTACGGTGATTCTATGATTTGAATAGATTCGGTTTGTCTATTGTTTGGATTAGGATCGGGTTGGTGGGAGTTGCGGTCTCGGGTGGGCCAGGATTTTGTTTATGGTGTGAGAGTAGGTTGAGGAGAGGAATAGTTCCGAGTTTGGGTAGTACATCGGTCTTTGCGGCTTGTGCAGGGGTGTTTGTAGTAGAGGGGAGTCCATTGTGAAGGATATGGGCCATTTTGCCAATATGGTGGAGTGTAAGGAAATTCGGCCAACTTGAGTTTGGCTTATTTGATTCAACCATGGTTGAAGAAGGAAACGATTGTGGTGACCGGTTGTAAATGGGGGTTGAGATTGATTTTTCCACATACCATATTGTTGGAGCATTATACTATGGGGTTTGAAAGAAAGAGGTTGAGTCCGAACATACGGAGTTGTCTCATTTTGCCAGCGTATTTGGTTGATCGAATTCATAGATTGGTTCTTCTTTGCTTCCTTATATACCGCTTTCAATCCGAAGTGATGACTCTCTGTGGAGTGATCTTTTGTACGGATGGCGCATGTTTGGACTTTATCCAGTGGACACTCCCCTTGTGGCCATGTTTTCTGCATCGGGGCGAGAGAAGATTGCCAAGTGCAGTACGCCTCCGGTACCTTGTTTGCTTTGCACAATATCAAGTTGTGTAGTTAGTGTCCCCATAATATCGAGTTTTAAAGATTTTCTAATAAATTTCCAATTTACGCACGTGTTACTCATACCGATGCTGTTATCTCTTGCAAACCGATCATATTCTGTCGGTTTTTATTCTTCAATCTTTGCCCTCTGAACTCTGATACATAAGTCAATGATGTCGGCAAAATTCTCTTGATAAATATCCCCCTTTCCCATAATGTTTAATGTTTCAATCCATTGTTCCTTCATGCCCCTTATTAATGCGTTTTAACACATTATCGGGTAAAGGTAGCGATGCATAAGGGAGATAACATGATTATGCGAAAACGTTCCACATACTCCTCTAATGTTTCATTTGTTAGTCTGGTGACATTTGAAATATTTCGTCTTTTGTTCTCTAGACCTACAATAATCTTGATATTTTTTAAGAAGGATTCTTTCATTTGATCCCAATTGTTGATAACCCATACCCTAGCCCCATAAACCATCTTAAACGGCCCCTTTTAATGTAGAGGGAAATAATTTCAATTTTTGGGGATCGGTGGTATAATCGTACCCCCTACATAGCACATCGAATTCGAATAAGAATGCATCGGATCTTGATGTGATCAAAATTGAATGTAGGGATATCTTTGAAGAAGGATAGCTTTCATGGGTGCATTTCTTCATGAGAATCCACTATAGGATATTGTGTCTTGAGGTTTGAGTATTTGGCTGGTTTTGAGCATTTGGTTGGTTTTGAGCCATGGGATCGAATATATGCCAATAACCTTACGGGATATCTAGGAGGGTATTCTAGGTTAGTGAGAATGTTGTTTTGACGGGGACGGGGATAGTTTTAACGTGCTCCCTTATACGGAATAATGAGAATACCGGGTGTCGAGGAGATTGAATTCCTTCAACAATGACTTTATGACACTCCCCTTATGTTTGGGCTATCTAATGGTTGTTTCAATAGGGGATTTTGGTTCCTTGGTTTCCCACATTTCTCCCTTCTCCTTCACAAAAGTTGCTAGAGTTCCTTCACCTCAATAGTGCAGGTGGAATTTTCAATTTCTTGAAGATCACATTCTTCGAGTTTGACTATGCACCTCGGCCACAGGAGCTTCTGAGATGGTGATCTGGCTTTGAAGGGAACTAGTAGGCGGTTTAGAAATGTTTTCTTGAGGCCTGCGATGGGTAGGAGATTACGTTTTCTTATAGATTTCGTCTATGAAGGTCGTTCGGCCAAGGGTCATAGGCCCCTTAGCTTTTTCGAGGCTTGGATGGGGGTTTGATATTCTTTTCGAATTCTTTTCTACTTAGTCATGCACTCAAAAATGAACTACCAACTTTTATTCAAACAAAGCAAAAACAAATGCGCTAAGGAAAGCGGAATAGTGGAGCGGGGTTTTTACATGCTCAGCACGTAGGTTACAACACCCTCCGTTTTAGGATCCAACTCCTCCCTAGCGGCTCGTACACTACTGCGAAAAATACAAATGGCTACACTCTTTCCCGGCAACGGCGCCAAAATGTGGAGCTATAAAAGGTCTCTTTCACCTCTAATTACCTCACATTAATATGTCAATCCGGGGACGTTTTTGTTATTACGAGTGACTCAATGCAGGCTATCATTTGTCGAGTAATGCTAGTAGTACGGTGCTTAAGAAATACAAGAGTAAATGGATGCTTATGCAGCAACTAAATTACTTCAGAATAAATCACACACTCGGAGAAAACTCAACTTAACTTATCGAGTCAAGGGTTCGGCGGTGATAACCCATCCCTTCGAGAGAGCGTGGAAGAAAATTAGAGCATAGACCAAGACCTAGGAGCTGAACGGTGGCTAACGATACTCCTCTGATAATAGATCATCTCTCACGCCAAAACAACAAATGCAAGTAAATGGAACGACAAAGCAAATAAAGGATTGAACGACGGTGTTTGGAATAGAGCAGAAGCAAATCTAGAATGGAACAACAATTGAATAACTAAGTCACGCGGGTTGTAACCAACTTAATCTATTAACTCAAATGCACTCTTTGCGATCGGAAATAACATTCTTTCACTCTAAGGCAATTCACACAAATCACACTAATGGAGACGACAATAACTATTAATGAATTATGGAACAATATTGATAAATCGAAACACACATACCTTGGAATAACAATCGAATCAACGGAAATACGATTGTGCTTCCAAATAGAACACTATTATTTTTGAATCCAACGATTATGAAGAACACTACCTCAACAAATGTATGACTGAATATTCGGTATACTTGACTCAATAACGAACGGTAAGAACATGCAATTAACTCTTAAAGGATTAACTTGATGCGGAGTCAACACACGATTAAATGCGTAGAAACCTCAATGATGCAATCTTTAACGAGAGCATGTAATATGAACTTATAAAGCATATCAAATTACCAAATAACAGCGATAAACAAACCACACGAAGTCAAGTCGTAATGGTACAAAAGCAAGTGTCCTCTAGGCAGACCCTTAGCCTCCAAGGATACATCGCTTTAAGTTAATCCAGATGCGAATAAAATAATCACCAAGCTTTTATTAATGCATCGGTCAAAAATACATTGAACCGAGTTCTCAACGAGACTTAATAATCAAAGCGTGTTTTTGAAAATTACATAAAAGCGTATCTAATATATCAAACTAACAGTCTTGTCCCTTTATATAAAGGCGATGGCGGAGATGTCCAAGTAACAAGATAAATAAAGCGGCGATCCCTCGGGATTGAAGATCTGAGGATTAAATAAGCATTAATTCTTCATCCTTTCCTTTCTTTGTGTATTTGGTGTCTTCTCCTTCTTTTCCCGTAGATTTGTTGTAATCTATTTAGCCTTGTTTGCATTCGGTTCACCTTCGGAGGGCATTAGTTATCTCGACTTTGTCTCTTCCTTTAGAGCGGCAATTCCTCGTTTTCTCCTTTTCACGTACGAAAAATAACCATTATCGATTAGTAAGTCTTGCATATCAATTCTCACATGTTTTGTTATAGTTCCTTATTACTTTCCAAATTCATGATACAAAAAGGTTCACAAATTCTATTAAAAAGCCAGCGAAATAATCATCAAAAGCATACCTTTTTAGTACTCTAGGAACTCAAATCGGATGTCATATGTGAAAGTTTACGAGGTTTGAAATCATCCGGTGACCTCCAAAATAGGACTTTTTGACTATGAATGTGTCATTTTCAAAATAAAATTAAATGGAAAAAATTCATTTTTTATTAAGTTTTTATAAGCAAGTTAGAGGCTTCCATGTGGCCCGAGGCCATTGGTTTAAAAATGTGGTGAAAAGATTGGATTTCATGAGGGGTCGACCCTCGAACGCGACTCCTCGGTGCGAGGGATCGACCCAACCAACACGACAAACGGAGGCAAGTTTGATATGTGGGCAAGTCGCGCAGATTAAAAAATGAGTCGAGTCGTGTGGAGAACATTGGGTATAGCCCTCAAGAGCCGGTGCCATTGCAATAAGACCCGGGTCCAAAGACCACGAGATAAGCACGGTTGTGGGCTGGTGGAGAAAGGTTTTAAGCCCTCAGGGCTAAATTTTTGTGGGCCATGTGCCCTCATGCGGTTGTTGAGATTGCAACAAGATGATGAGCTTAGTGGAAAGAAGTCACCTTCACTAAGTGGGCAGCTATTTTTTGGCGCAAAGTACTATTTTTAGACTATGTCTATTTTTAGACATGTCGATCATATTCTATGAGTTGCAGGATGCTATTTGTGGATGGTTGTTCAAGTTGGAAAAAATAGATGGACTTCTATTTTTAGACATATTGGGCGAGTCTATTTTTGAGACTACGAGTCTAAAAATAGATATGTCGAATATTATTAGCTCTTAGTAATATTTGGACTCTAAACATTATCTTATTCTCTTAGAGCACTTCGAGTGAAGTGCACGAGATGTGGCACGGTAGTGCAAAGGAATTATGCTATTCCTAAGGGTCAAGTGGAGCTATTGCATGGGGACTTAGGTTAGAAATCATGTGAGAGAATTTGGTGGAGTTGATTGAGGAAGTTAATGGAGTTGTGTTTAGTTTAATTGAGTTAAACATAGTTGAGCTAGTTGTATCTAGTATAACCGATTGATACAATAGTGAGAGTGGTGTGAATTAATTATTAATTAATTCACTAACTATAGACTCATTAATCAACTAAAGAAGACATCGATTTAACTTCGGTGCATGGACGATTTCGGTGGAGACCCCGGTGAAGAGGTAGGTGAAAGAGCAATGTGACTATCGGTTGACTATCTTTCGTGCATGAGTTTGCACCACACATTGATGGAGATGCCAATGAGGATTGCGTAGTACAAGCCAGGTGGTTTGAATTTAATTATGATCCATTCTTCGGCGGTAGATTGCTGCGGTAGAAGTAGCTATCGGGTAGCACTGGATTAGAGCATGTGATTTGCTAGATTGGGCTTGATTAGTGTGTAGAAATTGGACATTGTACTCGAGAGCTTGATGAGGAGCTTTGTATGATGATTTTTATGTGATCTATATGATATATAATATACATATAGTTGGGGTTTTTCAGCTTTAAGCTTTCCCATAAAATATTGTGTTCATATGTGTGATTGTTTTTTGGTTTTAATGTGCACATGCAATTGTTTTTATTTACGCAATTAATGATCAATGGTAGAAAGGGATTATATATTGTGCATGAAGTCAAATAGTGTATGATCAGGAGAATATAGGATGTATAACATATCAGTTATATAATTTCTACATGGTATCGAGGTGATATTTATCATTGGAGCAATTGCAAAACATTGAAGCGGTTGAGTTTTGGTGGTGGAATTCGAATTTTGCATACGGTGCTTTCTTGGTGTCGAAGTTGAGATGTATTTCAATGGATTGAAAATTGAGTATGCCCTTGAGGGAAGCTTGAATCATATTTCATGGAAGGACAAGATGGAGGCGGTGTTGGATGGCAATGGGTTGAAGGAGTTCATAGATACAGAAATTCCAAAAACCTGCTTCTAGCGATGTTCTTTGCACTTGACGCATGGCAAAAGAAGACAACAAAGTGTCGAAGGATCTTTGTTGGAAGGTGTGAAGGATCACATAGTGTCCGGCATTCATGGTAAACTTCTCCATTCTTGATGTTGAAAGCTTTGACAGATTTATTTCAAAGCAAGAGCGACTAGAGGAAGTTGGCACTCAAGGATAAACTCGGGAACATAAAAATGGAGAAAGGCGATAGTATGCCCAAGTACCTCACAAAGTTCATCCAATGAAGGGATGAGTAGCAGAGTGTGGGGAGTTGCTGTTGATGATGAGGACTTGGTGATCTTGGCTCTCCTTGGGCTTCCAAAGAGTTGGCATTCCTATTAGGACTCGGTCAATGGTCGGGAGAAATTACCAAAATGGGAGCGACTTTGGTCGGATCTTGTACAGAGAATAAGGCGAGTACCGAGGGATGGATCTTCATCGAAGAGTGTAGATGAAGAAAATTTCACCCAGCTGCCAAAGCAAGGAAGGGGAAGAACAAGAAGAATGCTTCTCAATCCGGTGCGAAAGGCAAGAAGCGAGGACATGTCTAAAGGTGAAGTGCTTTCACTTGTCACCAGCAGGACATTACGCCACTAATTGTCCACGAAGAAGAAAAATAAGCGAGCTGTGGATCAACGTCTGGAGAGGCCTTAGCCTCGCACATTTTGAGCTATATTTTTCACTAATCACATGCTTGGTCTCAAGTGTGATGGGTTCGGTGTGGCTTGTTGACGAGTGGTGCGTCTTCTCAAATGACTTGGAGAAAAAAATTTGTTTAGTCGATCCGGATGAGAAAGATCTTGGAGTGCACATCAAGAGTGAGGCGATGATGGTAGATAGAGTGCGACCAGTATCAATACCATTTCCTTTGAGAGTGAGTTTGGTAAACCCTTCATATTGAAGGAAGTGGTGCATGTTCCGGGATTGAAAAAGAATCTAATCTCGGTGGCCATGTTAGAAGACAAGGGATAGGATGTTGTCTTTAGCAAGGGAAAGGCTTTCCTGCGTGATAAGGCAAATGTGGTGAAACCCGAAGGATAGGGGTTCAGAGTTAAGAACCTTTATCATTTGCGGGTAGATGGCTATGCAAAAATGGTAGGAAAGGAAGAAGGAGTAGAGTGGTGAGCGGATGATGGTGAGCGTGGCATAGGAGATTGGGCCACCTTCACCATGGAGCTTTGAAAATTTTGCAGAGATTTCTCTGACGGGCTTCCCAAAGGTACACTTGCACAATCGGATCGAGTGCAAGGGATGTACTTTGGGAAGAATTTGTGAAATCCACCTTTCATGAGAAGGATAGTCATGCCAAAACGATCCTTGAGAGAGTTCACATAGATGTGTGTGGACCTTTCTCATTAGCTTGACAACAAAGCACAAGTACTATGTGATATTTGTTGATGATTTTTCTGAAGTGTCGGATCTTCTTCATGCAAAAGAAGAGCGAGACATACTCAAAGTTTCTGTGAGTTCAAGGCACTGTTGTAGAAAGAATCACGGAAGTAGGTGAAGGCTCTTAGGAGTGATAATGGTGGTGGTAATTCATCTCTGGCAGTTCAAGTACTTTTGTTGCGCAGAGGAATTTGAAGAGAGCTCATAGCGCCTCATAACCCACAGAGAATGGGGTAGCATAGCGAGAAGAATAGAATGATCGTTGGTGCTACAGCGGGCGATGTTGCATGATCGGGGCCTTCCCATACACTTGTGGGGATGAGGCATGAATGTCACGGTTTATGGGAAAAATCGTTGTCCTCACGGGATACTTGGCATGAGTACACTGAGGAGGTGTTTTCTAGTAAGAGACTAATATTTCCCATTTGAGGATTTTGGGTTCACTGTTTACATTCATGTGACTGAAAGGATGCCAAGAAGAAGTGCAGCTAGCTACGAGGAGGTTGGGATATTTTGTGGGGTACAACGATACACCCACGACTATCGTGTGTATTTTCCAAACAATCGCAAGGCCTGTTGTGCGATGGGATATCAAATTTCATGAGGAGAAAGCCATGAAGTGTTTTCTTGAAGGGAGCCACACTTGCATGTAGATGAGGAGCTATTAGTTCCTAAGGATGAGCCTCACGATGTGGATCAGCCATAAGAGGAGTTTCATGGAGTGGAAGAGACCACTCATGCGATAGCCAACCATCGAGAGGGCGGAAGCGCACTACGAAAGGGCGAGCGACTAGCTCAAGATGCGAGAGAGGATTGTGGAGCACCTACATCACAACGAGTGCAAACAAATACGGTCACTGACCGGTATACTAGATACATGGCTCTTATGAGGAAGTGTGTCGTGACGAAAGCCATCCTATTTCGAGGAAGCTATGGAGGATCCCGCATGGGTAGATGCCATGGTGGAAGAGTATGATTCGATTGTGAAAACGAGATGCATGGGGAATTGTCCCAAGGCTTTGGGAAGGAAATCAGATGGTAGGTTTGAGATGGATCTACAAAGTGAAGCGAAGCAAAGCATGCGAGTGTGGAGAATTACAAGGCAAGATTTGTTGACCGAGGTTTCTCATAAATAGAGTGGATCGATTATGAGGAAACCTTCACTGTGCAAGAGTATTCTTCCATACGGATGATTCTTTCTCTCTGGCGTAGATGGGGTGGCACATTCATCATATGGATGTGAAGATTCCGTTCGGAATGGAGTGATTTAGGAGGAGGTGTACATAGAGCAGCGAAGGTTTCGAGATCTTCGGCAGCAAGTCGCATGTGTGCGAGGCTCAAGAGAGCGCTCGTTTGTGGGTTGAAATAAGCACCTTGTGCTTGGTACACGTAGATAGACGGAATTATTTCTGCCACGGACTTGGATTCTCCAAGAGTGGGGTAGATCCAAACCTATACCGATTGTGGTGGAGGGTAAGTTGCTGATGATTGTACTTTATGTAGATGATTTGATTTTGACGGTTGATGAACTGTTGATACACTAATGCAAGGTTGATCTTGCAAAGGAGTTTGAGATGAAGGACTTGGGCCTCGTTCATTATTTCCTGGGATTGGAAATTTGGCGATGACGATGATGGACTTGTTTGTTTCAAAAGGAAAGTATGCAGGAGATATTGGAGAAGTTCAACATGCATGGCTACAAGCTTGTTGATACTCCTCTTCGTGGTGGTTGGAGGAAGGAGGATGCTACATCGGCGGATGTAGTGGATGCCTCTGTTTATCGACGTTGGTGGGGTCGCTCATGTATCTAATCGATACACAACCGACGATATGATACGCTGTTAACCCGGCTTTCACAAGCTATGGTTAAGCCTACCAAGATATTTCGAAAGGCGGAAAGCATGTATTGAGATATCTCGGAGGCACATCAAGATATGGATTATGGTACGGACGATCGGATGAGGTGAAGCTCGTGTGGCTTCATAGATGCAGTGGGCAAGAGCCCGATGGACGGAAAGAGCACATACGGAGGGATTTTCAATATCGGGTCAACAACATTTTCTTGGTACGATAGGAAGTAAGATCCATGGCACTCATTTCAGCAGAGGCGACTATATGACGAGTGAGTTTGGCTGCATACGAGGCTATATGGATGAGGAAGATCACCCGAGTCAGTTGTTCGGTTCATACTTAGATCCTACTTGTGATATGTTGTGATAATCGATTTGCATCAAACTCTCGGTTAATATAGTATTTCATGATAGATCTAAACACATTGACATGCTGGTATCATCATATCGGAGATTGTGTGCATCGGAAGATCATGTTACTTTCATACATTCCCACGGAGGATCGGGATGCTGATATCTTCGACAAAGGCGCTCACTAGGAGAAAATTCGAATACCACGAGTAGGATAGGGGTGGCGGATAATCCTTATCTTGTTGAGAGGGAGTGTTGAGATTACAACAATATGATGAGCTTAGTGGAAAGAAATTGCCTTCACTAATTGGGCTCACAGGCTATTTTTTGCGCAAAGTCTATTTTAGACTATGTCTATTTTTAGACATGTCGATCATATTCTATGAGTTGCAAGATGCTATTTGTGGATGGTTGGAAAAGTTGGAAAAATATATGGACTTCTATTTTTAGACATATTGGGCGGAGTCTATTTATAGGGTACCCGGTCTAAAAATAGATATGTCGAATATTATTAGCTCTTAATAGTATTTGGACTCTAAAAATTATCTTATTCTCCTGGAGCACTTCGGTAAAAGTGCACGATGTGGCACGGGCTGACAAAAGGAATTACGCTATTCCTAAGGGTCAAATGGAGCTATTGCATGGAGACTTTAGTTAGAACTCATGTGAGAGAGTTTGGTGGAGTTGATTGAGGAAGTTAATGGAGTTGTGTTTAGTTTAAGCTGAGTTAAACATAGTTGAGCTAGTTGTATCTAGTCTAACCGATCGATACACTAGTGAGAGGTGTGAATTAATTATTATTTAATTCACTAATTATAAACTCATTAATCAACTAAAGAATACATCGGTTAACCTCGGTGCATGGAAAATTTCGGTGGAGACCATTGAAGAGGTAGGTGAAAGAGAAAGTGTGACTATCGGTTAGCGACTATCATCGTGCATGAGTTTGCACCACACATCGATGGAGATGCCAATGAGGATTACGCCGGTACAATCCAGGTGGTTTGAAGTTAATCTATGAGCCATTCTTCAAAGCAGGTGATTGCGCGGTAGAGGCGAAGACTATCGAGTGGCGTAGATTGGAGCATGTGATTTGCTAGATTAGGCTTGATTAGTGTGTAGAAATTGGAGATTGTGCGAGAGCTTGATGAGGAGCTTTGTATGATGATTGTTACATGATCTCTATGACATATAATATATAGATAGTTAGGGGTTTTTAGCTTTAATATTTCCCATGAAATACTTTTGTTCATATGTGTGATTGTTTATGGTTTTAATGTGTGCATGCAATTGTTTTTTATTTCCGCAATTAATGATCAATGGTAGAAGGAATTCTATATTTTGCATGAAGTAAAATAGTGTATGATGAGGAGAATCTCGGATGTATAACATATTAGTTATATAATTTCTACGGTGGTGACTCGAGGCTTAAATATTTACAGCAAACGAGAAAACATAAGGCTAGCCTCGAGCTAGCCCCCCTTGGAATGAGACCATCTCCTTCGTGATCGCTTAAGATTGAAATCAACGCACATACCATGGCTTTACAAACACTCATGTGACGAGTGGATTTACAATTTAGTAACGGTTTTAAAGACACTAAAGTCCGATAGCACTGCGGTTTTGATGGAAGATTTCATGTGACCAACCTTATCTCACGTTTAATGCTAACTACTAACGGTCCGACAAAAAATGGCATGTTCCACCAATTTCGGTGGCATTTGTCAAATTTGTCGAGTTAAACTTCGAGTTATCCCACATTTGGTGGGGTTTTGTAGTGACATTGGGTAGTTTTTCTTTGGGAGGTCATAACTTCCTCATTATTGAACCAAATTGGATGAAATTTTACTCAATTTTGGGTCTCTTGAGAATGTTTGGAGAGTTTTCAATAGGTTTCATAGTGAACAGAGGGTGTTTTATGGCAGCTTTTTTCTTCGAGGAAGTTGAAGGATCCATCAAGGACATCAGGGACAGTGGAGTCGTATTGGGTTGTACTTAACTGTTTAAGGTGATACAAAGCCCTCTTTTAGCTATTTTATATCTTCTAAAGCTGAAATTGTTGGCAATATGATGCAAAGTGTTGTCCTTGATAGCAACCCACTTGATGAAGATGATGGAAACCTACTTAATAAAGTTGTTCTTGATGCTTGATAATTTTATTAATGATGTAAATCTAATGTTCTACAAGTAGTACACAAGTTTCGAAGAAATAAATATCATTATGTGCAAGAATAATGATGAAAAAGGTGTGTTACAAGGCATGCGCGGATTTGTCAAAGGAGAAGGTGCGTATGCACGCGGGAAGAAGTATGTGCCAAGTTGCGTATGATCAATTGCGCTCTAAATTTGTAAAACCGAGGGTTACTACCATGCTATTGACCCATTGTATTGAGCGCTGGATTGTCTATGAGATCCGATCCGGGGAATACCACTCGGAAGTGATGTGGTTTTGGCTCATGGTATTGACAAAGGCTAAATCTATATAAGGAGAAGAAATTAATTGTGCAAAGGGTGTGTATGAGTCTCGGATTTGAATGGATACTTCACTCTCGAAGTATGTCCGAATGGAAAAGGGTAACGAGTTTGATGATAGATATGAATCTATGATGCACTATGAAGAAAATGATGAAGAGGGATCTCTAGATTTGAAATGTATATGTATCTTCTCGGATCTATTTATGGAATGATTAGATCCGTGATGCGTAATTTGTGTTGAAGTAAAGAATGAATATCACGAGTCGTTTATCTCGTTCCGAGAACTACACTACCCTAAAATTTACTGAATATCTATACGCATGTTCGTCGAGGATAAAGCGCGTATATACGCGTAGTTTGATTTAGCGAAAGCGCGTATGGAATGTGAAACTAGTTACGAAGTATGTACAAATGTATACGCGGGTTTATATGCATGAAAAGCGCGTATATACGCGAGATCGGTGAAAGGAAAGCGCGTATGAAAACTAGGGGTTTTCCGAAGTATGTGGTATGAAATGTACGATCATTCTGCTTTGATTACTGTCATGCATCGTCTATGATGTATTCATACGGATCCGAGTTTTACTGAATATTGATTATGTGGGCTGACTATGTTGAGAAAAGATCAAGTTGTTGATTGATTGGTTGATGATTCATTGAAATGAATTGATAAGGGTATAAGTTTTTAGTTTGGTGTTTGATTGAGCTTAAACATGTGGAGTGGGTCCAGATCTGAAAATATGATGAAAAGTGGCACCGCAAGTTGTGTTGTGTTAAAGATATTGGATCCGAGTATGCAAAAATTGATGAAACATGGTCCATAGAGGTGCTCAGGTTGTATCCTTTAGTCGGGGGTTGTAGCTCCCTTCCGGTGAGGCTGGTAAATGAGAGCAGGGGGATTGTAGCTCCGTTCCGGGAGAGGCTAGTAAACGAGAGCGAGAGGTCGTAGCTCCCTTCCGGAGAGGCTGGTAAACGAGAGCAGGGGGTCGTAGCTCCCTTCCGGGAGAGAGCCCTGGGTAAACGAGAAGCGAGGGTCGTAGCTCCCTTCCGGAGAGGCGGTAAATGAGAGCGAGGGTTGTAGCTCCCTTCTAGGAGAGACTTGTAAACGAGAGAAGGTTGTAGCCTTATCACGGTGGGTGCCCTGCGTGTCGGTATGAGTCTCATGCTAGTACATGGTTGTAACATGTTTTCTTTATATAATAAATATTGAAGAGCGAGATGATGGCAACGGTGGTTTTCTCCGACTTGGGTTTCCACCTTAAATCCTCGGTGTTCTTGTGTGTTGCTTATGTGTGATGGTTTATTCGTTATTATTGCACATGATTACTCGCTAACTAAACATCTCGATGAATGAATTATGCATAGATCTAAGTAAAGAAATAAATGCATAATAAGATCTGCGAGTATACGCGAGTTTTATGAAGGATATCGCGTGTATACGCGACTTGGAGAAACTCGATAAAGTAGCGTATGGGTTTTTAGAGAAAGAAAAAATTAAAAAAGATTTGAGTATGCTCCTAAATACTGATTCACCCCCCTCCCCCTCTCGCAATTTTCCCAACATAAATTAGAGCTATTTTTTTCTTTTTTAGGCATATTTTTCACTCGTATAACCATTTTTTTAGCAAATAAATAGAGAAAGGACCATGCCATTGGGGAGCCTTGGACCGACAGATGTAGCCCAGGAGGGGTGAAATGTCTCATCATTTTATTGTGTTATGTTATGGTGAAGTTTGCTTGCTGTGAATTTCTATTGTGATATGTTAATCAGTAAATTTAAATAACAAATCCTCACACATAAGACTCATAAACATTACCAAAACTACTTTTTTTAACTTGCAAGTCATGGAGAACACTTTGCACACTAAATTAAATGGAAATGGATACTTTTCATAACATTACAAATATTTTCATTTTTATATGAGTTGCTATCAGAGCTAGATTTTTACTTTGCATTTGTTCTTGTGCAAAGATACAGTTGAGTCTTTGCAAGTTTTTATGCTTACTAGGCTTAAGCTCAAGAGAGGGGAAGGAAAATTGGTTAGACCACAAAGTAATCCTCAACCAAGGGGGGCCAGAGTGCCATTGTCTCCACCGTCTATTACATCCCCAAGAGATATTGAAGAAACCTTAAGCATGTCTTCAAGAGAAGGAGAAGCTCCTGAAGACATTAATCCCAAAGAAGAAGAAGAGGTATTCCGAAAGGCTTTTTTGGACATGACTGAGATGGTGAGGATAATCTACCAAGAAAGGAATGAAAATCTTGAAGGAGAAGGGTCTAAACACCACAAGGAAGGAGAGAGTTCTTCAGGAGGAAAGAAAAGTGATGAAAAGTCAAAGAAATTACATGGAGGAAACGGTGATCCACCATCCCCATCTTCATCCTCTTCCTCTACATCGTCATCCTCTACTTTGGTCAATCAATCTCACAAGTCTAAAACCACTGGTAAAAGTCCATTTTTAAAGCTTGATGTTAAATTTGAGTTGCCTATGTTTACTGCTGAAGTCAATGTAGAGAAACTTGATAATTGGATAAGACAGTTGGAATTTTACTTGAGGATACAAAACCTTCATGAAGAGGACACCAAGATTTAGTTAGCATGTTTGAGAATGGAAGGAGCAGCATTGGTATATTGGGAGGTCAAGACCAAGGATGAAATTAAAAAACATGGTAATATCACTTTATCATGGGATAAATTTATTTCTGCAATTAAGAATAACTTTAATCCATTAGCTCATTTGCAAAAGGCTATTATGAATTGGCAAATTTTTAGAAAACTTAAGGGACAAAGTATTAAAGATTACACTCAAGATTTTAGACAAAGGGATTTATTACTTGGAATTGATTTGCATAGTCAAAATACTTTGCTGAAATGTATAGGTGGTTTACACAATTATCTTATACATACTATCCTTATGTTCAATCCTACTAGTCTAGAAGAGGTTTGTGTCCAAGCCATGCATTTAGAGGCTAGAGGGAAACAATATTTTGATGGGAATGTGGATAGTGAATTTAAAGGCAAAGGGAGGAAAAGAAATGCAAACTCTAGGAAAGAAAAAGGAAAATTATTTTGTAAAAATTGTCCCAAAACATGCCACGATGAAGACCATTTCTAGAAACTTCATCCGGAGCTAAAACCAGAAAAATTTAAAACCAAAGATAAGGACAAAGAAAAGGGAAAAACGGCTGCAATCGTTGAACAAGACTTAGGGTCTAAATCAGGAGATGAAAATAAAATCATGGCCATGGTACTAAAGAACATAAAGGGGAAAGATATTGAAAAGGAAACAAATCCTAGTTCTAACAATTTAAACTGTCACATAGAAGCTCCAAATGAAGAGAGGAGGATAGAGTTGTTTCATGGGAGGATAATTTCAAAACACACAAAGATAGACACACTATTTGATAATGGATCATGAGCGAATCTCATCTTAGAAGACTTAGTCAAGAAGCTAAAACTTGAGACCATTCCACATCCAAATCCATATCCACTTGGATGGATTTGCAAGAATGCTAATTTACAAGTTTCAAGGAAGTGCATGTTGCACTTCACCATAACAACTCATTATGTTGACATGGTTGAACTAGACGTGGTACCACTTGACATTATAGGTGTTGTGTTGGGTAGTCTGTATTTATATGATAGAAAAGTGATATTCCATATCCATGAGAACAAGTATCATCTGTTCAAGGATGGCAAGGATTTTATTGTGAGAACACATCAGAAGAAGCTAGAATCTTCATTAGTGAACGCAGGGAAATTGAAAAGGCTTGTTAATGCAAGTAAAAATTTCACTTTGTTGATTGTTAAGCAAAAATATTTTGTACATAATCATTTTCATGTTATTTCTGATATAAATGATGATATGTTTCAGTCTGAAAGTAGGTCGTCTTTGGAAGAAGATGAAAAGATGTTGCACAAGGTGTCTTTGGTTTCTGTTAACACTAAAAAATCGTACAGCAGAAGACGACACCAATTAATGTCAAGCCTAAGGATTTACAGGACAGGAATACATTATGGAATCAATAATCTCTAAGGTTTTGAGAAAATCAAATTTGAACTAGTCATAAATGATCAAATACACAATTTTTCCTTCGAAAAGAGCACCTTTTGTGTGCACTAGAGCCTAATAAGCATGCATTCTTGGAAGTAGAAAAAAGTCACTTTCCGGGTCCACAAGAAAGAAATGGACAGTTTCTCCTTATGTGAAAGCCGCCTAAGGATAGCACCAGTGCCTCCTTAGGCATTGTGTGAGCACACAAAAGCATATTTCAGCACACAGTGGAATCATGCCCCTCCCTTGGGTCACCATCGACCATGTACCAAGGGAGGGAAGGAGGATTTGAAGATCACCTATATAAACCCATCAAGAGATGAACAAAATGTGATCAAAAGGTTATGCTAGCCAAATTTTCCCAAGCAACACCAGCATCGTGCGTGAAGAAAGAGAGGACTAGATGGTTGGCCACCCAACATCTTAGTTCACTATAACAGAGAGAGAGATTTAGACTGTGTTAGAAGGTAGAACTTGAAGGACAAACATCCTTGCATCGGGTCCTAGAGCCATGTCCTAGGCCCTTTGGCAAGTGGATAATATTTTTTTTCATTCCAAGAATTCAATAAGAAGAGGCCATCGAGTAGTTGTTTACCTTGTTATTGTTTGGAACTCTCTATGTAGCTTATTTTTGTGTTTTTACAATTTTTTTTTTAATAGAGCATACTTTAGTATATTAATTAATTTAAGTTTTATTCTTTTTAGCTCCCCTTAGATACTTCCTATTACCTATAGTTTAGAGATAATACCACACTTTCTAAACTCGTGCAATTTCATACACCCATGTGTCGAATCCACCATAACAGGATTGGAAACTCCACTAACATGTTTCAAGTTTATGTGGTTGTGCCATTTTTTGCAGGAGACCCTTAGTCTATGCTAGAGTCGAGCTGACAGTCCTCTAACCCACATTGTAGTCCCTAGACTCACTGAGGTGAAATACTAAAGAAGGAAGCTCCAATTTTTTTTACTTGCAGGAATTTTGCGCGCAGATTTTTTAGAGAAACGCGTAATTCACATGTTCAGGAGTGACCTACGTGCAGGAAAACGCACTTGTCAGAGGTTTTTGCGGGAAATTTGCAGAGCTTTTTTCTCCCTATCGTCTGCATTTTCTCTTCTTGTGAGTGTGTTGAGCAGCCCCTAATGTATCTGCCAACACCTATGTTGACACCCCACAGCTTCTGAGAACTGGTTTTTGCTACTTTCTGTAGGCATTTAGTTAGTTTTCATTTAAATTGGTTTTTGCAAACAGTGTTCACATAGTTTAAGTAGGGGGCGAATTAACCATTTCTTTTCGAACAATTTATGTTTTTTGCAAATTTCGATATGAACACTTATTTTAACTAGTCCAAGTAAGTGGCTCATGACCACACATGCATAAGCTAGTGTAGAAATTGTTTAGTTTAAATTTCAATTTTTTCATTTAGGAAATTGCGGGACTAGGATTGAATCGCAAGTTAGAGAAAGTAATCTCTGTTGTCTTCATGTCATTGGGTGACCCTAGACAAGCATATGAACACTCTATATTTCTGATTCACCATCTCCCTTTAGTCACTCACATAAACTAATTAGGAGGTTTTGGAAGTGGCCCACTATTCACAAATGCTTTTTATTTGAGCAAGGAACAAAATCACATAGTTTAACTAGGGGAATTTTGTAAAGGATCACCCATATCCATATGTTCAAATTATGAGACTGTTCACCATATGCTCACACACATTCACCCACTAAGAAAAGAAAACCACCTAAAAATAACTTAAACCAACTCACTAAATTCTCCCCACACGGGCCACAAGAGAAATTATAGCTTAAGTTAGGATCAAGGGGGTAGGCATCCAATAAGCCACCTTGATCACGATTCAAATTTGAAACATTGAAGTTTCATTTTTAGGGAGCTTTAAAATCCACCTATAAGCCCACATAAAAGAAAACCCAAGAATAACAAAGACCCAATTCAGAGGGGGTTAGGCTTAGGTGCAGTGCGTGCGGTATCAGTTGGGGCTACCTGACCCAGCTGATACTTGATACTGTTAGCTGACTACAAAGAAGTCCAAGACTCAAACACTCACATGGGACGGTGGTTCTTATTGGCCAAAACTAGGGCATCCTTTACCCTATAGGTGACGGTTCAGGCAAGCGCCATACCCTCTACCCTTACCTTGGTTGATTCTCTTCGACTGACTTGGGGCGTCACCAGTTATTTCAGGACGTTGTGCCAGCACTCGCAAGAAATCCTCTCAAGGCCCAGTTACTTTTGGGAGTGTGAGGACATTATTAAGTCTTCTAGGATTTTTTGAGTATCTCGCACAAACAAACAAAACCATTTTTTTCTTGATTGATCACATAAATTAAATTAAAGGAAAAATAATTTCATTTTCACTTTGTTTTATGTATGTGGCCATAAATTTGTCATGATCACAGACTCAATCCCCTCAAAAGTTTTTTCCAAAACCTAACCTGGATGACCCTCAAGCGGTTCCAATGGAACCTTGTCCATCTAGGTGTCTTTTGGACCTTGCCCCATTATCGGGAGGGGTTCTAGGTCTTTTTCCGTTTAGGCATCAAAGATGGAACATTGCCACAGTGATTCGTTCCTCCTTTCTTGGAGCAACCTTAGTTGGGAACCCTAGCCGGTCTCCCAACACCACACCTCACATCACTCCCCCCTCATCCCCTAGGGGGCAGAAGAGTGCATCCCATACGGGAAACCAGCTGAATTCACAACCGGGTACATCACAGACTAACCCTCGTTCTAACCAGAACTTCATTTCTTCACACGTTGCCATGGCTTCAACCTCTTATTCACCCTTCTTAGCGGCGATAAATCTACCAGATTTAACCAAGCTCACCAATGACCCCATCGCACATGACCCCAATTTTCCTCCTGTGCCCATGACACTCCTTAAGACATACCAAAGTTTGAAGGCAAGAAACTGGAAGACCCAGGGAATCATATAATGACCTTTCACCTATGGTGCTCATTAAATAACATCATTGAGGACATTATTTTATCGAAGTTGTTTCAATGCATTCTCATAGGAATGGCCATGAAATGGTATATCGAGCAACCTCTTGCCTCACATAGAACCTTCAGCGCCATTGCTACTGTGTTCCTCACATAATTTCAGTTACCCATTCACCATGATTCGAGAATGGAATTACTGACTCATTTGAAACAATCCTCCTCTACCCACATTTCTGAACATCTCCATGAGTGGAGACAACATCGTAGCTTATGCAAACCTCAAATTGATGACTGAGTCCTTTTAGATTTATTCTTGAAAACTCTAATGGTGGAGATTTCAAAGCATGTGGTGCAACGTAACCCCATATCTAAAGAGGACGCAATCAGTAAAGCCCAAGAGCTTGAACTGATCTATACGCAATTAGGCTACATATATAATATCCTGCCTAACACCCCGTGCCTACAATCTTATCAAGAATTTCCAAGCACGTTGAAATCTGCAGATGGAGTTATTGGTTCAATGACCCGTACCTAGGTAGCAGTAGTCAGAATCTCGGTTACACACATGGGTCTACCCAGAACATGTCTGAACCCAGATTTCAAAGTCATCATATGCAGCAGCAAAATTTGACTAATAGTGTTTTGTTCGATATGTGGTGAGTACAGGCACTATACTCACCATTGTCCCGAACTCCCTGAGCTTAAAAAGCTTCAGAGTAACAGAAGACAAGGAGGATCTTCCCATACGACTGCAGTTATGCAATAACCCTTCCCCCATCAAGGAACGGTCAGCACTCAGCAGCAAAACCCCAATGATTCCGATAAAAACAACCATGAAATTTACATGGCTGGGGAAGAAATGTTTTTCCAAACCCGGAATCGCAGCTACGACACCCCACCAGACACCGATACATCAGGGGATAGTACGAGTGCACCGACTGCACCTTTGACCATTCCAAAGATTCCTTTGGAACCATTGCCAAAAATGGTTAAAGGGCCTAATAGGCGAGCAGGTAACTACTCTAAAGCAGCCCACAATTACAACATCGTAGACAATCTAGCCCAGTCACCTGCTGCTATGTCCACTTTAGAGGTACTGCAGTCGTGCCCAAAGCAGCAGAAAGCCCTACTTTCTGCCTTCGATGTCGTCGACCCCGCCGACACGCGCATGATGGCTTTTGATTTAGACAAAGCCACCCCTAGGCTTCCCTCCATGGTCGCCTTCCAAATACCAGTATCGGTATAGAATATTACTATTCACTGATGTGTCATTGACGAGGGTGCGTCGACATGCATCATGTAGAAAAATGTATGGCAGAAGTTAGGAGCCCCAAAACTCAAACCTTCTGTCATCACACTCAAAGCATACGACGGTCGGCCCTCGACCCCCGTTGGTCTCTTCCAAAATGTACCGGTCTGCTTAGCCAGAAAAATGGTCCACATAGACATTGAACTCTTGAATGCTTAGTTGGATTACAATATACTCCTTCGGCGGAGTTACATGTACGCCATGTCTGCCATAGCATCCTCCATTTTTCGCATCATGATGTTCCCCCAGACCAGCTGACGCACACTGAAAATCATCCTTTGACCAACACAGATATGGTTCTATCTTATGTAGACACAGCCGCTGATGGTATTTCATGGTATCAAGAATATGGCCCTGGCCAATTCAAACCGTCGTCCATCCTATGATCCTTCTTAGGGGATCCTCTTATTATCCCTGAGGTATCACCCGATACCATAGTGGCCCCGGTATGCATGATGTCCATGTCAACCACCGAGGATAGTTAGGACATGGACTCAAGTAGTAACGACACCGAGGCATCAGCTACTGCAACCTCCATAGTCTATGCCGACTCCCAAACTCCTTTCCTATACCCACCTCCTAGCTTCACCTCCCAGCAGGTTTTGGGAACACTGGTACTACCCAACATATCATTAGCATTCCCAGTGTGGTATCTCGTTCCCCCTCTAGGAATGCCAGCTACCAATGTTACTGCATTTTGGTTACAGCCCCCTGGTCCCGAGGAGCCCGTACCTACCCAAGGAGCAGTTGAAACTGCCCCCACAAGGGAAATGCCCACTACGAAACCGACGACCATAATAAATAAAATTGCCAAGAAAGGAAAGAAAGTGGTGACCCCCACCATGTAGTGGGAGTCATCAGCCTGTGTCATATGTGATGTCACTAGACACCCTACTGACATATACCCGTAGTTGGACGAAGTAAAACCACTCCTCAGCTGCGAGGTAGGCACCTCAAAATGACATTCCCATAAAAATGAACTTGCCACCAAAAGTATAGGAAAACTGCTACGTACCAATCATGCATGCACCCTCTGTGACACATATGGGCACTATACCCACCATTGTCTAGAAATACCATGGTATAGGGATGCCTTACACATGATCGAGCGATCCTATGAAGAGGAGCCCTCCATCCAGTCTATTAATTATGAGCCGCACACCATCTTGTACTTACAAGAGGAGCACTGATAGGTAGAGTGCCCCTCGGTGATGCCCATTATACATTGCACGCTATGAGATGAACGTGGCCACTACCTTGAAGAGTGTGCCACATTGGAACTCATTCATAGGTGGTATCCAATTGAAATAGTATACTACGTGGGACTACGGGCAGCACAATTCACATGACCGTTATGCGCCGACAATCACTTATTGGAGGATTGTCACTACATACCTTGCTTCCGAGTTTCCTTGGCTAGTCTTCGCTCAGCCATAGTTCATCTCTCCCAAGATGACGATATGGATGCCAAATCCATTGGTAGCTCCATGACCCAAGCAGAGGAGATGAGTTAGTCTATGATGTTCTTGTCAGCCAAAGAATGGCCTAGCAGGGAACCCATAGTTAACGCCACAAGCACTTCACGAAAGCCACCCACATGCACATTATGCAAGCAGATAGACGATATAGTAGTCCACTACCCTCACCTAACATCACATCGATGATGGTACCCCTCTTGGCCTCAGACCACGCACGATGGGAGACCCATATCATGTACATTTTTCCTGATATGTCAGGGTGATCGTTATGATCGACATTGTACTTATGTATCACGGATATATCCCACTATCGACATGATTAATGCCATAGAAAAAAGGACGAGCGATCTCCAAGAATTGCATAAAAGATACATCGTTTACCCAACGACCCTGCCACCAGGGTGGTGCGTCAAGTCGGATAAGACCATACACCAGTCATGCAAACCCCGGGCCAAGCATAGGATAACATGCGGCCTATGTGATCTAAATGATCACCAAATCAACCAACGTAGGGAACTCAAACCCCTTGCAAAAAGTCTCTGCATAATCTCATATCTCCCCCAAAATTTTCTCTCTAATCAAGAGAATATCACACTCACTTACTGCCGAATTTTCTCACACTTTCTTTATAAATTTAAGCACATGCATCTCCCCAAGCTAAGAGCGGCTAGAGTAGTGTTAAGTCAGCCACCCACCAAAAAGGGAGGAAATTTTCAACCCACAATGCAAAAATGGAAACATAAGATGACTTGGTCTGCAACAGACCCTTTCCAAGCATCGACATCAGGAACATCGAGTAGTATATATTCTTACAGTATATACTATGTTAGCGCTATGATACCTTTCACCATTTGCACTAGTCATAATCAGACGCGAGAGGGATGTTCGGTGCTACAAACGTTCAAACATCTCTCTCATAAAATCAACTTCCATCTACCAAGAATTGACTATCCTAGCAGGAAGGCCAACTATAAGCTAACTCAAGACTCCATTGTGGAGATCCTTCCCCCGCAGTATGCCAACGATGCAACTCATCACATATGACTTGTGTCATCACATGCCCATAATAGGATTTAAATGACCTCCCCATCGTAGGAATTCAGCTTCATTCATGTCACAAAAAACCAAGGCACCTTACGCCCTTGCATTGATTTCCACGAGATCCCAAACTCGCATGCAACCATCGAACTCCTTAATAAAACCTAGTATCTAGAACAATGCCTACTGCAACTAGAGCTAGTTGAAAAAAATAGATGACAATCGATACAACACAATGAGGCCCATAAGAAAAGGGTAAAAGCATCATTCGACCGCCACATCACCCTTCGCTCATTTACTGAAGGAGAGCTAGTCCTTCGCTATGATGTTGAAAAAGAAGCCTTAGGGACAGGGAAGTTTGAAACCCTGTGGAAAGGGCCTTACATCATCAAACATTGCCTTCGGTAGGGGGAATGCATCTTGACGAAACCAGACGGGACCTACCTCACTAATCCCATCAACGGCCTTTACCTCAATAAATTCTACTCATAAAGGCCCCTGGAGCCCTTATCCCCTAGAGTTAGAGTACACAAAAATCCCAATACAAAATTTTTTTTGACCCAAAAACCTAAATGCGCTCAAAATATCACCGTGGATCACCAACTTAAACCATATTTCAGATTTTCTAATGGAGAATCGCAATGGTCTCAAAACTTAGCTGCAGCCTCCTGGGTCATCTACTACCCTGACCAATCACCGCTATGTTCAAACGGCGTGTGCATTGGGTCATAAACCAACAATCAGGAAGAATATGATGCCATTATCGGACTTTTGTGTGAGGCCCTCCACCAGGGAATCCACCATATGCATGTCTACCTAGATTCCAAGTTATTAGTCTCACAGTTAAGCCAAACATTTGAAACCAAAGATGCAAACCTATAAGCAGACAATTTGATTATATTACATTCTCACATGTATCAGGGAATCAAAACCAAATAGAAGATCATATAGCTAACAATATCCTAGACTGGAATGCATCATGAGCAAACCACCATACATAAAAAGCCAAAAACATGTATATCCATCAGCATAATGCAAATTTCATAAACCGAAATAGACACCACACCATGTAGAGATGAAAAAAATATCTCTCATATATATATAAAAAAAAATGTGTATGAGAGTACAAAAATAGTATCACCAGCCCATTAGCTAGCCCAAAAATATAGAGATCATCAAAAATGAGGGAAGCATCCTCATAATGGGTGCTTTCCCTATGTAAAAATCTACTCTAGGGGGTGCCCCCTCAAGAGGAGCACCTGGGCCCACCACTCCTCTCGGTGCCACCACCGGAGCTGTTGTCGCCACCCTGATAGCTATGCGTCGTAGAGTAGGCCAGTAGTCCCTCTTAGCGACATCACTGTCTCTAGCCATACCTCATCGAAGTCATCCATAAGACCTCGAGTAGGCATCTCATGGGTCAGGCAATCGACTCGACCTCAAAAGTCCTCTACAGCCTCTACCTAAGCTGTAAGTACTATGATACATGCCTCAGATACATCTGCACAGGCTCTCTTAGATGCTACCTTAGCTGCACCCATGTTGCTACCCTCACCAGAAGGACCAGCACCATCCCTGCCCGCTCCACCGGCACCCTCACCTGGTCCACCTACGACATCACCTCCCTGACCACCAGGCGGTTATTGTGGAGGGTTCTAACCCAACAGTCAGGCCACTGGGCATCCCACCTCACCAACATCTACAAAAGTAACCAAAATAATGTCAGTGTTAATGAAAAACACTCAAGAACAAAAAAATCTTGATTAAATGCAGAAATATAACACATACCTACAGGACCCCAAACATAACCAAAAGGGAGACCAATATCTAGATCACCCTGAAATTCCATCCCCGCGTAAGGGTATGGAAAAAAAATCTTCGGATTGGCCTCAAACCAAGCCTCTTTCATGTCATTCCAATAACGACCCACCCTGCCACCACCACTGTGTGGCATCACCAGAGCCCACCTCCTCATGGGTGGCTCTGTCGGCCCCCTGATAGGCACAACCACCAAGGGCCTTACCAACATGAACCTCTCATACATAATGCTGCACAAAATTATAGCGTACGGAAATTATTTGGATCCACGTTGGACCCTGTTCAGTTGCAACACCATACCATTGAAGCAGAAATGAGAAAAATCAAAGAAATGGTCGTTCCTCAAATGGCATAAAACCCCCACCTATGGGCCCAGTGCTCGATGTGGCACAAACAGCCCCGCTAGTCATGCAATAATAGCCAAAGAACACCACTCGGCCACATATGTCACTGAGGTGATATTAATGCACCCCTTAGTAAGAGGTATGCCACTGCAATGCCTCCTCTAGAACCTATCCATGTTCACCCATCCAGTAGGAAGTGGATACCTCAGCACCTCTCCCTGAGGTAGTAATCTGGTCACAAAGTAAATATCCATCTCCGGATGGATAATCAAGTTCGTCCCCCTCAGGATAAACATGTTATGGCTCCTGTGCCAATGTGTATGATGTAACATAACAATCGGTCCTGTGACTAAAGGAACTCATTTTTAGCAAATTTCAGGAGGTCCCATGTGGCCAACTAATGGTGTGCCCCAAGATTAGCAGCCAGAGCGGTCCAGATCTTGGGCCAATCTCTTTCTGTCCACACTAACCTACCAAGAAATAGGCACCCATCAGTACAAAGGAGAAAAATCATAAAGGACAACAAAAAAACCCAATTTTTTTCAAAAACACTACCCTTGTGCACCTGTCTCTCACACAAGCACACCCCTGCGTGCTTGTTTCATTCAAAGATGCACCCTTGCGAGCAAAGAGGTAGGAAAAAAATGCCTTCGTGTGGCTATACTTGACAAATAGGCGCAAGGGGGGTACCTATTTTCCTAGATCGCCCATGCAATCTAGGGAAAAAATCCCCTTTAAGGCCGTACAGACCTAATTTGTACGACGCCCGACCTCACCAAACTAGAAAAATCAAAATGCAGGATGTCATGAGAGTTACCTCGGCATAATATCGCTAATCCTGAGTACACAAGCTGACCGCAATGGCAAGAAATACCCTGTTGTCACCTCTGATCACCCAAAACTTAGCAACTACAAATGAATAAGATTAGGGCCATAATCCCTTATTTATTGCCCTTTTCCATAACTTTGGAGGTCCATAATAGGAGATGAGAAGGTCCATTCTGCAAACTGTAAGTTGCACCATCATTAGTATACCATGACGAATGAAAGTAATGCCCCACATTCTCTTTCTGAAGAAATATTTTTTTCAAGCACTGGTAAGTATGCACCCTCTCATCTTCCTTTCCAAGATTCATGTTTTTCAATAATATTGAATGAAAAGAAGATGCTTTCACTTGAGGTAGTTGTTTTTTGTAGGAAGAACCCACAAAACACTCACAATACTGACCACTAAAAGTTTCGAAGAAGGTATCATTCTACCCTCAACATGATAGAGTCCCAGAAAACTTTGCATATCCTAACATCATTTATCCATCAGAAATAAACCATAGGGTCCTCATACCCGACCACGTTTATCATCACCTCACCCTACATCTGATAAACGTCTATGATAGTTGGTAGAGCTTTTGCTCCATAGTAATCATCATCTCATGTAGACCATGCATCACTCCACAAGTGACGCCATGGCCATACCATTTTTTAGTACGGGAAGCACCTCATGCCCATCCATATAGCATGCATAAGGTCAAGTTCACCATTTAAACTAACTCCCTTCTAGGACGATTGGGTTGTACAAACAGAATGAAAGCGCACCTTCGTGCATTGAATTTGGCCCACCATACCTCCATCAACATTAACCCATCTACGACATCTACCGCTTCATCAACCTCGCACATGAGACCAACCAATGGGACCCCTACCCCAGCAAAAAACCATCCTCACATGATCAAGTGAGTGACCCTCTTTCATGTTTTGGGGTACCTGTCTCTATGTTTTGTACAAACCAAACCCCATTATTTTATTCTTTGGGTAAGTGTACAAAGATCACAAACAATACCCTTCACCCCTTTTCCCTGATATTTCACTTTTCCTCCCATGGCAGCAGTCCCCCATCTCCCTTGGTTGAAGTATTTCATACCCCCCATACACACACCATTACGACAATCATAGCTGGTTCATACCCGCCGTGGAATTCCTACTGACTCTAGGGAATTTTCCCTTCAGAAATACCTATGACTACTTCCAAGCTGCTCAAATATACTTCAACCTCACGCCACTGAATCCCCATCATCTGTTTTCAGCTATCGCTCACCAACAGGCCTATGTTAAACCCATTATGGTTCAGTTAAGGCTTCCTTTTTGTCGACATCAACACCTATTTTCCAAAAAGGAAGAGGTATGTTGGATGACCCCTCCCCATGCAAAGGGGTATCCTCGGTTGGCACTATGGGAGACATCATTGTTTATAGATGTCATCGATCCTCTTTACATTTGACTACAACAAAATCTTCCATGTCACATTGGTATTGTACCTTACAACCATTGCACTTTGATCAAGATCTATCGAAGACCTGTGCCTTTATAAGCATCTCTGACAACAATGATTACACGAGAAGGTCCCAACTAGTACATATGTGTACATTTCACAATGAGTTTCCATACCAATATTACGCATATGGGTACCACATTCCATCTATTTTCAAAGGAAAAACACCCCTGACGGCATCAACAGTCGTCGTTAACAACCACCAACATCACTACCATAGTAGTGGCATAGACAACACATGTATCTATCAATTTCGTTTAACTAGCCATACCATCACGAGCATGGGACATAGACGCCTCGTTGAAAATTTTCAAATATGTTGTATATTTTGTCTACTTGCGGGGGTCCCTTAGGCCATGGTTATCTCAGAAATGGGGCAAGGTGTTGTCCATTCTACACATAGGCCTTGCTCTCTCTCTCTCTCTCTCTCTCTCTCTCTCTCTCTCTGCGTACGATACAGAAATTAAACTATAATGTATTTTGGCTATACAGTTCTTCCTAGACCACACACATTAGTGGGAAACTATTAATGCTGGAAAATCATACAGCATAAGACGAAACCAATTAATGTCGAGCCTAAGGATTTAAAGGACAAGACTAAATTATTGAATCAATAATATCTAAGGTTTTGAGAAAATCAAATTTGAACTACTCATAAATGCTCAAATGCATGCTTGTTCCTTCGAAAAGATTGCCTTCGACGCGCACTGGAGCCCGATAAGTGCACATTCCTCGAAGTAGAAAAAAATCACTTTTCAGGACCACAAGAAAGCAAAGGACAATTTCTCCTTATGTGAAAGCCACCTAAGGATAGCACTAGTGCCTCCTTAGGCATTGTGTGATCACATAAAAGCATATTTCAGCACACAATGGAATCATTCCCCTCCCTTGGGTCACCATCCACTATGTACCAAGGGAGGGAAGAAGGATTTGAATCTCACCTATATAAACACACCAAGAGATGAACAAAGTGTGATCACAAAGTTACGCTGGCCAATGTTTTCCAAGAAACACCAGCATCGTGTGTGAACCAACGAGCTGAAGCAAGATAAGACTCGATGGTTGGCCACCCAACATCTTAGTCCACTGCAGTAGAGAGAGAGAGTTAGATTGCGTCAGAAGGTAGAATTGAAAGGAAAAACATCCTTGCATCGGGTCCTAGAGCCATTGCCTAGGCCCTTCGGCAAGTGGGTAAGATTTTTTTTCATTCCAAGCATTCAATAGGAAGAGGCCATCGAGCCGTTGTTTACCTTGTTACTGTTTGGAACTCTCTATCTAGCTTCTTTTTCTGTTTTTTCTTTTATTTTTTTTAACATAGCATACTTTAGTATATTACTTCATTTAATTTTTATGCTTTTGAGCTCCCCCCATATACTTCCTGTTACCTATAGTTTAGAGAGAAGACCACACTCTATAGACTCATATGATTTCGTACACCCATGTGTTGAATCCACCACAACAGTGTCAATCAGTGCAAAAAAAAAAGTTTTGGTGCAAAGTGGTGTAAGAATAAAATAAAGGGAAAATCATGCAAGCAAAGGGACACAAAGTTCAACATGGATCAATGTTGGTTTCAGAATGGCAGATTGGTATGTCGAGAAAACTTGGTCGGGAATCAACACAAGTACATGGCTCATTCGGAAAAAAATTCGCCATGTGGACAATTGGCAAGGTGAATCTTATTTTTAGTTTCCTTTGAAGGTATACCATTGTAGGAATAGTATGATTTCTGCAAATTTCAGTTGTTTTTCTGCAAGTTTCAAAAATTTGCAACATGACATAGTCAAGGTTAGCAACAGTCGGTCAATAGATTCAAGGAAGAATTTTCCTTTTTTATGAGAAGCTCAATTTGATGAATTCAGGAAGATTTCAGTGGTTCAAGGTTGGAAGAGTTGAGAATAAATCTCTTCATCTTCAGTTTCTATAATTTAGAGAGCTTTTAGGGTCCAAAATATTCCCATTGTGGAGGTGTGATCAAGAGATCATGTCCAAGTTGAAAAAATGCGAAAAAATGGAAGTCCTCATAAATGGTTGCAATCTGAATGACCAGAAAGGCCTCGTCGCTATGATTCTAGCACCATGAACGTGACTCAAATATGATGTTGTATGTGAAATTTACTGAGGTTTGAAATCGTCCAGTGATCTCCAAAACATGACTTTTTTACTATGAATGTATCATTTTCAAAAAAAATAATTCAATGGAAAATTTTCATTTTTTACTAAGTTTTTATAGGCCAGTTAGAGGGCGCCACATGGCCTATCTGGAGGCTACCATGTGGCCCCAGGCCATTGGTTTAAAAATGTGGTGAAAATATTGGAGGTCTTGAGGGTCAAACCCTCAACCCGACTCCTCGGGCAAAGTCGGCACGACCAACACGACAACGGATGCAAGTTTCATATGTGGGCAAGTCGGGTGGATTAAAAAATGAGTTGGGTTGTGTAGAGAACAATGGGTATAGCCCTCAAGGGCCAGTGCCATTGCAATAAGACCCAGGTCCAAAGAGGGCTAAGCACAGTTGTGAACTAGCAAAGAAAGGTTTAAGCCCTTAGGGCTAAATTTTGTAGGCCATGTGCCCTCATGCAGTGACTCGGGGCTTAAATATGTACAACCGATAGAAAACGTAAGTCTATCCCCTCGGGGATAACCCTCTTGGCATGCGACCGTTTCCTTCGTGACTGGGGGCTTAAGCTTGAAACTAACCGCACAGCCATGGTTTATGGAACTCATGTGACAGAGTGGAGTTACAATTTATTGTAACGGTTTTAAAGACACTAAAGTCTATAGTTAATCTGGCGGTTTTGACGAAAGATTTCATGTGACCGACCTTACCTCACGTTTAATGCTAACTACTAATGATCTGGAGAATCCACCAATTCCGGCGGCATTTGTCAAATTTTTTGAGTTAAACTAGAGTTATAGCACATTTGGTGGGGTTTTCTAGTGACATTGGGCAGTTTTCTTTGGGAGGTCATAACTTCCTCATTATTAAACCAAATTGGACAAAATTTTACTCAATTTTGGGTCTCTTAAGAATTTTGGAGAGTTTGGAATATGTTTAAGAGCGAAGATAGGTTTTTTACGGGAGCTTTTTCTTTGAGGTATTTGAAGGAGCCATCAGGGCCATCCGGGAAAAGGAGTTGTATTGGGTTGTACTTCACTGTGTAAGGTGATACAAAATCCATTTTTAGCTATTTTATATCTTTTGAAGCTTAATTTACAACCGGTTTTACCTTTTTAGACATATTTTTCACTATATAACCATTTTTGAGAAAATTAATAGAGCAAGGACATGCCATTGGGGAGCCTTGGACCGACAGATGTAGCCCAGGAGGGGTGAAATGTCTCATCATTTTATTGTGTTATGTTATGGTGAAGTTTGCTTGCTGTGAATTTCTATTGTGATATGTTAATCAGTAAATTTAAATAACAAATCCTCACACATAAGACTCATAAACATTACCAAAACTACTTTTTTTAACTTGCAAGTCATGGAGAACACTTTGCACACTAAATTAAATGGAAATGGATACTTTTCATAACATTACAAATATTTTCATTTTCAGATCAAAAATAGTACAAGTAGGTTTGTGGTGCATTGTCTACAAATATGCTAAATAATATGTTAACAAGAGTGATGTGCACGAGAGGGTTGGGAAATTGTCAAATCGTGATGCATTTCCATTGCAACTAATACTAGTGCTAAAATATTTTTGAAAGTGGGAAATTGATTTCATAGGGCACATAAACCCATCCATGCACCATTTCGAATTAGGATACACCATCACCACAACAAAATACCCAACAATATGTGCGCGAGCAACACCAGTGAAGGATTTTACAATTCACACGCAACCAGATTTATTTCTGCAAACATCATTACAAGGTTTAGATGTCCTCAAAGGTTAACCAATGATCAAGGAATCCACTTCATTAATGATATAGTCACATCACTTCTGAAAAAATTCCTAATAGAGCACCACAAGAGAAGTCTCTATAGCCCATAAGAGAATGGAACATTCGAAGCATTCAATAAAATATTAGAGAGGGGATTGACTAACGTATGTTCAACTAATAGGGATGATTGGGATGAGAGAGTTCCAACTGAATTATGGTCATATCAAATGATTGTCAACAGGTTACATAAACATATTCCCTTCTAATTGTTGTATGGTTGAGAAGTAGTAGTATCGGATGAATTCATAATCCCCAACTTTTTTATCGCACAAGAAATACATATGACGGGCAATGAATCGATTGAAAAAAATGTAGAGGAACTATGGGAACTGGATGATGCCATATTTCTTGCAAATTTTCATCAAAAAATGGAAAATCAAAGACAGAAGGCATGAAATGACAAACACATAAAGAAAAAGTCATTCAAAGTTGGAGGCCATGTCTTACTATATGACAACAATTTCTTAAAGTTCCCATGTATGTTACCGATTGATTGGTTAGGCCATTTTTTTGTTGAATAAATGAAAGAATCAAGAGTTTTAAAGTGCACAAAACTTGATGGTATTATACTACCATGATGGGTGAATGGCGCTTGTCTAAAACCCTTCTAGGAGTAAATATTCAATTTTCATTTCAAATAGATATTTTCAATGAAAAACATGTAGTTGTAGGAGAAGTCAATTATGTTAGTCAGTAATCCTTCCATTTAAGAATACTTATTTCAGTTTTCATACTGATTTAGTAATAAGTGGTCCGCCAATGTCAATCCAGTTGCACAAAAATCCACACCTTTCCACAATTGACTGTGGTTAGGGTGTTTCGTGTGTCATCAATCATAATCATAATAATTAGCGCATAATTATATTGTTACTATGAATTTTTCATAAATATTTCCCATGATAAAAGTATTATCACCTCAAAAATCATGCCCATTGTTGCATCATATTTACCCATCATCTCCACATGCTTCTTCCAAATTTCTGTCAGCTAAGTCAGGTCCAATTAAACCATCATCTTCAAGTGACAAGGTTGAAGCCGAGTGTGAAATTTTTCTGTATTAATAAGTTAACGAGTCTCATAAGAATAGGTTGCGTCAAGTTTTTATACTTAATCTACATGGTTATGCTAATTTTTTTAGAGTTAGAAACCACAGTGGTAAAAGCCAAAAACTGTAGACTCATTGTCGAAATCAAATTTTCCTAAGTTCATGTCTAGGCCTGTTGTGTCCATTTTTTACTAGAGACACTCCAAGATGACAAAGAACATTATATCAATTTATATGCCATTGTTTGATGTGATTATTGAAAAATTAGAACTAGTGACAGGAAAATATGACATTGGAGTTATTTGATACATACCTCAATGATTCATTCCAATTCCCAGTGTTGAAATGAGAGGTATACATAGTGTTAGTCACAAAGCAAGATGGAAGGAAGTCAGTGTATGTAATTAATGATTTTATAGGAATTCAAAGGTCGAAGCTTCTTAATCTAACAATTCTTCTAGTGTTCAATACCACCAGAGAAGCAATGAAATGTACCAAGTTACTTATTATTCAGATACATGGGGGGTCACTTTGGAGGGTTAAAGAAATTCAAATCCATGTTATTGATCTACACATGTTAATAGGACTAGCAATAGCAGGAAATGAAATGTCTTCAAATTTCCCAACGTCCTCTAAAAGAGCCAAGAAGGTTGGCAAGGACAATTACTATTAGCATTATAGTACCAAGAAAGGGGGAAAAGGCACTTATATTGAACCAATAAACAAAAACAACATCAAGTTCACCTTCCATATCATCGTTGGTAAGATAATGTGCCATTACACAATGAATGAATTCACATTAGATACAATTTCTTTTGTAGAGCATTGTGTGAGGGGAGCACAATTGAATTGGTGTGTTTATCTATTGAATGAGTTGTCAGCAGCTTGTGGATAAAATATCAAGGCGGCTACATAATTCAACTATGTATATTTGTTAATGGCACTAGCCATATGGAAATGATGTCCTATAGAAGGAAGGGAGATAGCTGATATTGCTGATGACCAATCGCTTGTTATGAGTTACACGGCATGGAGGACCTCTAGAGACCTAAGCAACAAGGAGATAGACGAATGTTATAGTAAAATGTTAGATCTCATCAATGAAATAGAGAGGATATGAAAGACACTACTCAATGAGTACTTCAAATAGGTATGGTTCAGAGTCAACCAAAACCATACATGGATAAGGCTCCAATGTGTACATCCCAAGACATTTCATAAGAGGGCCCAAAAGGTTTTACTCACAGTGGATGCATTCCACACAGAAGTGACACACTAGTGAAGAGTTGTGGGTGAAATCAGGGACAACAAACATATATATTCTTTTGAAGCAATGACACCCTAGCCCTTAGCAAGAGAAACACCAACATAGTCAAGAAAGAGGCATGTTGAAGAGAAATTACAAATGGTGATCAAACATATGGAGACTTATATGTATTCAATTAATAAGAAAATAATAAATATAGGGATTGGTACAAGTCAATTTTCATATTTTTCTGAATTTCAACATTTAATGCCAAAGCACTTCATTGTAAGTACCCCCTTATTTCTTGCACTTACAGTGGCTGGGTCCCATTCACAATCTGAACTCACCATACCAACACCCAAAAAGAATAGAGAAACCAAACCCCCCATCCCTACAAAGGAAAAGAAGAAGACCAATGTCAACCAAGTTTACACCCAAGTAGTGGACCTCTATCAAGATGACCATCAGTCAGAGTCCGTTTCATAAATTATTGAAAAAAACCAACCTTACACCTTCGTCATGTCACCAATTCTTGCAGAGAACCAACCCTTGACCTCAATTGCATCACCAACTTCTCGAGTTCCATCGTTGCAAATGAATTCAACTTATGAAACCATTTTCGATTTTATTCTAATGAGAATGCTAGTCATGAGATAAATATATATGGACGTTGACTAGGTAGTCCATGTCGTCAACACTCTTATGAACACCAAGATTGAAGTTGGGCCAATATTATCCTTTTTTTTAAATATAGTTCCATAACACTTGATAGCCATATCATTACCACTCCACTCACCATAAGTTCAAATTAGTATCCCTACCATTTCAATATCTCCTTTCCATTCTGCCTTTCTATGAATCCATTCATCACAAATTGCATTGAGTTGAACAATCTCAACAACACACATCACCACAAGGACACTCAGATAAGTATATTTCTCAAGGTAAAATATTACAATCAAGATTTGAAAACCTCTCTATGATCACCCAAGAATATATTTAGGGTTGTTCAACATCCTAATTATTTAATGTGATTCAGGTAGTTGCATGCTGAGAAGAGGTGTTTGACAATGATTTATGAGTAGAGCATGAGAATAAATGACAACAAATCCTAGTTCTCGCTAAAGAGCACGAGAAAGTGCTACAAGATAAGACCAATGTGAAAAATAATTTGGAACATATTACAAGAAATTTCCAAGACTTGTTCCCAACCATCGTCGATGTGGTGGATACTTCCCTAGAATATTTTACTGCATACACAGTTATGGATTGTTGTGAGCACATTAAGACAACATGCAAAGATTTTATCTCACCAATTCGTGAACTCAACCAAAACTTGGCACCAACACAGCAATAATTTCCATATCCAGCCACAATATATGAGGTAGAGATACAACATAAGGTGATTGAGGTGATCGCACTCAATGACACCTTATACAACACTATGGAGGAATCACATTCCCTACTAGAGAAGCTCCATGACTATTCAAGATGCCTAGCCATAAATAATGAGCCTATATACCCACTTTGAAGCCACGCCCATAAGTTAATGTCAGATGCAAAGCAGAACAATGATAAAAATTTGAGGCAACAACTGTTTGATGAAGTTGAAGTCCTTGAGACACAAATATAGGCAATCAAGGATGAGTTAGCAAAGACAAAGAAACTTGTTTGATATCTCATGGTGGTAGTGAAGAAGCATGTGGAAACCCTCCACAAACTCAGCTATGACACAAAAATTCAGTGGGATTCCATCATTAGAGCTTAACCCCAACAGAAAGAATTAAACAACATGACCTAGTTCATCTCCGAGGCCTCCGCACTTATGGAAACTCGGCTAGTGGAGATAATGTTGTTTCTAGAGTTGAAGGAAATCACCATTAAACTAGTACTTAAATTAGGGCCTTCGTTTGAAGGAACCATCCAAGAGAAAGAGATGTAGGAAGAACCAGTAGAAACAACAACATAGGAAGCATCAACAACAATGACACTGATAGAGGAATTATCAGCAGTACCGACATGACTCATGAAATATTGACTCGAGGAAGAGTCAATGAACTATATTCGGGGCCTATTAGGGCCTTCATTTTTTTTTTTAAATTAGGAATCTTCATAAGGGATAGAATGGTGGAAGGTTGCAAGATAGCTATTGGGAAGTTGCGAAGAGGACAAAGAGTGAGCTAGAACTAGGAGTTGCAGATGATCGACGGGAAGCATATAAATACAGTCGAGTGGGAAAGAGTAGAATACAACCAAGAAGTGGAACCAAAGGAGGCAGGAAGGAGGTGAGAGAATTTGGAAATTTAAGTCGACAGGATGGGATAAGGAAAGGAAGGAGGAAAAATGAGACAGAGGATAGAGAAGAAGGGGAATGCAGTTGTAGAGTGACTAAAACCACTTTGTAACAAGGTTATCATCTAATCATGTATTTTTTAGTCATTGTGAAATACATTTTTAAAGGCCAGTTGTGAATAATGTAATATTATGTAAAGAAGTTAAAGGAAAGAGGACATTATCAAGCTCATTCATTGGGTTTGAATAGTTTCTTGTTATGCTTTGATTGTATGGTTGTTTAACTATTAAAAGCATTTTTTTATATTAGTCCTTCAATAATTATTTCTTATCAATCTACATAGTTTTTTGCAAATGGAAATATAGATGGTAGTGTTGAGAATTCTCTAAGCTTGCGTTCATCCATGGTTTTTCCCTTTGTATTAAATCTCAACTCCACCTTGTCTAACTAAGTTTGTAGCATGCCTTAGGTGAGACACCTTTCCGAGTATTGGGTAAGGTGAAAATATTAACATGTCCTAGACTACAGAAAATCTATGTTGGCCCTGTACCTTAGCTTGGGCCTTAACCCAATTATTAATATTAGCCAACACTTACCTTTTCACATCATAAGTGAAGTAGGACTCTTTAAAATCACCCATAACCTTGAAAAAATTAAATTCTCGACAAGGGCTACAAAATAATTTATAGTTCAAGTTAGGAACATTGGGGGTAGGTATACAATAAGCTTCCATGGTCATGTTACATTTTAAAACATAGAATTATTCCTTTAGGGTGCCTTAAATCCTTCACCATCTCACAGAAAATTATACCTAGGCATGTGAAAGATCCAATTTAGAGGGGGTTTGACTTTGGTCCAAGTATGTGCATACTATGTTGGCCTACTCAACTAGCATAGTGTGTGATATTAATGACTCATTACCAAGAAGCTAAACAATCAAGTTCCCCCGTGAGATGAAGGTATCCCGGTGGCCAAGTTTTACGACATATTTCCTTATAGGTGAAGGTGCGGGAAGCAATAAAGCCTCATCATTACCTTGGTTAATTTTTTGACTATTGGAAGCATCGCCAATAGTTTTGGATAATTTCTCTAATATCCATAAAAAATATATCTTTGCAAGGTCTATTTACTTTGAGTCATGAAAGGACATATAGGTCTTATTAGGACATTTTCTTTATCATAACCAAAAGAAAGAAAAGACCTTATTTTTTTGTTTGATTGGTCATATAGCATAACTTATAGGAAAAGTAACAATTTATTTTTTGATTTGTTGTATGCATGAAATTTAATCGATTTGATACATATCTTGCTTTCATCACAAAATTAGAAAACACAAAAAATGCAGGAAGATAAAATTTTGTATGCCATAGTATCAATATTTTGCAACACCTTCTAGGGACCATAATACTTTGGCGATTATTTATAATCATTATTAGTTTGATTGAGGGACATTTATTTGGATGGTTTTAGCCTTAAAAATACCTAGTCACCTATATTAAAATTTCTTTCAGTGTGATGTCGATCTGCATGTTGTTTCGTTCGATGTTTCCCCAAGTGAGGTTATCCTTTAGGATTTTGAGAAGATTTTGTTGATGCTCGATGAGATATTCCACTTCTTTAACCTTATAATTTTCTCTTAAATATGATGTGATGGGTGGTGGATGATATCCATAATATTCCATAAATGTGGTCATATTTTTTTTTGTATATAAGGAAGTCTTATACCACCATTTAGCAAGAGGTAACCAGTTCACCCATTGTGTTTATTTATCAAATACAAAGCAATGAAGATATCCTTATAAACATTTGTTCACTATCTTATTTTTCCCATAATATTGAGGATGATAAGATGAGTTATGAGTTAATTGACTACCCCGACAAGAAAATAATTCCGTCCAAATATTTCCTGTGAAAATGGGATATTTGTTGCTTACAATAATATTTGGGTTTCCATGTATCTTTTGAATTGTTTCCATAAATGTAGTTGCAATTATATTGGATTTAAATGGATGTTATAATGGACAAAATTATGCACACTTGGCAAGTCTATCAACTACCACCGTGATGAAATTCTTTCCTTTGGATTTGGGTAAACATGTGATAAAATCCACTGAAACATCATCCTAATGTTGACTTGGAATGGATAAATTTTGTAACATACCTAGGGTCTTAATTGTCAATGCTTTTTTTTTTTTGGAAAACCAAACATTCTGCCACAAAAATTTGAATATAATATTTAAGTCCATCCCAAAAATCCTTCTTAACACGTTGGTAAGTTTTCAGAAATCCGTAGTGTCCTCCTAAGGGGTAGGTGTCCAATTTCAAAAGAATATTTTGTTTGAGTTGGGAATCCTTACAAATATATAGGCGATCTTTGTACCATAATGAATCAGTTTTTCCACATAAATGTATGAGATGTACTGGGATCTTACTGTAACTTTTGAATAAGTGTTCGTACTTCTTCGTCATTCTTCCATTCATCCCTTTCTTTTCTTATGCAATATGTTTGGACAATGGAAATGTTAGAAAGCAATGCTACAACATCCACATCGTTTTTTGAGAGTGAATCTGCAACAACATTTTTCTTCCCTTTTTTGTAGACGATTTCAAAGCCATAACCCAACATCTTTATGATCCATTTTTGCTACTCTTCTCAAGATAATATTTTTTCCAAAAATTATTTAACACTATCAAGATATATTTCTATCTTGAAATGTCTTCCCATTAGGTCAGGTTTCCATTTCTTTAGTGCCTCTAGTATTTCCAACAATTGATTCTCATAAATAGGTTTTTGTAAATCCATTCTCGTGATTGGACAAATTTCAAAATAAATGGGTCTTCCTTCTTGCATTAATACAACACCAATTCCATTTCGTGAGGTATCACATTCAACGATGCAGCCTTTTTTTAAGTTTGGTGTAGCGACGAACGGTGCTTGGAAAATTTCCTATTTAAGATGTTGAAATGATTTAGTTGATTCTGAAGTCCAATAAAATGCATCTTTCTTCACTAATGTTGTTAGAGGTGCTACTATTATACCATAGTTCTTAAAAAAATTGTAATAATACCTTGTCAACTCGAAAAATCCTCGAAGATGCTTTATGGTTGCAGCGTTTTTCCATTCTTTAATTGATTGAATGTTGTTAGGGTCTACCTTAACACCCTCATGAGATACAATATGCCCCAGATATTCCACCTCCTGTACTCCAATGAAACATTTGGAGGTTTTTGCATATAATTGTCTCTCCTCAAATAGCTTGAACACCATGTCAACTTGTTGAACATGATCCTTCCAAGACTTTTTGTATATTAATATATCATAAAAAAATACTAACACAAATTTTCTAAGGGTGGTTGTTAAAATGGAATTCATCAAACCTTGAAATGTAGAAAGTACATTCGTAAGGCGAAAAAACATTACCAACAATAATGGCACTCATGAGTTCTAAATTTTGTGTTTGGAATGTCTTCCGTATTCATTTGAATTTGATGATATCCAAAACGAAGATCCAACTTGGTACACTAAATTTATCCATGTAATTCATCCAATAATTGATCAATGACTAGAATGGGAAATTTATCTTTAATAGTGAGATTTTCGAGCTCCCTATAATATTGACACATGCAACATGATCCATCCTTCCTGTGAACCAATGCTAGTGGAGAAAAGGAAGATCTTTGACTAGGTTAAATTATACCTTACTCTAGCATCTCTGCAACCATACGTTCAATTTCCTACTTTTGGGAATAGAGATATTCATCATCTCTAATTTTTGGAGGAACACTTACTGGAATGAAATGAATAGCATTATGATGATTATGAATAGGTGGGAGGGCTTCAGTTGTCTCAAATACCTTGAAATGATTGTCCAATACTTTTTCGACATCTAGAGAAATAGATGATTTCAATGTTTGAACCGTTAGTGAACATAATTGTACACTTACACCTCGTTTTTATTGATTTAGAAGCTTAATCATGCCATTAGAGATGATTATATTTCTTGGTTTCCCTATGATACCCCTTAATTCAAATTCCATTCCTTGCCAAAAATATATTCAAGAAACATTCTTGAGAATTACAATTTATGATATCCAAAGATTCTAACCATTGGACTCCTAGTACAAAATCAACACCACCCATTTGAAGGGAAATAATTGGACTATTCACTACATATTGTCCCATGGATAGCTTGATATGATGTCACTTTCCAATGAAATTTATAGTTCCTCCATTTTCAACCATTACTTCACTATGGTGTTGGATATAGGAAAAAATTAAATTCCTTTGATATCTATAATGAATAAATTATGGGTACTACTCAAATCAATCAATAATATTACCTTTATTTCTTGATGTGTCCTTCTATCTTAAGAGATTGAGGAGTGGTAAGTCCTTCCAATGCATTACACGATATGGTTGGATTGATTTATTCTTTCTCTCAGGTTATTTCTTGGTGTTTATACTCTGCTTTTGACGTTTATTCTTTCTTTTCTTCCTCCTCTTCATAATCTATCTAAAATTATTTATTTTTAGCACACTTATGAGCTTTAGGTATTTTTCTATCACACCTGTAATAGAGCCATTTTTCTCTTTTTTCCTCCAATTTTTTTGGTGTCGAACTTGTAGGTTGCGAAAGGCTAGGGGTAGAAACAATTCCATATTTATAGTTGTGAGTGGTAGACTTCCTTATTGCCATAATTTTTGTTTCAACTTTTCTTGCCACCCTGATTTCCTTCTCCAATGAATCACATTCCCAAAGGTGAACCTCATTTTGGATGTTATCCATTAACTTCCTTATGAATAAATTAATCCTATACTGATTTTGAATATAATTTACCCTTATATTCAATTTTTTGAAGTCCACAATGTGTTGCACCATTGACCACTTTTTTTTGAGGTTTATCAATTGGATAAAGAAGGTTTCACTCTTTGTATGCTCATAATGTGCTATAATTGTCGTTGTAAAAATTGACCAAATGACAAGTGGTTTACGATAACAAAGCCATCGATGCCATACAAAATGATTTGGTTCTAAATATAAAGTTGCATGGGTACATTTTGTGTGTGTTGCACATTATGGAGATCAAAATATTGCTCCATATTTATTATCCATGTTACCGGATCCTTTCCATAAAACTTCCTCATATCGATCTTTGGAATACAGTGGATCTTCAACCCATTGTTAGAGTTTTTGAAATCATGATTAACATGCCTTTTCATCTCATCATGAGTTTCATGTTGTTGTGGTTCCTATGATTTGGCAGATTTGGCAATACCAAATGATAAGACAACATCAAACCACTTTGGGATCTCAGGATCTAACCCTCCTAGATCTAGAGAGGGATCTCTCTGTTCATGTAAAGAATAATATATCTTTAAAGTTCAATTTAAGGTATTAGGCTAGTTATATGGCACAAGGTTTTTTGTTTGGTTGGGAAACATGAAAGAAGGGTTCAATATAAGGCAAAGAAGTGAGTAAAGAAGGATTTTAGCAATGGGGAGATAATGAAAGAAAATACAAGTCCATTGGGAAATGGGGTAATAAAAGCGTTTACTTGCAATTCAATATCCAAGGCTTTCAAATGGGCTAGTCATCTAAATTAGAGGGTCTCTTAAGATGATAGTAATTGGGTGAAATAATAAGGAAATGAAGGTGAATGACAAGGAAACCTTCCAAGTTGACCACTTAGGAGAAAATCTAGGGATAGGGCATGCATTAACCATCTATGATCAAACTCCTAATGAGGGTAAATCTTAAGATAATAGAAAACATTCAAGATGGGCACAAAGTGAAGCCAGAGATCAGAGAAAGACTTTTAATCTCCTCTTCTTTTGACATTCAAATTAAGGGACCTTATAAGGGAAAAACTGTTGGAAAAGGACCCTAGTGAGATAGAACTAACTCTAAATATCCCAGTTTCACAATTATTTCAATTAAAAATAGACAAGAACATCTAGGAACAAACTCTAAATTCATACATTAGCAAGCATGGATAAAACCAACTACTATACTGGTTGAATTATATTGAATTTTTTCTTAGATTACATGCTTAGCAGAAAAAATCAAAGATAGGAAGAGAAGGTAGCATTAGGGTACTTTACAGCAGCATATCCTAAGCTATATAACTGATTCTTATCAGAGAAATGAAATGTGATGCATAACAAAAGGGACAACAATAAAAGATAGAAAAATTCACCACTGATTTAGATCAGGATCTAATGAACATGCTTGTCATATTAAAGAACAACATAAGTCACAGACATCATTTTCCAACAACTTGATATCAACTAGAAATCATCTCCCAGCCTATTTTATAGCTATTATGCACAAAAATCTATCTCAGTGAAAACAACTTACAATCCACGGTTAACCAACATTTACAATGTATTTCTAGAGAGTTCTTATAGTTGAAAGAGTGGCAGTAGAGGTATATAGAACTTAAATGCATCATTAAAATAGAGGGAGAAGTGTTCTTGCAGCCCATTCTATTTTAATCTCCCTGTATTGAATTTCAGTACTCTTTGGGTGAACTACGGGTCCTCGACATGCTGATAATTACTTCAGAGATATGTTTCTGAGGTACTTTCTGACTATTTTGTACTCTATTTGTACTATGGGACAAGTAAGGTAGATAAATGAATTTCATGCCTTCCATAATTTGTAACTAATGCTCTGGAAATATTAGGACTTCTGTCAGGGTGACGATCTTCCCAGGAACTTGATGGAGAATAAAAAAAATTATGGGAACTTGTCCTTTCTTGAGTAAGAACATTCTGCTAATGTGAAAATGATGATATGGCTTGTTTCATGCGTTTTAGGACTTATTAGCCTTTTGGATCATTTTAAGGTCTTCAATTTGTGTCTTCATCCTTTAAACACTGGATTATAGCATTTAATATTCAATAGTAAGCTTTAATCCCTTAAATCTCTCACTGATACACTTTGCCACTTCCTTTTTGATCTATCTGTGAATATGCAGGTTTTAATGGCACTAGATGGTTTGAAACAGGGTTTAACAATGATCCTTTTTATGAAATACATGTTTAAAACCTTCTCAAGTCTCTTCCCTGCAATCTTCGGCTTTGAAAAATGACATTTTTTGCCCTATATTTTACTGTCTATGATTGTGAGATAGAGAGTTATTTTCATCATCCGTAACCCCTGCAAAACACAATAAACATGTTATGAAAACCTTGTGGGAGTGGGGTAGGCTGCTCTGAAGTGTCGAGGGAATGGTGGTGTAGCAGTGAAAATGGAGGATGTAGGCGAAAAAATGGGTAAAAATCATGGGGGAAGGTAAAAAACATTCTAATGGAGGTTTGGGATGTCATGAATTGTGAGCCATCGGATTAGAATGGTAGATGGTGATCAATGGTTGATATTCATCGATGGGGTTGTTTGGAAGGTTAGGAAGATGAACAATGAATGTAGGTAAGATTAAACATGGGCCATTGGATTTGAAGAAATCGACAGCAGGTATCATTTTATGGAGGCTTTCAAGGGCACAGGTGAAGAGCCAATGGAAGGGGTCGCGATGGAATGTGAACCGTTAGATTGGATTAACCAATGACTGTGATCAAACCAGAAATATATTGTCGAGGATTGTGGTAAGTAGAAACAGACAACGATTTTCGTGTGAGGCTGAAGGTGGTAAGCAGAATTTGCAAAAATAATGTGATTCCATACAGAAGTCGACACATGGAAATACAAAACTGCTTATATCATGTGATTTCAAAACATTAACGTTCAGACGAAAAAATTGCACGATATGCTTCTCACCCGTCAGATGGGAGGGCGGAAGATCTGATGGTGCAGGTTTAGTGCGATAAACGTAAGATGCATGGGAGAAACAGGTAGATGGGGTCAATGGCGGATTAAATTATGATCGTTAGATCTTCGAAACGAATGGTCAAGATTTGTCGATGAGAAATTAATGAGCAGGGGTGTATCGGGCCATTGGGTTTATTGTGAGCCGTTGGATCTTATGTATGGACGACTGAGATTTGAAACTGGTGTGAAAATGTTACAAAGGGCAGTGAACTATTATATGAATGTGGAAATGATCTTGACCATTGGATCTGAATGGGTTAATAGTTAGGATCTAATTAGGGCTCGCAAATCGGTAGAGGTCAAAGGCAAGGGATTGAGATTTTGCGATTGTGTGATTACACAAGGGCCATCGGATTAGAGAGGAGATCAATGTTTCATACAAAATAAGAGGGGTAATGAACAGAAGCAATGGGCACGATGCGATTTTAGTGCTATCCGTTAGATCTATAAATATCGATGGAAGAGGTTGAATCTGAGGCTGATAGAGCAAAGGGTCATCGCATCAGAAAAATAGAAGAAACAAAGGGAAAGGTGGTAAAGAAAGCTCTGATTGCGATTGTGCAATGGGGCTTAGCACCTGGTCCTGGGTGCCGGGCTATATGGAGAAAGAGCTACAGAGTATAATCCCTCTAGGGCTTAAACCTGTCATAATGTAAAAAGGGTGTTTTTCACCCAAAAAAGTGTTTTTAAGGCCAAATGGGGGGTTCAGGTAGCGGAAAAAGCAGGTTTTCAAACCAAATAAAGGGGAATATGAGGTTTAAAATGAGGAATTTGTTGATTTGGAGAGTTAATGAAGGGATTTTGTGAGAATTTCGTGAGGGGAAAAAGGATGACAAATGGGATTTGTGGGAATAAAATAGGGCGAATGGAGGCCTTTCCGAAGAATTCTTTTTCACAAAACAATAGGGATTTTTTAGTGGAAAGAGAAGTGAAGATCTCTTCAAAGGAAAAAGACACATAAATGCTTCAGAAATGAAAATTTTTCAAGGGAAATGTTTCTCTTGATTTCTTAGAAACATTTTAACCACCTATTTTCTATGTCAAAAATTTATAGGTGGCTAACAGTGGCTCCACATGGGGATGGCATCTTCTTGAACGTGTCAAGAACTTCAAAAATAATCTTTGGAAGTGGGCTAGATGCCTAATTTTTAACCATATTTCTCTTATTTGATAAGCTGCTACAAACATGATGGACATTAAGTCAGTAGAAAATATTCTCCCAAACAATCTACCTACCCATCCTACTGTCCTAACATTTTTTCTTCCAGGTGCATTTAGACTTGCAAACCTTCTTCATCATTTTTTTTTATTGAAAGCAGAAAAATCTAATCTAATTCTATGCTTATTCCTCCATGGGACCAGATTAGATAGTTGGCCTCATAGCTTCTCTACTTACACTAATATCTGCTATGATTAAACTATATTGCAGATTTCTTTCTCTACATTCTAAGACAGAAATTTAAAAACAGTCAAACTAGGATTAGACTGTTTAGTTTGTTGTGGGTCCATGGCATAAAGATAGCTACAAATGAACTGAAATTTGCAGGAAATTGAGACCAAAATTTTTAAGGCTTGAAATTGTGAAACTTTTAGAGCATCCTTCTTTATCTTGTGACTCAGATTTTGAGCTTGTTAAGGTCACTTTTCTTCTTCATTTCAACTCTGGTTTTGGGCTTGTTAGAGCTGATCCATCTTCTTTCTTTGCTGGTTCAAGTTTTGGGCATATTAGAACCAACCTTTCACTTTCTTTGGCTCATGTTTTGAACTGATTTGAGCCATTCTTTAGAACTTCACAGGTTCAAATTTTGAGTTTGTTTGAACCCTTTCTTTTCTTTTCTTTTTTGTATTTTTCCTTTTTCTTTAAAACTGAACAAATAAATGGTATTTACAATGGAAGTGGAAACTTTAAACTCTGAACTGTAGCAGTAGTAATGTTTGAGCATCTTGCCATTGATAGGACCCCAAATAGATCTGTACCATCTAACTCTTGCAGAAAGAATGCATTTGGACCAATGGTGGACTGAATAATGTAAGGACCTTGCCATAAGCTGTCAAAGTTTCCATGCTTACCCTTATCTTCTCTTCTAGGGTCCCACTTGAGCACCTTGTTTCCTATTTTGAAGTCACAAGCCTTTGTTCTGTTGTCAAACAACCTTTTTATGTTCTCTTGCACTTTTTGAGCTCTGTTGTAGACCTCTTCCCTTGTCTGCTGGAGATGTATTGTTTGATTGATCCTCCTCACCATGCTGTCTTCTTCTGACTGTATTTCTTGGACTAATTTTATCACTGGTAACCCTAGGCTGGTAGGGAACACTGCATCAGCCCCATAAAATAGCTGGTATGGTGACATGCCAATGGATTTCTTTGTAGTCAATCTGTCTGCACACAGAGCGTGCACCAACTTGTTATGCCATGATTTTTTATTCTGTTCAAGCAGCTTCTTGATGATGGTCACCAAAATTTTATTTGATTATTTTTCTAGCCCATTACCTTGTGGGTAATAAGCAGTAGAATGACTAAGAGAAATTTGATACCTGTGAGAAAAATCAATCATTTTTTTGGAACCAAAAGCAACAGCATTATCAGTAATAATCTTCCTAGGGCAACCAAATCTAGATAGGATGTGGTCTTCAAGGAATTCAATGATGACAGAATCTGTGGAATTCCTGGAAGGTATGGCCTCTATCCATTTTGTGAAATACTCTGTGGCTGTGAGAATCCATCTGTGTTGGGCAGATGAAGCAGGATGGATCTCTCTTATGAAATCTAGGCCCCACTATTGAAAAGGGGCTTCAATAATGATGGGTTGTAATGGTAAAGGGAGGATTTTTCTTTTGCCCTCAAATATTTAGCACTTATGGCAGGCAACTATCATTCTATGTATATCTTGGAAAAGTGTGGGCCAGTAAAAGCTAGCTCTAAGGATTTTTTTGGCTGTGGTTTTCCAGTATAAATGGCCCCCACACTCTCCTTCATGGAACTCATGTTTGATCCTCTCTGCATCAAATTGAAGCAATCATTTAAGCAAAAAACCTTTTGCAATTTTCCAGTATAAAAATTCATTTAAAATGCAATAATTTCTAGCTTTTAACTTTAAAAACCTTGCTTTTGTCTTTGATAAATCAGGAGGGGCATTAAGATTTGTAAGTACATACAAGATGTCAGCATACCAAGGTGAGTTTTGGAATTGTTCTTCAACAGTAGGAGCAGGCAGTCCTTCATGTTCATCCAAGGCATCTACCATGTTTATGTCAAGGGCTAGTAAGTTAGATTCAGCCATTAATTGTGCCAAGCCTTGACCCTTGATGAGTTTTGTGGGTTTGATATCCAAATCATACTCTAATATCACTGCAATCCATTTACCTCTTTTTCCATCTAGATCTTGTGACAAAATATCTTTTACCACTATGTTAGGCACATAGGCAATGATGTGAGAATGCAGAATATACACCCTGAAATCTTTTAAGGCCTTTACCAAAGCATAGGACTGTTTTTACATTATATTATATTTCAAAGGAGCATCTCTCAATGCTTTGCTAAAAAAGGCAATTGGCTGTTCCTGTCCCTCTGGATTTTTCTGTAAGAGGAAAGCGACCACTATATTCTCTGAAGCAAAGGAGAAGATAAGGAAATCTTTTGTGAAATCTGGGCTGATTAGGACTGGAGCCCAGGAGAGTGCATGTTTAACTAACTCAAAATATTTTTTGGCCTCTAGAGTCCATTTGACTCCCACTTCATTTTTTAGCATGTTTGTCATATTTCTCAGGACTTCTGCTAAGTTGGGAATAAACCTCCTCAAGAAGTTAATTTTCCCAATAAAGGATTGAAATTATTTAATGTTTCTTGGGTGGCTAATCTGCAGTATTCCCTCAACTCTTTTTGGGTCTATTTTAATCCCCTTTTCTGATATAATTGGCCTAGAAGCTTACCTTCTTGGAGGCCAAATACAAAATTTTTGGGATTTAAAGATAGCCCAAACCTCCTGCACTTCTCAAATACCTTTCTTAGATGTTTAAGGTTCTCTTCATCAGTTTTTGAGTAAACTATTATGTCATCGAGATAAATTACAATGAAGTGTGTTATTTCCTCTGAAAATGCTATGTCCATAGCTCTTTGGAAGGTTGCACTAGAGTTCATTAGTCCAAAAGGCATTTTCACGTACATGAAAGTGCCCCATGGAGTGGTGAAAGTTGTTTTTAGTTGATCTTCTTGGAGTACTAAGACCTGGTTATATCATGAGAAACCATCTAACAGAGAAATCCTCTTTGAGCCAAATACCCTTTGTAGGATGTGTTCCATCTTGGGTAAAGGGTAATTGTCCTTTAGGGAGGCTCTGTTAAGGTTTCTAAAATCGATGCACAGTCTGATTTCTCCTGTCTTTTTTCTTATAGCTACAAGGTTTGAAACCCAATATGAAAACCTTACAGGAACTATGATTCCTGCCTCATACATTTTCTTGATTTCCTTTTCCACTAGAGGCAGTTGTACTTAGTTAATTCTGTGCAGTTTTTGCCTAAAAGGTTTTTGGTTTTCTTTCAATGGGATCTTATGATGTATAATCTCTGTTTCGTAGGATTTTAAGTCTTCATAGATCCAAGAAAACACATCAATAAACTCTTTAAATAAATCAATGTATTTATTTTTAATGTGTGCTGGCACAATTTTGGCCAATTTGATCATCTTAGGCTTATCTTTGCTGCCTATATTGCATTCTTCAACATCTGATTCAGTGTGTTATATAGTGGGTTTCTTTGCCACATCATTAAAATCAAAAAGGTCCTCTAGGGGTGCTAATCCTTTGGGTATGTTCTTATCTTTGGACTGCAGCACCTCAATGTCCTCTTTATCTGTTTTCATGTATTCTTCAGTTTGTTTTTCAAATTCTTTAGTCAACATGTTTATTTTTGCGTTAGGGGATGATTTTTCTTCATCAGGGGGCTCTTTATCTGAACAATCTTCATTGGATTTAGAGTTTGAATCAGGTATTTCAAACTCATTCCTGTAAAGCAAGAAATCCTCTATCTGTTTGTCACCCTCAAAGACCTGCCAATATTTCTCATTATCTGGCACTGCAGATCTATATTTTGTTTGAATAATGATCTGTTTGTCACTAGGTGATTTCTGATATGAACTAGCAGTGCAAGCTAATCCATTTGCAATAATGTTTTGACTCCTAGGGATGAATACAAGCTCATACTCTACAAATGTTTTCAACAGATCCATAGCATCATTCCTATATGCCCTTAATCTAGGATGATTTGCAGTGTATTCTCCATTTAGTTTTTTGATGACTAACTCAGAGTATCCATGTACAACTATCCTTTGGGCTCCTATTTTTTTTAATAGATTCAATCCTAGGATGAGAGCCTCATTCTCTGCAATGTTGTTTGTGCACTTAAAGTCTAGTTTGAAAGCATGGTTCTCAGCATAGTTATTTTCAGAGTTGTGCAACCATACCCCAGCTCCTGCATTTTTTCTAGTGCAAGATCCATCAAAGTTCATTTTCCATAAGGGATTGTTTGGAGGATTGTCATAAGTTTCATCCCCAATGCCATGTTCACCATTGTGTAGTGTTATGTCTTGTTCTTTAGGACTTTCATGGAGTTCAGAGTGATGAGTAATTTGATGTTTGCAACCTTGGTTTTGTTCACTCTGATTTTTTGATTCAACACACTATTCAAGGGTTTCTCTCTTGTTTTCCTCTATTTCTAGAGCTGCCATTATGTTCGAATTTGTGGCTTCTACTCTGTCATTTAAATCTATGTTTCCTAGCTCTTTTTCATCAGTAAAATCATCGTTGTAAAGGATAAAAGAGTCTAGGTCTGTGTGGAAAGAATAGAGAGGGGAATTCTCTGGTTTTTCAGGGCTACTAACCATGAATTTCATGTGTGCCTCTCTATATAGTCTTCTAAGCTGGCTAAAGACAGGGATAGTGGCATATGTCCCGTCCATCTGCATTGTATCTTACAGCTTGGCACCCCGTGATCTTGACAACAACATGCCATACTTAGGAGGCACATCTGCCACTAGAACATCCATAACCATGCACTTGGTTGTGATTTGAGTCAAATTTACATAGATATCTTTGATTAGGCCAAGGCACTTCACTCTGCTAGAGTCAAAGGAATATAAATCCTTATAAGGTCTGGTTATCTCTAGGCTCAGCTTCTCCATAATCACTTTTGGCATAAGGTTGTGTGAAGCCCCAGAATCATGCATAGCATTATGCAAGTTTTTTTCATGGATATTAAGGCTGACATAGAAAGGAGGTATCACCCCTTCCTGAAATTTCCCTTCAATTTTTGGGCCAAAAAAAAGAGCTTGTTGATCATCATTCAAATTGACAGTGTCACTGTTTTCTACTAAGTTTAAAGCTTTCAAAATTTGACCTTTATATACATACTGAGTAGCCAACTCAGTGAGAGGGACAAATTTTTTTATTTTGGCTATCTCACTTTCCAAATTGAAAGGAGACTAAATTTTTGAAAGGTTCAATTCTGTTTTACTGCTCACTGTTTTATTGGAAGAATCAGCTTGCTGACTCTCATTATGTACAATTTTTGAAGTTGTTTTATCAGTAGCATTAGCTATAATGCTAGTTCTGCTAATTTCTTGGCTTGGTTTATCAGTAGTTTGGATGTCTTTTTCTTTGTTTTTTCCAGAACTTTCAGCTGCTGATTTGTTACTTTCATCAGTCACTTTAGGAGTCTTTTCAGGTCTTTTTGTAATGGTGGTTTCAGAAGATTTTTTTTTGGGAGTGTCTAGGTTCTTCTTGTTTTTGAGATCATATTTTTCTAGGACCTGCATGACGGAATTTTCAAATCCTAGCCTATAATCTTCTGATTCTAACCCTTCCTCATCCCAATGTGAGTATGAGGTCTGATTATCCTCTATAGAAAAGGTGTGATCTTGGTTATCTACTTCCACCATGTTTATGGTAGTTCCCTCTGATTCTTCTATTATTCCCTCATCCTCATCAAGGAAATTCTCTTGGAATGGAGATATGGCTTGTTGATCAGAGTCCCTTTGTCTATTTGGGGGGTTGTTTCTCCTAAAATTTTGATTCTGGTTTCGATTTTGGTTTCTATTCTGATTGTTAACTTGGATCACCATTTTCTCCATCATTCTTTCCATCCTCTCCATGTTTTTTGCTAGACTATCATATTTGGGATCGGATGAAGAAGCTATGTTGTCATCCCTATAGGTTACCTTCCTTTCAGCCCTCATTCTAGCTCTTTTTTCGATCAGGTTTGCTTCTATACTCATTGCTCCTTTCTGCATGTCTTCTAATGTGTCATAATATCTCTCCCTAAGATGGTAAGCCATATCAGCATCAAAGCCTTCAGGGTATTGCACTAGGGCCATTCCTTGGGGAGGTTTCATGTGTGGTGGAATAGCATTGTAGACACTGTTAAATCTAGTAGAGTAGTCATGGACACTCTCTCCTTGATTTCTCTTGAGATTATTGTATTCTGCTAAGATTTGGAGAGGGTTGCTTTTGACTTCCCATTTGTTTATAAAAGTTTGATGTAAAGAGGGAAGGTCATGGATGATATTGGGAGGTAAACCTTTAAACCACTTCTTCACTTCTCCTCCTAAACTCTGGGCAAAGATTCTCATTTTGATAGTTTCATCTTCAATTTCCATATAGTCAAAGGCATCTTCCATCGTATCTACATGGTGTTGAGATGTAGTAGATTCTTTCCCAGTGAAATGAGGGATTTTTTACTGATAATCATTGGGTAGTGGAGCCAAAGGCTGTGGTAACACTAAGGGAGCATACCATGCTGCCATGATGGTGTTTTGTGGAGGTAAAGGATTGGCTTGAACATCAGGTATGTGGGTGATAGAAAAGCTAGGACCAACAACAAACTGTTGAGCTGATTTAGGGTGATAGAGGCCCAAGTTTTGAATGAAATGAATATCAGGAGGTGTTGATGGAGGGGTTTTTCTATCCCTAATGTGTTGACCAGTATGTGGTGGTGAAATTGGAGGCTCTAAGTCAGTCTGATCTATAGCACTGAATGACTGTGTTCTTGGTAGATCACTTGGTAAACATAAGTCAATTTGAGTGCCTAATAGAGATGCAAAGTTTTCAAGTGCTGAATTGGCTCTATTAATGTGTCTGGAAATAGTTGATTCTTTAGATGTGAGAGACTTCCTAAGAATACTCTATGGATTATCAATTATTTCAGGTGGGTTTGGATTAGGATAAGCTCTAGCGTGGATGATTCTTGAAGCCAGTATGTTAGGCCCTCAAGACTCAATAAAAGAAAGTAAGCCAGATATGACAGTCTTTGAGTGGCAAACCTATCTTCAAACAAAGATGCTTAATCCTATGTGTTTCTTTGGTATGGATGATGTTGTAATGAAACTGGTCTCCCAGTGGAGTCTTGTCAAAACAAAGATAATCAACAGGCCTACTGATCACCAGTGGAGTCTTTTGGTCATTTAGGAACTGTGGAGTCGCCAGGTGGAGGGTTTTAAAGTGTTTCAAGAAGGTTTAATGTCCACCATAGTGATCAACTACCAAATCAAGGCTATTGGTCTCCTTTGAGTTCTTAGAAATGTTTTAAGGAATGTTTTACTCAAAGTTCCCCAGTGGAGTCGCCATTATGTTGTGGTTCCTATGATTTGGCAGATTTGGCAATACCAAATGATAAGACAACATCAAACCACTTTGGGATCTGCTTCCTAATATCATGGATCAAGGAGGATCTATGTAGATATGAAAAATAATATCTTCATTTATTCTTGGTATAAAAGTGACAGATATAGGCATAAAGTTTTCTTTATTTTATTTTATTAGTGATTCAAGTTTCCTGGAAGAGTTCAAAATATGGAAAAGAATTGAGTAAGAAAAGGATTTTTAGAAAATGGAGGACATCAGGCATTGATCATTGGGCAATGGGGTCATAAAAGGGTTACTTGCAATTCAATATCCAAGGCTTTCAAATGGGCTACTCATCTAAATCCAGAGGATATCTTAAGATTATAGTAAAAGGAATAGGAGTTGATAAGAAATGAAGATGAATGACAAGGAAACCTTCCAAGGTGACCACTTAGGAGCAAATCTAGGGACAGGGCATGCCTTAACTGTCTATGATCAAACTCCTAATGAGGCTAACTCTTCGGATAATAGAAAAACATTTAAGATGGACACAAAGTGAAGTCTAAGATCAGAGAAAGACTTTTAACTTTCAATGCTTTCGACATTCACTTAAGGGATCTTAGAAAGGCAGACTGTTGGAAAAGGACCCTAGTGAGACAGAACTAACTCTAAATCTCCTAGTTTCCCAATTCTTTCAGTTAAAACCAGACAAGAACATCTAAGAACAGACTCTAAATCCATACATCAACAAGCATGGGTAAAACCGACTACTATACTGGTTAAATTATCATGAATTTGTTCTTAGATTACACAATTGGCAGAAAACATAAAAGATAAGAAGAGCAGGTAGCATTAGGGTACTTTACAGCAGTATATCCTAAGCTAGATTACTGATTCTTATCAGAGAAATGAAATGTGATGCATAACAGAGGGGAAAACAACAAAAGATAGAACACTTCACCACTGATTTAGATCAGGATCCAATGAACATGCTTGTCATATTAAAGAGCAACACCAGTCACATACATCATTTACCAGCAACTTGATATAAACTAGAAATCATCTCCCAGCCTATTTTACAACTACTACACACAGAACTCTATCTCAATGAAATAGCTTACAATCCACGATTAACCAACATTTACAATGTATTTCTCAAGAGTTCTTATAGCTGAAAGTGTGGCAGTAGAGGTAGATAGAACTTTAAATGAAACATTAAAATAGAGGAAGAAGAGTGTTTGAGGCCCATTCTGTTTTAATATCCCGTATTGACTCTCAGTACTCTTTGGATGAATAAGTGGTCTTCAACATGCTGATAATAACTCCAAAGGTATGTTCTTGAAGTACTCTCTGGCAGTTGGTACGTTGTTTGTACACTAGGACAAGTAAGGCAGATAAATGACTTTCAAGCCTTCCATACTCTGTAACTAATGCTCTGGAAATCTTAGGACTTCTGTCAGGCTGGTGATCTTCTCAGGAACTTGATGGAGAATAAAAAATGCTATGGGAAATTGTCCTTTCTTGGGAAAGAACATTCTACTGATGTGAAACACTGATATCGATTGTTTCATGCGCTTTAGGCCTTATTATCCTTCTGAATCATTTATAAGGTCTTTAATCCCCATGTCTTGAATCCTTTGAACCTTTGGATTATAGCATTCAATCTTCAATAGTAGACTTTAATCCCTTAAATCTCACTAATGCACTTTTCCTCTTCCTTTATGATCTATGTATGAATATGTAGGTTTTAATGGCCTTGGAGGGTTTGAAATAGGGTTTAACAACCATCCTTTTGATGAAATACACATTTAAAACCTTCTTGAAGTGTCTTCCCTGCCAGTTGTTGAGCTTTCAAAAATGACTTTATAGCCTATATTTCTTTATGCGTGATTGTGAGGCAGAGAGTGATTTTCATCATGCGTAACCGACCAAAACACAATAAACATGTTATAAAAACCTTGTGGGAGTGGGGTAGGATGCTACTTTTGAAGGAATGGTGGCGCTAGCTATGGAAACTAATGGAGGATGTAGGCAAAAAAAGGGTAAAATCATGGCGGAAGGTAAAAATAGTACGATGGAGGTTTGGGATGTCGTGAATTGTGAGCAGTCGGATTAGAATGGTAGACGGTGATGAAAAAATAATATTCATCGATGGGGTTGTTTGGAAGGTTCGGCAGATGAACAATGAATGGAGGTAAGATTAAATGTGGGCCGTTGGATTTGAAGAAATCAACGACAGATATCATTTTATGGAGGCTTTCGGGGACATAGGTGAAGAGCCAATGGAAGGGGTCACGATGGAATGTGAACCAGTAGATCATATTAACCAATGGATGTGATCAAACCATAAATATATTGTAGAGGATGGTGATAAGCGGAAACAGAAAGTGGTTTTCGAGCAAGGCTGAAGGTGGTAAGCGGAATTTGCAAAAATAACATGATTCCATATAGAATCCGACACGTGGAAATACAAAACCACTTATATCTCGTGATTTCAAAACATTAACGTTCAAATGAAAAAATTGCGCGATATTCTTCTCAGCCGTCGGATGGGATGGCGGAAGATCTGACGGTGCTAGTTTAGTGCAACAAACGTAAGATGCACGGGCAGAATAGGTAGATGGGGTCAATGGCGGATTAAATCCTAACTGTTAGATCTTGGAAACGGACGGTCAAGATCTGTTGATGAGAAAGAAATGAGTAGGGGGTATCGGGCCATCGGGTTTATTGTGAGCCATCGAATATTATGTATGGATGGTTGAGATTTGAAATTGGCACGACAGCGTTACAAAGGGAAGTGGACTGTTATACGGATGTGGAAATGATCTTGAAGATTGGATCTAAATGGGTGAACGGTTAAGATCCTAATTGAAAACTTTACTCTGTAAATAGTGAGAATTGACGAGGATTGGGCTTTTTGCGATTGTGCGATTACACGAGGCCATCGGATTAAGGGCCATCGGATTAGAGGGGAGATCAAAGGTCCATATAAAATCGTAGGCGAAGAGATGTGATGGGCGCGATTCGATTTTAGCATTGGACATTAGATCTTTAAAGATCGACCGTGGAGGTTGAATATGAGGCTGATAGAGAAAAGGTTCATCACATAAGAAAAATAGAAGAAACAAATGAAAATGTGGTAAAGAAAGCTCCGATTGCGATTGCGCGATGGGGCTTAGCGCCTGGTCCTAGGCGCGGGGTTATATGGATAAAGGGCTATAGAGTATAAGTCCTCGGGGGCTTAAACCTGTCATAATGTAAAAAGGGTGTTTTTGGCCCAAAATTAGTGTTTTTAAGGCCAAATGGGGGGTTCCGGTAGAGGAAAAAGTAGATTTTCAAACCAAATAAAGGGGACTATGAGGTTTAAAATGGGGACTTTGATGTTTTGGAGACTTAATGAAGGGGTTTTGTGAGAATTTTGTGAGGGGAAAAACGATGAAAAATTGGATTTGTGGGAATCAAATAGGAAAAATGGAGGCCTTTCTGAAGCATTCTTTTTCACAAAACAGCAGGGCTTTTTCAGTGGAAACAGTAGTGAAGATATATTCAAAGGAAAAATACACATAGAGGCTTCAAGAATGAAATATTTTGAAGCGAAATGTTTCTCTTGAAGGCTTAGAAACATTTTAGCCACCTGTTTGCTATGTCAAAAATTTATAGCTGGCTAACACATGCAATAAATTTTCTTCATTAGGAATAATTTCCTGTAGCATTTTTTTCAAGCCTTCCTTCGAATCTTCCATTTCATCTTTTAAACCATTCTTCAAATATTCCATGTTTCCTTCCATTTTTTCTTCTATACTATTTTTCAAATCTTCGATGTTTCATTTCATTTTTTTTTCTATACCATTCTTCAAATATTCGATGTCGCCTTTCATTTTTTATTCTATGCCATCCATATTACCTTCCATACTATTCTTCACACCATATACCTTAGCTTCCGTGTTATTCTTCACACTATCTATCTTAGCTTCCATTTCATTTTTGGTTACTCTTTGTGAGAGAGAAATTTGTTGCACTTGGTCTCATAATTTAGATATCTCATGTTGCATTTATTCCTCTTCATGCATCATAATAGATATTTATGAGGACTTAATGGGAATATAAGTATATATTTTTTGAGGCATATTAGAACAAAATATTGATATATATGCTTCAATATTCACTTTAAATCACTTCAAACTAATTTTTCAAACAAAATTTATTCAAAATTAAAAAATACACACCTTTTTTTTTAGGAGATTGATAATGAAACTATTGTATCTCTATGATTTTGGATCTCTAATTTCTAAAAGTTGGTCATATGGTATCCCGCTGAGTCTGCTTTCCAATTCCACAAGTTACACTAAATTTTGATTCATCAAGAAAAATTTATTCCCAATGTCCCACGATGACCTCATAATGGACTTATTCAATACATAAAAATTGTACGTAGTGACATGTTTCCCTATTTATACCTTCAACCCTTAATAAGATACATAAGATACTAAATTTCATGTAATTTCAACCAATTTTTATGAAATTCAAATCCAATTCTCGTAGTGGAAGTTATGATGATTTTTCACAAGGTCACCTATTTGATATGAAATTCTAGAGCATTCAAAAACCCTAACTTATTCAAACCATATCTCCGAAAATATATAAAACCAAGATCTAAATCTTTTGCAGGAAGTTCCTCAGTATTTCAAAGTCTTGTGGTCAAAATTTCAGCATTTTAAGCTTTGTAGAAAAAAAAGTTATAGAGAAAATCCCAAGATGGCGAGTCTGGAGCAGTGAAACCCTATAATCCATAGCTTTGACACTAAATGTTATGAAACCAACTCCAAAAATAGAAAAAATTATAGATAAATGAATTAAAATGTATCCTATTTGAAGGGGAATCCTTCTATACATAATATAAATTCACAATTATTGGATAATTCAAATAAAAAACATGCTTTCTATATATAGGAGTCTATGGGGTCACAATATAATGAGGTGTGACATAACAATAATAATGTAATCAATAAAAATAGTGGGATTCTATGGAGAATAATAATAACAATATGGGGACTATATGGGCATAAAAATAACAATAAGGGGCTACACTAACAATAAAAATTAAGGGGATACACTAGTATTATAGGGACCTACCACAAACCATCAACACTCTCCAATTTCAAGAAACAACCATATGTTTCATGGTGCCTCCTATGTGGCATAACACATCTAGGCTATGTGAGTAATACAAGGAAAAGTTATATTATAACACTTTGGATTCTATCCAAGATTTTTTTTTTTTTTTGGGTGTAATATAATGCATCGGCGTGCATGTCTCTAATAACACTATTAAATCATATCGTTGAGTTTAGCCTTACAAACCACATGTTCACCCCTCTCCTTTCTATTTTAAAACATCTATATGTTGTGAGGTGTGCCCTATGTTATATAAAACACTGGGGGTACCTGATTATTTCAACGCACAACTATATTATAACACTTTGTCTAGTTCTTTCATTATTGCTCCTAGTGTCATATAACACACTGATGCATCTATTCCTAATATAACCATTAAATAAATTTTGTGCATTTAGCCTTACAAATCACACCGTCCTAATTTAAAATTACTTTTAAAAATTGATTTTCCTAGATGGTGTTCAATAGTTAAAATCTTTGCTCGTTTAATCCCATAAACACACTAGTGCATTTATTCATATAAACACACGTTTGCGCTTATTCATATAAATGCACCAGTTACTAAAGGTTATTTTATGAGTATTATTTGATTTATTTGTATAATATATCTTATGTATTATGTATTGAATGTTATAGGTTATATATTGAAACAAATGTCTAAAAAGGTCTCAAGTAACAAAAATACTGATCGTATTATGCAACCAACTCACAAAATAGAATAAAAGGTATATCCACGACTTAATAATTGACCTCTTCGAAAGGGAAAACTCCTTTACATTACAGAAATGAACTGTTATTGGATGATTCAAATGAAAAGACATACTTTATATATATATATATATATATATATGAGTATAAGGGGTCACAATATAATCAAATCTGACATAAAAATAATAATGTAAGGACACAACAACAACAATAGTGAGCTTCTATGAGGCACAATAATAATAATAATATGGGGACTACATGGGCACAGAAATAACAGTAAAGGGGATACACTAACAGTAATAATAAGATACATTAGTATTATAGGGAACTAACATGCCCCTCTCCTTCAAAAACATGGTGTGCCTGAGTCTTTAGTAATTTTGGATGATTTTGTATAAAATTATCATACTCCCATGTGGAATATTCAATGAGTAGGTCCTTCCACTTGATCAGATACTCTGAAATTGATATATTTCATAGTTATCGATTTCTTGTTTACGTAACTGCTTTAAGTTCGAATATGATTTTTCATTCCTCATCAAGTTCAGGAAATATTTTTTGAACTCAAATTTCGTCACCTATAGCCTTCTTCAAGAATGAAACATGGAAAATTGTGTGCATTGAGGAAGATGTGGGAAGCTCCAATTTTTATTTCACAGTACTAAACTTTTGCGACACCTTGTAAGGACCAAAGTACTTTGGTGATAATTTATTATCCTTCTTAGCTTTCTTGAGGGACATTTTCTTGTATGGTTGTAGTCATAAAAATACTAAGTCTCCTACATCAAAAATTATTTCATTGCAATGTTGATATTCCTATTGTTTCATTTCATTCTGCACCAAAGTGTGGTTATCATTTAAGAGTGGAGAACCTATTTTTGATCCTTGATCTGATCTTCCACTTCTTGAAGCTTATACTTTTCTCATAAATATGATGTGATGGATGATGGACGATATCCAGAAAGTGCCATAAATGGGACCATTTTTCCTATAGTATGGAAGGAAATATTATATCACCATTTAGTGAAAGGTAACCACTTGACCCATTTTTTTTGTTTATGAGATAAAAAGCAGTTACTCTTCCAAAAAATTGTTCGCTATTTCAGTTTTCCTATCAGGTTGAAGATGATAAGATGTGCTATGAGATAATTGAGTACCTAGACAAGAAAATAATTCCATCAAAAAATTTCCAATGAAAATTGGATCTCTGTCGCTAACAATAAGCTTTGGGTTCCCATGTAGCTTTTGAATTGTTTCCATGAATGAAATAAGAATTGCATTGGCTTTAAATTCATGAGATAATGTAAAAAAGTGTGCATACTTGGTAAGTATATCAACCGCTACACTAACGACACTCTTTCCTTCAGAATTGGGTAAACTTGTGATAAAATCCATTGAAACTTCCTCCAAATGCGGACTTGGAATGGATAAAGTCTATAACAGATTTGAGGTCTTAATTGTCTAAACTTTATTTTGTTGGAAAACCAAACATTATGCCACAAAATTTTGAATATCATATCTAAGGCCATCCCAAAAACATTCCTTCTTAACCCTATGGTAAGTTTTCAAAAATCCTAAGTGCACTCCTCAGGGAGAGGTGTGCAATTCCAAAAGAATATTTTGTTTGAGTTGGGTATTATTATAAATATATAAGAGATATTTGTACCACAATGAATCTTTTTTTCTAGCTAAATTTATAAGATGTATTGGGATCTTGATGTAACTTTTGGATGAATTTCCACACTTATTCATCATTATTCAATTCATATCTTGCTTCATTTATCCAATCTCATTGGATGATAGAAATGGCACAAAGCAATGCTTCCACATCCTCATCCTTTCTTAAGGGTGCATCTGCAACAACATTTTACTTCCCCTTTTTGTTGATGAATTGAAAGTCATAATGCAACATATTTGTGACCCATTTTTTCTGCTATGCTAAAGATGTTATTTTTTCTAAAAGTTATTTAACACTATCCTGATTTGTTTTTATCTTGAAGTGTATTCCCATTAGGTAGGTTTCCATTTCTTTAGTGCATGTACTATTTCCAATTTTTCCTTCTCATAAATATGTTTTTGTAAATACTTTTGTTTCATTGGATGACTTTCAAAATAAATGGCTCTTTGTTCTTGCATTAAAAAAACACCAATTCCATTTCCTCAGGCATCACATTCCACAAAAAGGATTTTGTGAAGTTTGATGTAGCTAAGGGTGGATTTTGTCACATTTCCTCTTTAAGATGTTTAAATTCCTTAGTTTCTTTTGGAGTCCAAGAAAATGCATCTTTCTTCAGTAATGTTGTTAGAGGTGTTTCTATTCTCCAATAACTCTTAACAAACTTGTGATAATACCTTGTCAACATGACATATCCTCAAAGACTATTTATGGTTAAAGGAATTTTCCATTCCTTAATGGATTTAATTTTGTTAGGGTCTACCTTAACACCCTCATGAGATACCATATAACCCAAATATTCTACGTCATATACTCCAAAGAAACATTTGAAGGTTTTTGCATATAATTTTTTCTCCTCCAATAGTTTGAATACGTTGTCAACATGTTGAACATGATCGTACCAATACTTTTTGTAGATTAGTATATCATCACAAAGTACTAACACAAATTTTCCAAGGAAGGGTTTCAAAATGGAACTCATCAAACCTTGAAATGTAGAAGGTGCATTAATAAGGCCAAAAGGCACGACCAAAAACTCATAATGACCCTCATGATTTCTAATTGTCATTTTCAGAATATCTTCTGTCTTCATTCTAATTTGACGATATCTCGAATGAAGATCCAACTTGGTGACATAAATTTCTCCATGTAATTCATCCAATAATTCATCAATGAAAGGAATGGGAAATTTATCTTTAATAGTGACCTTATTAAGATTCCTATAATCTGGACACATGCCCCATGATCCATCCTTCTTTTTCACCAATACCATCGTAGGAGAGAAATAACATTGACTAGGTTGAGTTATACTTGCCTCTAGCGTTTTTGTAACCACACGCTAAATTTCACTCTTTTGGGCGTATGATATATATAAGACCTACTATTTGGAGGTACACTTCTTGGAATAAAATTAATAACATTATCATGATCATGAGTAAGTGGAAGGCCTTTAACAGTCTCAAATACCTTGGAGTGAGTGTCCAAGTAATTTGGAGATCTCGAGAAATAGATGATTTCAATGTTTGAGCCTATAGTGAGCATATTTGTGCAATTATGAGCCATTTTTATTTATTTAGAAGAATTTTCATGCCATTAGATCTGATTCTCTTTCTTGGTTTCCCTATGACTGCTTAATTCAACTTCCTTTCATTCCAAAAAACAATTCAAGAAACATTCTTTAAAATTAAAAGCTATTGTACCCAAATATTGTAACCATTGGAATCCTAGTACAACATAAACACCACCCATTTGAATGGAAAACATTGGAAAATTCAATAGATATTCCCCAACGGTTAGCTTGATATTATGGAACTTTCCAAAGAAATTTATAGTTCCTCCATTTGTAACCATCACTTGACACTATGGTGCTAGATATAGGAGGAAATTTAATTCCTTGGCTATATTACAATGAATAAAACTATGGGTATTACCCAAATCAATAATAACTTTAACCATTTTCTTCTTGATATTTCCTTCAATATGGAGTGTTTGAGCAGTGGTAATTCATTCCAATGCATTGCAAGATATTGTCTGATTCATTTCTTCTTTCTCTAGGGTTGGTTCCCGGTTTATATCCTCTTCTTTTGAAGTTTCTTTTTCATTTTTTTCCTCCTCTTTGAAATCTATGTAAAATAATTTCTTCTCACCACACTTATGACCTTTAGTGTATTTTCTATCACAACCGTAACAAATCCCCTTTTCTCTTTTTCTCCAATTATTGTGGTTTCAATCTTGTAGGTTGTGGAAGGCTAGGGGAAACAAAATTTCGATATTTATAGTTGTAAGTGGTAGGCTTACTTGTTTTTATAAATTTTCTTTCCAACCTAAATGGCTTCTCCAATGAAGGAGGTTCCTAAGGAATAACCTCATGTTGGATGTTATCCTTTAAATTCCATATGAATACATCAATTATATTCTCCTTTATAACATAATTTACCCTTATATTCAATTTTAGGAAGTCCTAAAGATTCTCAACCATTGAACCCTTTTGTTTGAGATATATCAATTGGCTAAAGAAGGTGTTCCTATTTTTATGTTCATAATGTCTTATCATTTCTTCCGTAAAAATTAACCAAGTGACAATTCATTTATGAGAACAAAGGCATCGATACCATAAAAATTTATTGGGTTATAAATATAAAGTTGCAATGCATAATTTTTGTGTGTTTCACACATTATGGAGATAAAAGTAGTTCTCCATTTGTACTATCGATTTTACCGGATTCTTGCAATCAATTTTCCTCATATCAATATTTGGAATATTGTGGGTCTTCAATCCAATGTAAAATTCTATGAATTCATGATTATTTTTTTTTTCCCTCTCATCATTAGTTTCATCTAATACCTTTTTGCCATTAAGAAGAATTTCATTTACCAACTTTTTCAAACCTTCCTTCAATCCCTCCATGTATGCTTTTAAACCATTTTTCAAATCTTCCATGTTTCCTTTAACTTTTTCTTATATACTAGCTTATAAAACTTCCACATATATTTTTAAACCACTCTTAAAACAATCCATCTTATATTCCATTTCATTTTTGTTCACTCTTTGGAAGAGCTAAATTTGTTGCACTTTATCTTCTAATTTTCATATATCATGTTGAATTTCTTCCTCTTCTTCATGCTCCATAGTAGAGATTTATGGTTTCTTACTAGGTGTTTCCATTTTGTTTCTTTAATACATCAATTGATGATATGTATGCTTCAATATTCCCTTTGAATAACTTCAACCTCTTTTTTCAAACAAAACTTATGCAATTTTTTAAAAATACACCTTTTTTCTTGCTTTGTAGGAGATCAATATTGAATTTTTTCTATCTATATAATTTCAAATTTGTAAGGTCTGAAATTTCCTCCTATGGTATCCCTCCAAGTCTTCTTTCCAACCCCACAAGTAATACCAAGATTACATTCTTCAAGAGAGAGTTATCTTTCATATCCCATGATGACCTCATTCTATACTAGTTTAGTAGAGAGAACTGATACGGAGCTTCATGTGTCACTGTTTCAACCTTCGGCCATGAAATTTTTACACAAATAACGACATTTCATGCACTTTAAACCAATTATTTTAGAATTCAAATCCGATGCCTGAAATAAAATTTATGACGATTTTCCCTAGGTCAACTTAAACCAAGCAAAAACCCTAACTTCCTCGGATCATATCTCTTAAAATATAGTGAACCAAGATTTGAAATTTTTACATGAATTTCACAAATATTTCAGCTCCACGTAATAAAAATTTATCATTATTAAGCCTCGTATAAAACTATATATAGAAATAATTCCAAGATGGTCTATTTGAAGAAGCGAAAACCTAGAATCCAAAGCTCTAATACCAAATGTTATGCAACCACCTCACAAAATAGAATAAAGGATAGATAAACGAATTAAAAATTGGCATCTTTGAGGGGAAAACCTCCTTCAAATAATATAAATTAAAAATTATTAGATTATTAAAATGAAAAAACCTCCTTTCTATATATAGGATTCTAAGGGGTCAAAATATAATCAAAGACAACATAACAATAATAATGCAAGGGCACAACAACAAAAATAATGGGATTCTATGTGGAACAATAATAAAAATATGGGGAGTACGTTGGAAAACAATAAAAATAAAGGGGCTACACTAACAATAAAAGTAAGGGGATACAAGAGTATTATAGGGACTTAACAGATCGACCCAATGACAACACATCACAAAAATGAGATAAGGAAATTTCTTCATAAATTATTTACAAAATTAATATGATTGAACTATATGTATGTTTGAATTATATGTTTCATTTACTTTGTGTCATGTAGAGCCACAAGATGAAGAAGGCGGATAATATTATTTCTAATCTAAGTGCAGAAGAGCATAAAATCCTAATATAAAAATTTCATAATGATGAATCACATAAATGAAAAAATGATATTTAGTATGAGTCTTTTTTATTGAATTTTCATTAATAATATACCTTGTTAGTATGAATCTTTATTCGAAGTGTACGAAAAAATACCACTTTAGTTGCGCATAACTTACAACCCTAACAACATAAATGACTTCTGATATCTTTAGATCTGCAATTAGATGATCAAGAAAAATGTTGCAAAAATCGAGATCTATGCATTAGAAGACATTAAACAGTAGAAAAATAAGATCTACCTCATAGATCCAATAGACATGACAAGAATATATCCAATGAATATTTTTATTAATGGCACTTGGGAGGAAAACACAAGAGGGTGTTCCCTGTTCTCCTCAATGGGATGGGTTCTTGTGAGTACTCAGCACTTTCGATTTAGAACTTCTCTCTCTTGATGGTGTAGAAAACCTAGAAAAAAATGGAAAAGTTTGGCTATGATTGTGGATCAATAGCGAGACCAAGTGTTGAGATCCAGAGTGATCTTTAGGAAATAAAAGGTGACAAATGAATGGGAAAACCCTTCTATTTATAAAAAAATATTGAGTTAGTCTAGAGATTGGTGCATAGTTAAAATATTATTAACCAAATCTAGATCCAAATTTTATAGAATATTTTATTATATTTGTTGGAGAAAAGAGGAATTTGACTTGAGTCGAATCCCTTTATTTGTAAGTAATAAATAAATAAATGATTTATTTATCATTTTAAGGATGTGATTAAGTAATAATAAATAAATAAATGATTTATTTAATTATTTAAGGGTGAATTAGTCATATTTAACAAAAAAAATATTATTTATATAATATTTAAACAATTGTTCTTAGAAAATAATAAGATAAATAATGATTTATCTAATTAATTTCCTTGTTTTGGGCTAAATATAACCGGAAATATTAATTAAACTAATCGTTTAAATAATTATTTCTTGAGGGAAATAAAAACAAATTTATATTTATTTAATATTTCCTTATGGGGTTTCCCGGTTAGACCATAAAAAAACTTAACAAAGGTGATTTACTAAGTTATTTTCATAGTGAAAGAAATTTTACTTGGAGTAAAATTGGTCTTACATGATGTACTTGGGTCCATCTAATGATAATAGGTTTACATGACCAAAAAAATGGTGTAACATATTTCCCCCCGACATTCGAGCGTTAGGAGCTAATGGCATGACCAAAGTATGTTGTAAGAACTAAATAACTAGACGTCAAAGGGGAAGTCAAAGAGAGATAAGTATAAGGTGAACCAATGTGTTGAAAGACCTAGACCCTAAGGAGGCGACTTGCAAGTGCGACGAGTATTTTGAGTAAGTGAGTACTCGCTATAGGTGGTGGGGGAGGCATACCTATGCCCATCGAGGCAATAGTACTAACAATATAGCGCCCGTAAAACCACATAACACAATAATAAAGTATATGTCGGCATAAACATGAGCCGGATGAATGACATAACAATGAATCCCACATACATATTGTGCCCTGGGATAATAGCCAAGACTTGTACAATGATATCCGAGTACATGAGATATAAATTCAACCCAAATGCCCCTCGGAATAGGAAAGGGATCTAAAAAATCTGAATGATACATGCAAACGAAAAGGCACTGCAAGCGGCCGAGGCCGATATCATCAAATGTATGGAGCTACATCGAAGTCCGTAATGAAGAGGTCATCCAAATTTGTGGGGGACTACTTGTAGGGCCACCCCCCTCATGAGGGCTATGACATTTCACACACACTCGAGAATCGTCGATGTCACCGCTCGCATCACCGAACCATCAAGTATACGGATCTCGATCATGGTGAAAGGAGCTAGAGCTAAGAACCAATCAAGTCAAAAGGAAATAAGGAGTCCCTTTTTCTTGATTTGGGGCACCAAACAAGAGTGCAAGTCTGGAACCAAGGTACACCACCATCTAGAACCGTCTTCCGGAATGAATGACCCGATGTCGACGAAGGAGGTCCACCATAGGTGAGGCAATAAGGGATCCTCAACTAAGGCACGAGAGAAAATAGTAGAGTGACTAATAGATCGACACCAATGATGATGGTGAAATGGGGGGAAATTGAGTAGAAAATGGAAAAATTCCCTTGTTAGAGCATAAATTGGCATGGATGACCCGTAAGTGACTAACATGATATCATGAGGGATGGGGGGACAGAGGGGATCGAAGGCCATAATGTGAGACATGAGAGAGGGACGAAAAAAATGAATGATGGATGACTATAGAGGGATGTAAAGGGACTCGGGATAGACTCCATGAATGCAATTATGACGCCACTCGTGATGCTCTAAAAAAGGGTGACTCGATGTTGTTGCCACATATTTAAAGGGTCCAATGGGGACCATAAAAGCGTGAGTACAAGATGGTAACTAATGAATAAAGTTGACACGAGCTTGGAAAAGTATGGAGGAAACATGGTGCCCCTAGTACAAGTGCTCGCAAGTGAAGAAATTCAATTTTGAGGAAGGGTGAAGTGGCGTTTCTTGGACAAAAATGTTTCCTAGTGAACTATCAAATCAAAAAACTAAACAATACCCATTTGAGGGCTTGGTGAGATATTTCCAATGGTATATATGGTTTTTCAAATTGAGCTACGGCTTTGGTCACTTACCACTCTCTTTTGGCACTCGCATATATGAATCAAATGGACGTTAAGTTTCTTGGTTGGCACACATGGTGCTAATATCCCAAATATATTATTTGGGATAATGAACTGATGTTCTCCTAGAAAACCTATAGGTTGGTCAACCACAATGTCTATGAGACTGGGTTGTTGATGAAAAATGAAGGAATGAAGAGGGGTATCATCCCTAGAGTGATCTTGAAGTGATATGGGACTCTAGAGGTTCTTCTAACTGCGGAAGAATAATGGGACTAGAGTCATCACAACTAGATTCACTAGGAGAGTGGTGAAGAACTGCTTCTCCCGGGTCTCTCTAATATGGGTGCGCCCCCTTACCCAAAAAATTGGGTGTCAATGTAATGGCCACAAGGAGTATGTGGTTTGAATGCATGAGTTCGATGTAAGGGGGAAGAGGTAAACTCGGGAGTGGTGGCTACTTCCATAATGTCATCATCATAATAGAAGATGGGGTGACTGATGGAAGAAAGGCCACCCGGCGTAGTCAAGATACCCGGCTCATCATCTTGAGAAGAGGGGTTCACATGCGCATCATCACAAGTGGTGACAAAAGAGTAAGCAGATAATAGATCTACCGAGGTTGAGCCCGTGGTGATTGCTAAAGGGAGTTTAGGTGAAACATCGTGGGGAGTCTCCAAGGGGATTCCACCAAGGGTCTCATGGATGATGATAGGTAGAAAATGGTGGATGAAGGCTCCGTCAACTCAACACTAGGAGAGGGAATACCAATGGGAGAATTCATGTCCTTTGGTTTTTCCGAAGAAAAAATGCGAAAATAAGGGAGCAAAGTGGACTCTTTGCGCTTGGCCTCAAATTGGCGTAAGGCTTCTAAAGAGAAACAATACTCTTTTAGGTGAGGACATAGGTGAGTGTAGTGGCCATGGAAATCACACAAAGAAAAAAGGGTGATTTTTGCACAATGGCTTGAGTTTCTGGGATTGAATCGGGTATAGTGACATATACCTCTAGGATATCGGATTCGGAAATGTCTCATTAACCATGGAATTGACGTGAGGCATCTCTGGACAAGTATGCGTGGCGTGGGCTGGCGTAACATCACATAAAGCACACTGGATGGTATGCTTTGGAGGCCGAGACGGGCGGGGGTTTGCCGAGGTAGCCTTGTCCTTTGATGCCTCGTTGCGAGCTTTTCCCTTCTTACCCCGAAGCGATCGCAATGGGAGGTGTTTCCTATTGAGGTGAATGAGGCACTGTACAGTGGGAGAATTCATAGTGACCGGTTGAATTGGGGTCAAAGAAATATAAGGTTTGGTCCGACCGAGCGGGGTAATGGCCGGAGGATCAAGGTACTAGACAGGGAATCCCAAGGGTTAGGTTAGGAAGAGAGAGGGTGGCCATAACAGGGTACTCGTGTACACTCCCCGGTAGTGGAGCTAGGAATGGTATCCGGCCGGGGGGTTAATGTCTAGGCAAGACGGGTTGGAGGAAATGTTCCAAGAGGATAAAGGGGCTCATGAGTAGCGATCGAAGGTCAAGGGCCAAGAGAAGAAGGTTCATAAGGCCGATCGAGAGGACATCATGAGAATCTAGTAATTGGGGGAACCAAATGAAAAAGGTTAAGTAGCCACCCTGACCTTCAAGTTGTTGGGTAGCCCCGCATCCCTCGTTGTGCATCCACCTACTCCCCGAGGGGATGATGACTACTATTGCGGGGGTTGAGAAGGCAAGGGAGGCAGGAGGTGCTAATGATCGAGGAGCTAGACCACCAAGTTGCGGTATGACGTATAAGGGGGGCTAGGTAATAGTGTCGTAAATAGGAGGTTGGTCCAAAATATGGGGCACACCGTATCCCGGATACCGTGCTACCGGGATGGGGAAAAGTGCCAAAGGTGTTGGCCCCACCCTGAGAGAAACCATAGCCCATCAGAGGTTGAGAATACAGATTAAAGAGAGCTCCAACGATACCATCGGTAGCGTGAGATGCCCCTGGTGAGTTGGCACCACTAGGTCTAGGAAGATCAAGTAGAACGGTATAAACATAACCCGAATGAGCATAGATCAGGTCATATTTTAATACAATTTGGAGAGTGGCTTGTTCGTTTTAAGGAAAGTGCGATGCGACGTCTTTCCCAATATGTAGCAAGAGAGTCCTAAGGAACCAGTCCATGTAGACATGGTTTTCAAAGGTAGGGGCTCAACATAGGCTCCTTCTTCTCCGCCATTCCTAAACATGGTCGGAAATGCAGGTCGCAGATGATTGATGAAAAGGGGTCAAGAGCTCAGTACTAGTGTTGTAACGTAGGGGGAGCTGGAAATAGCACAAAAAATCCTCGGCCAGAGTCGCAAAGGTGGTATGAGAGGAAGGGGCATGATCTACATACCACTTAGAAGCTTTGCCTATAAGCATTCGTTGGAACAACCAAAGATGAATAGAGTCATCGGTGATGGAATTATATGAACATCACATGTGGAAAGATTGAACATGATTTGAAGGATCTTGTCCAGCAAGACCTTCAAACTTTGGGATTTTTGAAGGGAGCTTTGTTGGCATAGTAGGCCAACTAGCATCATGGTGTATAGGGTTGCTTATAAACTGGTCAAAATCAGGGAGGATGAGTCATACCATGAAAGGGAGCAAGGGTACAATTGTGGTAGTGTCCATTGCGGTCACACTAGTGGTATTCCCAGCGTGAGGGCCGGGGTTTCCACCAGTAGCAGGTCCTGCACCAGACCTGGTGAAGGTGTCAAGAGGAAAACAAAAGGTGGAAGGAGAACCCAAAGGATCAGAAGAATAGTCGGTGTGTGGATTCGGGGGTGAACTAACTCGAACTGTATGTGGAGGAGTAAGTCTTCCAACTGGAAACTGAAGATGAAGGCCAAGGATTCTCCAAGATAAATGCCTTGGGGGTGCAATGGCGACGACACAAACATAGCACAAGGGAAAAAGATACCAACAAGGGTAGGGAGGAGTAGGATCAAGTGGTTACAATGTCAAAACAAGGGTAAAGAGGTGCAAGATCAAATGATTTCAATGCTTTAGAGTATTTTCTTGGCGGTGTTAACCAAGCCCCTTTTCACTTAGGGTGTGTGTGTAAAAGTGTGTAAATTTTAATTTTTAAACCCATACATTTGTAGAGAAAAAATAAAAAGTGTGTTGTATAGTTTTAAATAAACCTGCAAATGTCAGTATATAGGCCTGCAAAATAGAAAATAAATAGCTGATAATGCACCAATCTAAACCCAAGGAGGCAGTTCTCTCAACAACTAGTCTATATGTGAGTAAAAAAATTAATTTAAACACCCTAAAAAAAAAGCTAATACATCTAGGGTCCAGAGGGATAGAGATCTAAAAGCCAAAATTTTCTAGAAAGTGGTGTAGAAAACAACAACAAATCAGAGGAAAATTGTTGTAACAAGAGGTGGCGAAAGGTGATCTCCAGGAGGGAAGTGGAGTGCACCCTAAAGGAAAACCCAAAAAAAGCTGAAAGAGGAGATTTGGATGGATAACAAGCTGATCTGAAGTGGATATGAAGATGAGGTATCAGATCTGAAAAAATGGCTGAAGACTCTGAAATTTTAGATAACCTGCAAGAGTAAACACTCTTCCACAAAAATTGGAGGGTACTGAAGCCGTAGGGGGCTAGGTTCCCACTTAATTGAGTGAAAAAGAACAAGTACAAGTCCAAAATGGGCGAAGATCGATGTCAGACAACCTTGAACAGAGGCTCAACAGAACCCAGAAAACTTTCAAAAAAATCCCTACAGAAAGTTCAGGTCATAGTTTTTGGTCTGTTTTCAGTAGAGGCACACTTTTTGGGCTGTAAAGTATGCCATGGATGTCCAGGTCGTCAGTTTTTGGTAGACAAGTGTGACCTGCACTTCCGGCACTCTTGGCGGCAGGTTTCAGAAAAATTTGTCGTCTCAGCTGCAACTGATGTCTGTCACCTGCGCAATGGGTCCGAAAACACGCAGAAGTTAGAATTTTTATGGTTTTATGGTTTTATGGGTTAAAAAAAACATCAAGAATAGCCAAAACAAGGGGCTAAAGAGAAATCCTAGGGTTTGAAGCAGCTGGATATGCAAGGATCAGAAAAACGACAACAATCGTAATGATAAACTCATCTGGATTCCCCAATTGTTAGTATGAATCATTATTTGAATTGTACGAAAAAATACCACTTTATCTGCGCATAACTTACAACCCTAACAACAAAAATTACTGCTAATATCTTCAGATCTGCAATTAGATGATCAAGACAAATGCTAAAAAAGTCTAGATCTATGCATTAGAAGACATTAAACAGTAGAAAAATAAGATTTACTCCATAGATCCAATAGACAATAAAAGGATATATCCAATGAATATTTTTATTAATGGCACCTGGGAGGAAAACACAAGAGGGTGTTCCCTGTTCTCCTCAATGGGATGGGTTCTTTTGAATCCTCAACACTTCATATTTAGAGCTTATCTCTCTTGATGGTGTAGAAAACCCAGACAAAAATGGAAAAGTATGGCTATGATTGTGGATCAATATCCAGGCCAAGTGTTGAGATCCAGAGTGATCTTTAGGCAACAAAAGGTGACAAATGAATGGAAAAACCATTCTATTTATAACAAAATATTGAGTTAGTCTAGAGATTGGTACATAGTTAAAATATTATTAACCAAATCTAGATCCAAATTTTATGTAATATTTTATTATATTTGTTGGAGGGAAAAGGAATTTGACTTGAGTCAAATCCATTTATTTGTAAATAATAAATAAATAAATGATTTATTGATCATTTTAAGGATGTCATTCAGTAATAATAGATAAATAAATGATTTATTTATCATTTTAAGGATATGTTGAATAATAATAAAATAAATAATGATTTATTTAATTATTTAAGGGTGAATTAGTCATATTTAACAAATAATATTATTTAAATAAGATCTAAACAATTATTATTAGAAAATAATAATATAAATAATGATTTATCTAATTAATTTCCTTGTTTTGGGCTAAATATAACCAAAAATATTAATTAAACTATTGTTTAACTAATTATTTGTTGAGGAAAATCAAACAACTGTATATTTATTTAATATTTCCTTATGGGGTTTCCTGTTTAGACCATAAACAACTTAATAAAGGTGATTTACTAAGTTATTTTCATAGTGAAAGAAATTTTACTTGGAGTAAAATTGGTCTTACATGATCTACTCGGGTCCATCTAATGATAATAGGTTTAGATGACCAAAAAATGGTGTAACATACCTAAGAATATTAGAATTCATGTTTAAAAAAATCTATTAATTCATATATATTTAATGTTCTACAAGGAGCAACAACAGTGGAAATTATCAATGTCGTTATAAGAAAAGAAAACTTATGGAACTTGTAAATGATGATGAACTGGTCCTTAGCTCATCTGGAGTCCTATTGAAGGTTAATGAAGGGGGGCATTTTTCCACAGAATGATGAGGGGTCTAGTGGAACAAATGTATATATGTACTTTCCACTTAAAATAAAAAAATAAATGCAATGATTCTAGGAATGAAATTATATCTAAACTACAGTAAGTGTTACTAGAGAAATGGTCAATGGGACATGACAATAGAAAAAACATACAAAAGAAAAAACTAATAATTCATAAGGCAATACTCCTAATTGTATAAAATGATTTTCCACAATTATATGTATATATTAATACAAATGATTAATTTATTAATATTGATTTTTTTTATATTTAGATTTCATATATCATTATAAAAATATTTCATTACTTTTTTCACAAATATTATGAAAATCCCAAATGATCAATGCATTGCTAAAACGAACATGCCATTAGGAATGTCAAAAAATGTGTATAAGGAGATGGTCAAAGAAAAGGCCATAATTGCATCACAAGAGGACAAATCTCAACAACAACATGCTTGAAATACATGTAATCATGATTGACTTTGTACATATAAAAAAATAGTTTAGCATTAAATATTAATTTTCCACTATTTTCTTGCAGAAAAAAGAAGAATATGGAACTCATCCAACACATAAAATAATACGACAAGGAAGAAAAGGCTTGATTTCAAAGTTTGCGAGTAATTGTTAATATTTCTTTATAACTACTCAAGGTTTCATTTTTGAATATTTTATTTTTTTTACAGCAACCATCAATGAATGTCTTTGCAGAGGTTCTAACATTTAACAAAGAGCCATTAGAAGAGTTAATTGATATTATGTTAAATAACGTTTCTGAGTATATGCTTCCATATAAAAAATTCATTGTGGAATTTGTAAGTATCTATGTTGTTTTACTTCTCTCAGTTTATAATTAATAGAACAAAAAAGTACCTTATATTAAATCTATGATTTATAATGAGGTTTAAAACATGGAGGAAAAAAAGTATGGAACTGCATGTGCATAAGACTTGTTGTAACAGGGCATGAGACGTAGTTTTGAAACCATTTGCATAATTTATGATTTTATTCTTCATATAGTACATTTCTATTTTATTTTCATTGATGTATATTATTTATTTCAATTTTCATTATTCTCACCAATGTAGATACAATCATTACACTTTATTTTTATTTTTTCATATGGAACAAGATCAAAAGTATGAAAAGAATGGATGAAATCAACAAAAAATTCCTCCAAATAGTGCAAGTCATCGAAGTAGGTTAACCATGGACAACACTTCCTGTGAAGAATGATGATCTATTTGGATATCAATACAACCTATTGTATTTTTTGAAATAATTATCTATGAAAATAAGACATTTTGATTAATGTAAACATGGACATAGTGTCCCTATTGAAAGACAATGGGTTACAAATAAAAATCCTATTTTTTATGGAAAAGAGTATCTTATTAATATATAATAAAATAAATTTTGATTTATTCTATTGTGTTATCCAATATCACTATGACATGTTATGCCACTGATTAAATATATGGATGATCAAATAATAATAGGGAGATGCAAAATATGATAATATAAAAAATTAATCCAAAATATCATATACAAAAGAGCTAATCAAATATTAATTTATATGAATATTTTTATAAGATATATATTGATTTATCAACGAATGACATATTTAAAAAATTACAATAGTTGCACCGTCATAGGTCAATGTCTCTAAAAAAGAGAAAATATCATACAAAATAATAGTCCATCCATAACATAAAAACACCTTGGTGGTTTACTTCAAATAAAATGATTGCAAAATCATCTTTTGAATTAGTATTGCTTTTAATTAATGACCTGATGCATTGTAACCCTTAATGTACCAATGATTTCATAGAACTAACACCTTTTAGTTCTATAAAATATTATTTTCATTCTTGGTGCGTTACTTAAATTACCAACACTAGACACTCTATATACCAAATGCATGAGTGCATTTATGTAAACATGATGTTTTAGTCGTTCCTACAACAAAGAACAACTGGGAATTTTTTATATAAGCACTGGCATCATATACATTTGAAGTTCTGGTGATCTTTTAGTTGAAGAGACCAGGATTTTTTTTTGTAAGCACCAAGGTGGTATACATTTTTGGTTCTAGTTCTCTTTCAATTAGATGCCTTAGTGATTTTAATTATGTAGAAATCTCAGCGTGTTTCTATAAGTAGCACAGCAGGGCTTCATGTTCCATAAAGTGCACCCAAAAAAAACATTCTTTAAAAGCTTCAGCCTCCCATAATTTTTTATTTGTGATGGAGTTCTGTTGTAAGCTCCTCTAAAAACACATATTTTAGCTAATGGTTTTTCAACAATTTTTTCCAATTTTATTACACTAAAAAACTTTGTTATAGCCTCCATTGTAGTTTCCTTCTAGTGCCCTTTTATTCCTTTTGATAATTTATTTGCACACCCTCATTTTTTCACACTTACCAAGTTCGTTGGGAGTATCTCTAATCAATTTCCTAGTAGACTTACATTATTATGCCGATAGCCATCCCCCAAGTAGTTGTACATTATTTCACCAAGAGGGTCTTAAATCCAATGTTAGATTCTATGAAATCGTGATTAACATTTCTTTTCTTCGCATGATGAGTTTCATATAATACCTTTTTTCCATTAGGAAGAGTTTCTTGTATGACCTTTGTCAAACCTTACTTCAACCCTTCCATGTCTGATTTTAAACCATCCTTCAAATATTTCATATTGAATTTCATTTTTTCTTCTATCTTAGATTCCATGCCCTCCATATTAACTTCCAATATTTCCATGTATTATCTTAAACCATTATTCAAATCTTCCATATTTGATCCTAAACCATTCTTCAAACCATCCATCTTAGATTCTATTTCATTTTTTGTTACTCTTTGCGCGACTAATTTTTTTTTCACTTGGTCTCATAAATTTGATATATCATGTTGCATTTCTTCCTATTATTAATGTTTCATAGTAGAACATTCTAGTTTCTTACTAGGTGTTTCCATTTTCTTTCTTCGAGATATCAATTAACGATGTTTATGCTTTACTATTCCCTTTTAAAACTTATCCAAATTTTAAAAAATACATACCTTTTTCTTTCTTTGTAGGAGATTGACATTGAATATATTGTATCTCTGTAATTGTGGATATTGAAGGTCTAAATTTACATCTTGTGTTAACCCTGTGTCTCTTCTCTCCAACCGCACAAGTCAGACCAAGATTGGAGTCTTCAAGGAAGGGTTATGCTCGATATTCCATGATGACCTGATATAGACTCATTCAGTAGAGAAAATTTTTATGAAGTGCCACATGTCAATTCTTTTACCCTTGGACTTAAAATTTGAACAATAAAAAATACAGTCTGTGCTATTTTTGGAACTTCTTACAGAATTCAAATCTAATTCCTAAAATGAGAGTTATGATTATTTTCCCTAGGTCACATGTTTGAGACTAAATTTTTGAGCCTGCAAAAACCCTGAATTCCCAAGATCATATCTCTGAAAATATATTTAACCAAGATATGAAAGTATAGCACGACTCTCACCAAAATGTCTTCTCCACGTGGTAATAATTTCAGCATTTTAAACCTCGCAGAAAAGCAGTTATAGTGAAAATTCAAAGATGACCAATTTGAAGAAGCGATACCCTAGATTCCAAAGCTCTGATAACAAATGTTATGAAATCAACTTAAAAAATAAAAGAAAATGTATACCAAAAGCTTATAAATCAACCTATTCAAGGGGTAAAACTTCTTTACATTACATAAACGAACAATTACTTTACGATTCAAATGACAAAACATTCTATCTCTCTATAGGAGTATAAGGTGTAACAATATAATATGTGTCGATATAATAATAATATATGTGCACAAAAACAATAATAGTCGGCTTCTATGGGGCACACTAATAACAATATGGAGACTACATGGGAACAACAATAATAAATGGGATACACTAACAATAAAAATAAGGGGCCGCACTAGTATTATAAGGACCTAACAGTGGTTGTGCTCTCCTTGGGTGATGTTTGGTTTTCGATCTCACTATGTGATATCTGATACCCCAGAGTGGTATCATAGCATGGTTCAACTCTTAGAATTGATGGGTGGTGTGTTGATAATTCATTTATGTTGATTTCATATGTGTTTATTATTCTTGTAGTATATGTGCTTGTTTCATTTTCATGATATTGATCATATTTGCAGTGATGTCACCATGTGAAGGTTTAAGGTGTTATTGTGGGATGTGTCTTGATGAGTATGTCCTATTATATATGTTTTTATGCACGTATATGGACGATGAAGGCAGTTGTCCATAAGGTAATTTTATGAATTAGTTCATCATGATGATATTGGTATGTTATGATGCTAATGTGTTGACCAAGATAGAGTAGGAGATGTAGATAATTAAAGTGATGTTGCAACAATGGAGTTTGGGGTAAAAGTAGAACATCATACAAGTTTGTATGACTCGCATGTAGCTATGTGATTCATGATTTTTGTTAGCATTAGGGTTAGTTATATTCTTTACATTCTATTTTTATTGTGGTCACATATATGATAAATTCTAGTTGGTCAATGTAGTCATATCCATTATGGCTATGTGTATGTATTTCATTCTATTGATGTTATGGTTACATACATGATAGATGTTAGTTAATTAGTGTGATCATATGTACATGTGCTGGTTAGTGAAGCATGGTATTTTATTCTTGTGTTATATGTTGTTGATAAATATATTATATGTTAACATGTAGTTAGCTCAATGACTATGTTATATGTTGTTGATGAGCATGTTATATGTTAACTAGTTGTTATATGTTAGTTAAATTGATGATTAGGGTTATAGAATTAATATCTTAATGTTATATGTATCATGCTAAATTGGATTGGCCTATGGATATGGTTAGGGTTATGACATTCAGGTATGAGTCGACTTATTTGTGACATTTTGTTATACTAATCTATATTGACTGTGCACATGTGATTATTATGCATGAATGGCATTTGTTTATGAGTTTATGATGTGAAAATTTTATCTACTTACTATTATGGATATCATGCCTTTATTAATTTTTTAGTGGATAAGTTGTGTATGTATATTGTTCTAATCTAGATTGAGTGTGCAGATAAGATAACCTCCAGTGAGATCCATTAAGGTATGAGTTTTATTATGTCATTTATTTGGTGCTTAGATGTCTGATTATGTCATCTATTTTTTGTTTAAATTTTTTATTAGCTACATGATATGAGTATGTATCTATAATATTGCATGAATAAATCATTTTTCTTTAAGATGGTTGTACTAATGCAATATGTGTTGAGATAGCTTATTTGGACTTGAGTATAAGTAGGTGATTATTACACCTTTTTTTTGTCATCTAACCTATTATTATTAGATGGACCCAAGTACACCATGTAAGAACAATTTTACCATAAGTAAAATTGATTTCACTATTAAAATAACTTAGTAAACCAACTTTATTAAGTTTTTTATGGTCTAAACATGAAACCCCATGAGGAAATATTAAATAAATCTACATTTTTTTTATTTTACTCAAGGAATAATTAGTTAAACAACAATTTAATTAATATTCCTGGTTATATTTAACCCAAAACAGGGAAATTAATTAGATAAATCATTATTTATATTATTATTTTGTAGGAATAATTATTTAAACCTGATTTAAATAATATTCTTTGTTAAATATGACTAAATCACCCATAAATAATTAAATAAATCATTATTTATTTGATTATTACTCAACCAAATCCTTAAAATGATAAATAAATCATTTATTTATTTATTATTTACAAATAAAGGGATTTGACCCAAGTAAAATTCCTTTTCCCTCCAACAAATATAATAAAATGTTCCATAAAAGTTGGATCTTGATTTGGTTAATAATATTTTAACTATGCACCAATATCTAGAACAAATCAATATTTTGTTATATATAGAAGCATTTTCCCATTCATTTACCACCTTTTTTTGCCTAAAGATCACTCTGGATCTATATTTTTGGTCTGACATTGATCCACCATCATTGTCATATTTTCTTCCATTTTTTTTGGGTTTTCTACACCATAAAGAGAGAGGGATGTTAGATCTGAAGTGATGAGGACTTACAAGAACCCATCCCATTGAGGAGAACTCGTAACATCCTTCTATGTTTTCCTCCCAAGTGCCCTTAATACAAAATTCATTCAGCATATTCTTGTCTTGTCTATTGGATGCATGGAGTAAATCTAATTTTTATTACTGCTTAATGTCTTCTGATGCATATATCTAGATTTTTGCAGCATTTATCTTGATCACCTAATTGCAGATCTGAGGATGTTGGCAAACATATTTTTTGTTAGGGCTTTTTTTTATGCACAGCTAAAGTGGTATTTTTTAGTCCACTTGCAATTAATATTCACAGTAAAAACTGGAAACCCCACACAGGTTTATGATTACGACCGTTGTCATTTTTCTAATCCCTGCATATCTAGCTGCTTCAAACCCTAGGATTTGTATTTAGCCTCTTCTTTTACTTGATGTTGTTTTTAACCTATAAAACCCTAAAACGTTAAAAATTCTAACTTTCGTGTGTTTTCAGACCTATTGTGCAGGTGATAGACATTAGCCACAGCTAAGACGACACTTTTTCTAAAATCTACCACCAAGAGTGTTGGAAGTGCAGGTCACACTTTTTAGCCCTAAACCTATGAACTGGAGCTTCATGACGCACTTTTCAGCCCAAAAACTATGACCTGGACTTTTTGCGAGACTTTTTCTAAAAAAAATTTGGGTTTGTCTGGGCCTCTATTCAGGGTTGTCTAAACTCTGTCTCCACCCATTTTGGACCTGTACTTTTTTTTTTTGCTCAAATAAGTTGGAAACTAGCCTCCTAGGGCTTCAGTACCATCCACTTTTTGTGGAAGAGTTTTTGTTGTTGCAAGTTGTCTGAAATTTCAGTGTGTTTAGCCATTGTTTCAGATCTGATACCTTACCTCCAGATCCTCTTTAGATTGGTTATTTATCCATCCAAAATGCCTCCATTAGATTTGTTTGGGTTTTCCTATAGGGTCACGTCCACTTCCCTTGAGTACATAGCCTTTCGCCACCTAATTTATAATGATCTATCCTCTAATTTCTTGTTTTTTTTTCTGCACCAATTTCCAGCAGATCTAACCTACAGATCCCCGTCCCTCCTAAGATTATATCTATTGGTTATTTTAGTGTGTTTTGACTAGTTTTTTGCTCACCTACAAACTATTTCAGGAGAGGCCCACCTCCTTGGGTTGAGATTATTGCATTATTAGCTATTTATTTTTTGTTATTTCAGTTTCATATACTGTTATTTGCAGGTCTGTTTGCAACTATACAACACACTTTTTCTTTTTCTCTACAAACATCTGGGTTTAAAAATTAAAATTTACACACTTTACATGCACACCCTAAGTGAAAAGGCACTTGGTTAAAACCGCCAAGAAAGGACTCTAAAACATTGAAATCAATTGATCCTACACCTCTCTTCCCTTGTTGTGACATTTTAATCAGTTGATCCTACACCTCCCTGCCCTTCTTGGTCTCTTTTTCCCTTGTGCCGTGTTTTTGTCGTCATCATTGCACCACCAAGGTGTTTATCCCAGAGACTTTTTGGACTTCATCCTTAGTTTCCGATCAGAAGACTTACTCCTCCACATAGGATTTGAGTGAATCCTCCACCGAGTCCGCACTCCGACTCTTCTTCTGGTTCATCATGTTCTCCTTCTCGTTTTGCCCCTAGTTCTCCTCCTGTCATCTTCACTATGTCTATTTTAGGACCTAATGCTAGTGGTAACCCTAGCCCTAATGTTGGGAATAATACTAGTGGGACCACAACAAACATTTCCCCGGCTACTCCCTTGCTCCCCTACATGGCAAGCCTTAGTCTTCCCAATTTTTACCAGTTGATAAATGACCCTATACACCATAATGTTGGTTGGCCTTCTATGCCAACCAAGCTCCCTTCTGACATCCACAAGTTTGAAGGTCTTGTTGGTGAATATCCTACAAAGAATGTTTGACCTTTCCACATGTGGTGTTCGTCTAACTCCATTACTGATGACTTTGCCCGTCTTCGGTTGTCCCAACGTACGGTTACTGGTGAAGCTTCTAAGTGGTATTTTTATGAGGCCCCTTCCTCTCATAGAACCTTTACAACTCTTTCCTAGGCTTTTCTATCTTACTTCCAGCTTCCCCTCTGTAATGACATTGGTATTGAAATTTTGAATTCTTTCCATCAATTGTCTGCGACCCACCTATCCAATCATGTCCAGGAATGGAGGAGAAGAAAGGGCCTATGTTGAGCCCCTACCTTCGAAGATTGTGTCTACATGGACTGGTTCCTTAGATCCCTCTTTCCTGCTATCATCAAGGATGTCACATCACATTTCCCTTAAACCGAAGAAGTCGCTCTCCAGATTACCTTAAAATATAACCTGATCTACGCTCAATCGGGTTATGTTTATATTGTTCTACCTAATCTTCCCAAACCCAGTGGTGCTAATGCACCAGGGGCATCTCATGCCACCGACGGTATAGTTGGAGCTCTCTCTCATCTATACGCTAAACCTCCTATGAGCTATGGTTTTCCTTAAGGAGGGGCCATCACCTCCAACACCTTTCCCCCTCCTCGCAGCATGTATCCAGAATATGCATGGCTCCTCCTTTTGTGCAACCTCATTATTATCCATATCCGTAGCCTGGTGCTCTAGCTCCTCCAACATTATCACCTCCGCCTCCCTTGCCTTCTCAACCCCTGCGACAATAGCCACCACCCCCTCAAGGGTAGGTGTATGCACAACAGGGTGCAACTAATCCTCCTCCTTCCAAAAAGAAGAGGAAAGGCACTCAAAATCAATCTTCCTCTGGTAATCCTGGACCTAATCAATGTAATTTTCCTAACACTACGAACTAGCAACAGGGCACTCAACCCAAGTAGGACAGGCCTGTTCGTACATATAAATCTTGTTCATGTTGTGGTGTTTTTGGTCATTACACACATGATTGTCCTATATTACCACCGATGCGGTAGATGTGGGAGTCTCAAGAAGTATTGTAAGGACAGCCAGCCTCCCCTTCCATCCCTCCTAGTCCTGTGCCTAGTCAACCAGTTGTGCTTACTAATCCTTTCCCTCAGCAAGGATTTGTGGCTACCCAACCACCTGAAGGCCCGACAGCAACTCAACCTCTTCCATCTCGTACCTCTGATTACCAGCTTATCATGATGAACTCTGATCAACCTATTATCATTGACCTCAACCTTTAGACTCAGTCTCGTCAGTACAACAGGCCTCTCTCTACGTCTGTCCTTGAGCCGCCTCCTCCATGTCCTACAGAGCCTCTTTCGACACCTAATGGTCCCTTGCAGATCCCTAAACCTAAGGCAGAGGTCCATACCAAGATCCCTAAGGGACCACTATGCCGAAATGCTACTTTTGGCAAAGCTTCCAATTAATATAGTATAGTAGATGATTTGGCACAATCTCCTGCTACCATTTCAAGGCTGGAACTCCTCCAGTCGTGCCCTTTACAAAGAAAAGCTCTGCTATTTTCCATAGGCGTTGTAGATCCTGCTGATGATTATTTGATCATATTCAATGCTGACTAGTTAGAACATCCTCCTCTTCCTGCTTCTGTTGCCTTCCAAATCCTAGTCAAAATCTGGAGTGCCAACGTTTCCCGGTGTATCATTGATGAGGGGGGAATCCACCTATGTGATGTCCGCTTCGGTTTGGAAGAAGATTGGATCACCTGAGCTGGGTCCTTCCATGATCACTCCTTGAGCATGGGATGGCCACGCCTCCCAGCCCATTGGCCTATTCCATAGTTTTCCTATTGCTCTTGCGGGTAACACTGTTTGCATTGACGTAGAAGTCATTGATGCCCCCTTAGATTACAACATTCTATTGGGTCGTAGCTATACCTATGAGATGTCGGATATCCCATCTGCGGTGCACCGCAAGATTTCCTTCCCTCATAACAGAAATATAGTCACCATTGACTAGTTGACATATTACAAACTGAAGTCTCAGACCTCCGCTGAGTCCATCATCTCTTCGATGGCCAATAAGCAAACCATCGATACTTTTACCAGTGTCTCATGTGGAGTTCACAAAGAATCCTCTCTGCTTGGTACATTCCTTGGTCTTCCTCCTCCTATCTCTGATCCTAGCTCATTGAATTTTTGCATGATGCAATTGTCTCATGCTTCCCTCAAGCAGCCCACTTCGGCTACTCAGCAGCCTCCTTGCTCTCGGCAGCCTACTCCTAGCCTTTTGATTCAACCTTCTACACCTCCTCTGCCTAGCCCTTCGCCTATAGCTGGTATCCATGAGCCTCTTTGTCCTCCTGAAATGATTCCTCCAGGCCTTAACCATCTTGGAACCATCCCGCCTAGCCATTACCCCTCTATTCAGATACCGTTCCTAGCTCCCCCTCCCGGAGTGTACATGGTACCTACTATGGCTACCCCCTCTCTTCCTAACTTGACCCTAGGAATTCTCGTCTGGTACCTCGATCCCCAAGTCGCTACCTCGCCTGGTCAACACAAACCATATCTTTATTTGACCCTGGTTCAACCGGTCCCTATGACTTCTCTCGTTATCACAGTGCCTCAACCACCTCAACATGAACCATTTCCTATTGCAACCGATTCAGGTAAGAAGGGAAAAGCTCAGAAGAGGGCCTCAAATAACAAGGTTTCCCTGATTGACCCTACACCTCCTCTGCTTAAAATCTTTGTACTTTGTCTGATGTCGTTGGTCATGCCACCCATACCTGTCCTGAGTTGCCCTGCATCAAGCCCATGGTTAAAGTTGTGTTCCTTGAGTCTACATTCCCTAAAGCCTCTGCCTCTTCCTTGACTGCAACCGTGAACACCAAGACTACTCACACCAACCAAACTTGTGCTTTGTGTGATCTCCATGGCCATTACTCTCTTCGTTGTCCCCACCTTATGCATTACTGTGCCTCTTTAGAGGTAGTTCGGGAGTACGAGGTTGAACAGAACCAATCCGCCTCTCTCGTACTTGCACAATATTCCGCGGGCCAACTTGAGGATTTACTCGATCCCATTGACATTACCCTGCCTGATGTCGAGATGACGGATCCTGCAGCCACTATCCTCTACCTATCATCATCCACGAGACCCTTAGTGGAAGCTCCCTCTGAATCTTCCCCTACTGTTTCTCTCAACCTTCCTTCAGCGATCACCCTAGGCTCAACATCAGTAGATCCCCCATCCGCTTGTTCTTTCATCATCCCCTATAATGATGTGCATGTGGACCTCTCTTCTCATGATGGTGAGTCAGGTAGCTTCACCGTGTCATGTGGTCTCCCTTCCTCCCATCACTCCATATTCTATTGTGATGATGACATCATGGAAGCCTTGTCCACCCCTGAATTCATCCTTCCCACCCATAAGCGGGATGGCACCATCCCTGTCTATGGTGACTTTCGTAGCCTGAGCACAAGATACACCTCCGGTAGCTCCCACACCCCACCTACCCGTCAGCGTGTGAGTAGTAGACATCGTACCCAGATCACTCCCTCACGCAATGTTGGTTCAATCTCTACTTTGCGCTCAGGTTGTCGACAATGCTCATCATCCTCTCATTTGTTGTCTTGTGGCACTTTTCAGATGGAACTCCCATCCACACCTTATATCAGTTACGCCGATGGTGCAACTTTATACTCCCAGAATCTAGCCTCGATAGGTTGGGCCATTTTACCCACTTGCATTCGCTTGTTCTCTCGAACAGTGTATTCATTAGTACTGCTACCAATAATCAGGTCGAATATTATGCAGTGTGAGGTTTATTAGCCGATGCCCTTTTTCATCACATCCTCCACCTTCATGTTCATTTATATTCCCTGCTTCTTGTCATGAAATTGAATGGCGTCTATCATGTGCATAATCCTATCCATTTTAGAATATTTTTACGAGTGAAGCTTATGATGAATGAATTTCAAATCATCACATTCAGTCATGTACCCAGAGCAGAAAATCACTATGTAGATAGCATTGAAAATAATATTCTAGATTGGCATTTCGCACACGCATTTAACTCAAGAAAATAACATAATATAAACCAGAAAAACAATGCATATCCATAATATGTGTCGTATAGTATTTTTAGAGTCCATGAACCATGATACATACGACATGACCATAGCATGCTACAAAACTCAAAATAGGGGGCACCACCTGCCCCTACACCTAATCATTATTTGGAGGATCCTGAGCCAATGGCTCTACTCTTATAGCTCGTAGATCATGCATCCCCTATCTAACCATTGCCATGTGCCGCATGACCCCTTGCCACTTCTAATATAGACCAATACATAGCTCTATGTACTGGTCATCCAAGTCTTGCCAGTCGTGCTCTGAAACACCAGTTAGAAGCCTCTCACATCTACGATGAATGTCCTCTAAGAGGGCTGCTAAATCCTCATTTTTTGGCACTCTTGATCCACTAGGTCATATGGTTCCTGATACTGCAGGCTATCCCATATACTCGATCGGTTTTACTGTTGCTGTATCTGCATACCAAAAGTGAAAGAATCAGTACTATATACAATATTCTAGAACTTTACATGCTCTTAAAATATTAGCAATTTGTCACTTACCATCGGGCCCCCATACTCGACCAGGTGGCAGTGGAAGATCTGAGTCCCCATGATAACTCATCCCACTATAGGGATAGCCATCTATATACAATGGCATCTGATCCCAATGAGCAAAGAACTCAGTTCGGAACACCCTTCTAACTGCCCCAACTCCTCCTCTGCACAATATTCATCCCCACCAACGCATTCTGGGCTATCTCGGGCCCCCATCTTGGATTTTTATGCGAGGTCAAAGTGTCGAGATCTTCTTAAAGAAGAGATAGCACAAAACTGTACCATATGCATAGTCATGGTTCACTTGCTGCTTTCATAGCGACAAATATCGTCTCAACGATGATAGCATCATATGAGCCCACCCATTATAGGTCCCAATCAACATACTCTCCACAAGCATCATTTTCCCTCCAGCGATGTGGTGGAGTGCCTCGTTGCCCATGATCCGCAACACTGTTGTGGCCACAGCACGGGTCTCTAACCTCGCTAGATCCCCGATAGGTATCTGAGTCCCCATCACTTGGAGACCCGGTCGACAATGGAACTCTATAAACTCCATGATGTTCCACCCTCACAATAACACTGGCTGAGTATTCCCTACCATCCAAAGTGGTGGGAGACCAATCAGGAAATATATATCCTGGACCATCAACACGATCCGGTTCCCTTGCACTATAAAGACCTCATGGTACGGATCCCAATAGTTGAAAATCCGGGACAATAAGGGCTCTCCAGATCTCATCAGAGGGTTCTCAACCAGCTTCAAAACCCCAAACCTGGCCAATGCACTTCAGACACCCTAATCCTCCCGGATTCCTGATCGTAATGCGCTGAGTTCTCTCTCTCTCTATTTGATTTGTAATTCTGCCATATCTACACAAAACCATCATATTTTTTAGTGTAAAGATAAGAAATTCTGTATCTCAACATCAAAACCCAGTGCTCAGCTAAAAATCAGCACATAAAAACCCCTCCCTATCAGGTCTCACTTTTCAAGCACAAACCTAGGACAAGTCATAATTTTCTACCCAAATCCTGCTACCCAGATCACATTTTTTTCCCAAAAATGTGTGACCCGGCTGTGAAGAGAAGAAGGGGTCTATTCCTGAACTCTAGGGACCTAAATTGAACTTTCAATCCATTGAAATGAAAGAGTAGGGCTAGGCCTCTTACCTACAACTAACGAATCTCAATTCCAATGGTCAGCTTGTTCAGTGATGCAGCAGATTAGACTGGTGATTCCCATGTGTGTGTGATATCTCTCAGTCCTCATGAGGGCCTGGACCTACAGGTATCCCCCCACATGCCCGGATGACCTCTTCATTTCAGCCTTCAATGCAGCTCCATAGATTTGATGATGTCGGTCTCAGCCGCTTGCGACACCTTTTTTATTGCATATATCAGTCAGATTTTCAGAGCCCTTTCCTATTTACAGGGGCATATGGGTTTTATTTGTATATCATGTACTTAGATATTATTGTACAAGCCCCGGATGTTATCCCAGGCATAGTATGTATGTGGGATTCATTATCATGTTTTTTATTTGGCTCATGTTTATGCTAACATGTGGTATATTTTTCAGTCCCTTGTTTACTGGATGCATTATTCTTTATATTTTTTCATGGTGGGCATAGGTATGCCTACCCCACTACCTATATCATAGGTACTCACTCATAAAAGAGACTTGTCTCACTTGTAAGTCTCACCTCCTTAGGGTCTATTCCTCTCAGCACTTTGGTCTACCTTATATTTATCTCTCTCTGACTTCCCCTTCGGTGTCTAGTGATTGAGTTCTTACTTCGGTCATACGATTAGATCGTAAATCTCGCACGCTGGGGGGTAATCTGTTACACCATTTTTTGGTCATTTAACCTATTATTATTAGATGGACCCATGTACACCATGTAAGACCAATTTTACCCTAAGTAAAATTTCTGTCACTATGAAAATAACTTAGTAAACCACCTTTATTAAGTTGTTTATGGTCTAAACAAGAAACCCCATGAGGAAATATTAAATAAATCTACATTTGTTTGATTTTCCTCAAGGAAAAATTAGTTAAAGAGTAGTTTAATTAATATTCCTGGTTATAGTTAACCCAAAACAAGGAAATTAATTAGATGAATCATTATTTATCTTATTATTTTCTAGGAATAATTATTTAAACCTTATTTAAATAATATTATTTGTTAAATATGACTAAATCACCCATAAATAATTGAATAAATCATTATTTTATTATTACTAAAACACATCCTTAAAATGATAAACAAATCATTTATTTATTTATTATTTAAAAATAAAGGGATTTGACCGAAGTCAAATTCCTTTTCCCTCCAACAAATATAATAAAATATTCCATAAAATTTGGATCTTGATTTGGTTAATATTATTTTAGTTATGCACCAATATCTAGACCAACTCAATATTTTGTTATAAATAGAAGGGTTTTTCCATTCATTTACCACCTTTTTTTGCCTAAATATCACTCTGGATCTATACTTTTGGTCTGACATTGATCCACCGTCATTTTCATATTCTCTTCCATTTTTGTTTGGGTTTTCTACACCATCTGGAGAGAGGGATTTTAGATCTAAAGTGATAAGGAGTTAAAAGAATCCATCCCATTGAGGAGAATTGGTAACATCCTTCTATGCTTTCCTCCCAGGTGCCCTTAATACAAAATTCATTCAACATATTCTTGTCTTGTCTATTGCATGCATGGAGTAAATCTTGTTTTTATTACTGCTTAATGTCTTTTGATGCACTGATTTAGATTCTTGCAGCATCTATCTTGATCACCTAATTGCAGATCTGAGGATATTTATAGACATCTTTGTTGTTTGGGTTGTTTTTTATGCACAGCTAAAGTGGTACTTTTCCGTATACTTGCAATTAAGATTCAAACTAACAGTGATATCTGTAGTATTGTGATTTTGATTACTAAATCATTATTACATGACTGTTAGTCATGGTAGACGATGATTTTCATTAATATATATGACATGGTGATATTTGGAACATGTGATTGATATCTATGAATAGTTAAAGGGAAACATGCTTGATATTAGCATGACAAGGTAATAGTTGACTTGTTTATATAACTAGGAGTTGGGTGATGTGATAGCATGTAATAAGACTCAATTGTAGAAAAGGAAGTGTTATGAAACCATTTATATGGTTGTAGCTATAAAAATACCCATTCACCTACATCAAAACTTATCTCACTGCGATGTTGATATGCATGTTGTTTCATTCGATTTTGTGCCAAATTTAGGTTATCGTTTAAGAGTTGGAGAAATTATTATTGATGCTCGATGTGATGTTCCATAACTTGAATCCTAAAATTTTCTCTTAAATATGATGTGATGGATGGTGGATGATATCAATAAATTTCCATAAATGGGACCATTTTTGTTATAGCGTGGAAGGAGCTATTATACAACCATTTAGCAAGAGGTAGCCACTTGACCCTTTATATTTTTTTATTAGATACAAAGCGACGAAGATATCCTTCCAAAAATTTGTTCACTATCTCAGTTTTCCCATAATATTGAGGATGATAATATGAGCTATAATCTAGTTGAGTACCCAAACAATGTTGAGATTCAATAAGATGATGAGCTTAGTGAAAATTAAGCACTGTCACTAAGTGGGGCCCGCATGATATTTTTAGGTCTATGTCTATTTTAGAATGGTGAGCATATTCTAAAGTTGGCAGGATGTTGATTCTAGAGGGTTGAGAAAATTATTTCTTTGGATGAATTTCTATATTTATAAGATTGGGCGAAGTCTATTTATAGATCACTAATCTAAAATAGATGCATGTTGATTATTATTAGCCCTTAGTAATAATCAGACTCCAAATATCAAATTATTCTCTTGGAGCACTTTATTTCAGCAAACAAATGTGGCACATCAGTGGGCTGGAGGAATTACGCAATTCATAGGGTTAGTTGGTGACTCATGCATGGAGGATTTCGTTATAACTAAAGTGGCGAGCTGTAACTGAGTTGGAAGAGTAGTTAAGGGAATTGTTATCTAGTTTAACTCAATTAAGTGAGGTAAACTCAGTTTTGCTAGTTGTCACTCATGATACACTAGTGAGAGTTCAGTGACTTAATTATTTAATTAATTCACAGCTAGTGACTCACTTGTAATTAAATAAATACAGTATTTAACTATTTGTATGTAAGTTCTAGTGGAGATCCAATGGAGAGATAGGTGAAAGGGTGAGATGGACTATCTGTTGTGACTATAGTGATGCATTCAATGCATATTCATAGACATTGGAGTTGCCAATGAGGATTTTCAAGTACAGGAGGGGCATGATCGAATTCATTCACGGATCTTCTTCAATAGGGATTGCATAGTAGAGGCAGCCTATAAGGAGGCAAGTAATGGGTGCATAGATATCCAAATTTCTGCATGACAATGTGTGAAGATTGTATATTGTACTGAGAAATTGATTTACTCAGCTTTGTATGAGATTTGGAAATATTCCATTGATATATATAATATATGATAGTTGGGGTTTTTAGCTTTAAGCTTTCCCGGTAAAACAACTATGTTATGTGTGCTTGATTTTTCTTCATGTCTTTGCAATTGGCGATTTAATTTCCGCAAAGAATTAAGTTGAAGGATTATGTATTTGACATAAGATTAATTTTTTAGATTGGGAAATTCTAGTAATAATATTAGTATTAATAAATTTCTAGATGGTATCGTAGTAGTGTTAATCAATGGTGATTGCAATATTAAAGTAGTGCTGAGTTTTGTGTGGTGGAACAATTTGAATTTGCTGAAAATTTTTCTTGGTGAGACAGTTGAGTAAACATTGAAATGGCTTTGAATGGGCTGTGGCTAGAGTATGCACTCAAGGGAAGCTTGAAATACATAGCCTAGAAGGACAGGATGGAGGTGGTGCTTGAATATAATGGTCTGAAGGAGTTCATCGATAGTAATGTTCCTAAGCCCACTTTGACAGATGCTGCATTACTTGACGCCTGGAAAAAGAAGGTAGTGAAGACAAGAAGGATTTTGTTGGAAGGTGTGAAGGAACATATTGTATCAAGACTTCATAGGAAGGCCACTACATTTGCAATGTGGCAGGATTTGATAGATATTTTCCAAAGTAGCAGCGACTATAGGAAGTTGGCTCTGAAAGATAAACTCAGAAAAATAAAAATGGAGAAGGGCAATAGTATTCCAAAATATCTCACGAATTTTGTCCAATGGAGGGATGATCTAGGGAGTTTAGGAATTATAGTTGTGAATGATGAATTGGTGAGCTTGGCTCTCTTTGGGCTTCCAAAGAGTTGGCACAACTATGAAGACTATGTCAATGCACGGGACAAACTATCGGATTGGGAGAAAATTTGGTCGGACCTAGTGCAGGAGGAGATAAGGCAGAATACCAGGGATGGCTCTTCATCAATGAATGATGATGAAGATAATTTTTCCTTGGCTACCAAAGAAAGGAAATGGAAGGGGAATAAATTTCACTCAAAATCTGAGGCTAAAGGAAAGAATTTGGATTTGTCCAAGGTGAAGTGTTTTCACTATCACGAACATGGGCATCTCACCACTAACTGCCCATAGAAAAAGAAGAAAAATAAGGTTGTTGGAGATGCAGCTAGTGAGGCCCTTGCCTCACAATTTGAACTTGATTTCCCTTTGATTTCATTTTTTGTTTCAATCGCAATGGGTTCAGTGTGGTATCTTGATAGTGGTTCTTCCTTCCACATGAAAGGATATAAGGAGTTGCTCAGCGACTTGGAGGAGAAATATCTCCAAATTCATATAGAGATGGGCGAAGATTGTAGATACAGTGTGACTGGAATTGGAACCATTACCTTTTAGAGGGATTCAGGTAAACCATTTCTATTGAAAGATGTTATGCATGTTCTAGGTCTAAAGAAGAACTTGGTCTTAGTTGCGATGTTGGAGGACAGAGGTTATGACGTTGTTTTCAACGGTGGAAAATATTTCCTGCGACATAAAATAACGGGTCAAACCAAGAGGATAGGGATTCGAGTTAAAAATATCTACAAGCTTGTGGTAGATGGATGTGCTACAGTGATGGGAAAAGCAGAAGAAGTGGTGAGCCGGGATGAGAGTGAATTATGGCACAAGAGATTGGGCCATCTTCACCATGGCACCTTGAATATTTTTCAGCATATTTATATTGGAATTCCTAAGGGTTATCTTGCACAGTAATATTAGTGCAAGGGATGTACAATGGGTAAGTTTGTGAAAACCACCTTTCATTTGAAGGATAACCACTCTTCAGTGATCCTGGAGAGAATTCACACAGGCGTGTGTGGACCTTTCTCAATTTCTTCAACATCAAAACATATGTATTATGTTATTTTTTTTTTATGACTATTCTCATAGATGATGGATCTTCTTCATGTAGAAGAATGATCAAACATTCTCAAAGTTCTGTGAGTTTAAAGCATTGGTGGAGAAGGAGTTGGGGAAGCAAGTGAAGGTTCTATGGAGCGATAATGATGGTGAATATATCTCAAATGAATTCAATGAATTTTGTAGAAAAGAAGGAATTCGAAGAGAACTCATAGTGCCTCATAACCCACAATAGAATGGGATCGTGAAGAGGAAGAACAGAACGATCGTGGGTGCTACACGAGCTATGATGCATGATCAGGGCCTGCCAATGCGCTTGTGGGTCGAAGCATGCAACGCTGTGTTTTATGTGAAAAATTGTTGTCCTCATAGAGTACTTGGCATAAGAGCACCTGAATAAGATTTTACTGGTAAGAAACCGAATTTTTCTCGTTTAAATATTTTTGGCTAATTTGTTTATGTTCATGTGACCAAGGATGCCAATAATAAGTTAGAGCCAACTAAAGAAGTTGGGATATTTGTGGGGTACAAAGAAACACCCCATAATTATCATGTGTATTTTTGAAATATTCAAATGACTGTGGTGCAACGAGATATAAAATTCAATGAGGTGAAGTCCATGAAGTTGTCGCTTTAGAGGGAGCTACACTTGGATGCAGAAGAGGAGCTACTTGCTCCCAAATATGAGCCTCTAGATATGGATTAGCCATAGGTGGAGATTCATGGAGTGGAGGAATCCTCTGACGCATAACCAAACATCATAACAGGCAGAAAGCATACCACAGAAGCTGAGATATTGAATCTTGATGTGGCAAAAGAGTCCCTACGTCACAACACAGACATAGACAATCGCCTAACTGATTTACTAGATACATGTCTCTCATGAGAAAGTGTATCATGACATAGCCATATTCCTTTGAGGAAGCAGCGCAGGAGCCCACATGGGTAGATGCCATGGTGGAGGAGTATGACTACATTGTTAGAAATAGTGCTTGAGAGATTGTTCCAAGACCTCTTGGTAAATCAGTGGTAGGTTTGAGATGGATATATAAGGTAAACCAAGCTTCTGATGGGAGTGTTGAGAAGTATAAGGCAAGATTTGTTTCCCAGGGATTCTCACAGATCGAGGGGATTGATTATGAAGAAACCTTTGCACCTGTCACATGGTATTCTTTCATAAGGACCATCCTTGCTCTCTCAGTGCAAATGGGTTGGCACATTCATCAGATGGATGTGAACACTACTTTCCTTAATGGGGTCATTAAGGAATAAGTGTACATTGAGCAGCCTGAAGTATTTGAGATATGTAGCAATGAGTCGCATGTGTGTACACTCAAAAGAGCATTGTATGGGCTAAAGAAAGCACCTTGTTCTTGGTATAATCGAATCGGCAACTATTTCACTAGACTTGGCTTCATGAAGAGTGAGGCAGATGAAAACCTGTACCAAATTGTGGTGGAGGGTAAGCTTTTAATCAATTTTCTTTATTTTTATGATTTAATACTAACAGGTGATGAGCAGTTGATACACTCATGCAAGGAATACCTTGCAAAGGAGTTTGATATGAAGGATTTGGGCCTCCTTCATTATTTCCTTGGATTGGAAATATGGCAGCGAGAAGGTGAAATGTTCATGTCTCAAAGCAAGTATGCTCGGGAGATACTCGGTAAGTTTCACATGGAGGACTGCAAGCCCATGGATACTCCTCTTCCAGGAAATTGGAGGATAGAGGATGCTACATCGGCAGAGGTAGTGGATGCCACTGTTTATCGACAGTTGGTGGGTTTGCTCATGTATTTAGTTAATACAAGACTGAAAATATTCTATGCAGTGAACCAAATTAGTCAAGCGATGGTTATGCCTACCAAGATATTTTGGAAGGTGGGCAAGCATATCCTGAGATATCTCAGGGGCACATCTGAGTATGGCTTATGGTATAGACAAATATATGAGGTTAAGTTGCATGGCTTCACGGATGCAGATTGGGCAAGCATATCCTAAGATATCTCAGGGGCACATCTGAGTATGGCTTATGGTATAGATAGATATATGAGGTGAAGTTGCATGGCTTCACGGATGTAGATTGGGCAAGCAACTCAAAGGAAAAAAAGAGCACATCAGGAGGGGTTTTCAATATCGAATCCGTAGCAGTTGCTTGGTACAGCAGGAAAAAAATATCTATGGAAATCAATTTAGCTGAAGCAGAATACATGGCAGCAATTCAAGCTACATTTAAGGCTACCTGGATGAGGAAGATCCTGGTTAGTTTGTTCGGTTCTCATTTAGATCCTACAGTGATACATTGTGATAATCAGAGCTCCAATAAACTCTTGATTAATCATGTGTTTCATGATAGATCTAAGCATATAGATATCTGGTACCATCATATCAGATATTGTGTGAGGGGAAGATCATGTTGCTTCAATACATTCCAACGGAAGATTAGGATGAAGATATTCTGACAAAGGTGCTCAACAGGATAAAATTTGAATACCATAGAGGTAGGATCAAGGTGAACGATAATCCCTATCTTGTTGAGAGGGAATGTTGAGATTCAACAAGATGATGAGCTTAGTGAAAATTAATCACATTTACTAAGTGGGGCCCGCAGTCTATTTTTAGGTGTATGTCTATTTTTAGAATGGTGAACATATTCTGAAGTTGGAAGGATGCTTATTCTAGATTGTTGAGAAAATTATATCTTTAGATGAATTTCTATTTTTAGAAGATTGGGCGAAGTCTATTTATAGCTCGCTGATCTAAAAATAGATGCATGTCGATTATTATTAGCCCTTAATAATAATCAGACTCTAAATATCAACTTATTCTCTTGGAGCACTTTATTTTAGCAAAAATATGTGGCACATCAGTGGGCTGAAGGAATTACACAATTCCTAGGGTTAGTTGGTGACTCATGCATGGAGGACTTCGTTATAACTAAAGTGGTGAGTTGTAAATGAGTTGGAAGAGTAGTTATGGGAGTTTTATCTAGTTTAACTCAGTTAAGTGAGTTAAAATCAGTTGTGCTAGTTGTCACTCATGATACACTAGTGAGAGTTCAGTGAATTAATTATTTAATTAATTCACAAATAGTGACTCACTTGCAACTGAAAAAATACAACATCTAACTACTTTCATGTCAATTCCAGTGGAGACCCAGTGGAGGGATAGGTGAAAGGTTGAGATGGACTATCTATTATTACTATACTAATGCATTCAATGCATCTACATAGACAATGGAGTTTCCAATGAGGATTGCACAGTATAGGAGGGGCAAGATCGAATTCATTTAGGGATCTTCTTCAGCAGGGATTGTGCAGTGGAGGTAGGTTGTTAGGAGGCAAAAAATTGGTGCATAGATATGAAAATTTCTTCATGAAAGTGTGTGACAATTGTATATTGTACTAAGATATTGATGTACTAATATTTGTGTGATATTGTTACATGTTCCATTAATATACATAATATATTATAGATGGGTTTTTTAGCTTTAATCTTTCATGGTAAAACAACTATGTTATGTGCGCTTGCTTTTTCTTCATGTGTTTGCAATTGGTGATTTAATTTCTGCAAAGAATTAAGTGGAAGGATTATTTATTTAAAATAAGATTAATTTGTTAGATCAGGAGAGTCTGGTAATACTATCAGTATTAATAAATTTCTACAAATAAGAAAATAATTTCGTCCAAAAATTTCCAGTGAAAATGAGATCTCTGTCGCTTACAATATTCTTTGTGTTTCAATGTAGCTTTTGAATTGTTTTAATAAATGCAATAGCAATAATACTTGCTGTAAATGTATGAGATAATTCAAAAAAGTGATTCCAAGGACATATTTAAGCATAGATATCAGTATTGGGTTATAAAATTCCTCCCAAAAGTAATTCCACAACAATTAAGTCCTCAGAAAAATGTACTATGATGCATGAAGAGGAAGAACTGTAGCATGATATATCAAAATTATGAGACCAAGTGCAACAAATTTCACTCTCATTCCAAATGTTATGAAACCAACACACAAAATAGAAGAAAAGAGAGATCAATGACTTGGAAATCAACCTCTTCGAGGGGGAAACCTTCTTTACCTTACATAAATGAATAATTCTTAGATGATGCAAATGAAAAAACCTCCTTTCTATATATAGGAGACCAAGGGGTGAAAATATAATCCTAGTCGACCTAACAATAATAATGTAAGGGCACAAAAGTAATAATAGTGGTCTCTTATGGGGCATAATAAGAACAATACATGGACTACACGGGTAAAAAAATAACAATAAGGGTTTACACTAACAATAATAAGGAGTTGCACTAGTAATATAGGGATTTAACTATAATATAAATGGTATATTGTAATATTTATTTATGAACTCATAATTATGTGTTTATGGTAGTATGATGTAGGGGGTTGCATGAAATAATATTTCCACAAAATATTGAAGAAGGCTCGGGTTGAGCTTTCCTATGGAAGTATTGGGAACCCTGGGGATTGACTCATGGTGTTAGTTGTTAAGTCTTGTGCTCTTGATATTTTTTGATTTGGTTACGATTCATTTCTTGTTTTGAATGCATCTAGTGTATCGCCATACCACTTTAATTTTGGTGTCTTATTTCTATTCGTTTTTCATGGTTTTCTATTGTTTTTTTCTTGTTATTTCCTTTTATGTTTTGAGAGTCATGGGAGTTGGTTGTGGAAAGAGGAAATTAATGGAGCTTGGGGAGATCCAAATGAAATCCAATAGGTAATGTAAGGCCCGAATGGAGCTCAGTGCATGAGTAAGCATGGCAGAAGGTAACAATATTGGAGTTGGTTGGGATGGTTGTGTCCATTGTGGTAATTGGATGGTCGTAGAGAATTTATGAGGAAGATAACATAAAATGTAATGTAGGGGGATTTGAGGCAGAAAATTCCTTGAATATGTTCAGAACTATTGCTCTCAAGGTTGTGCATGCTGTGCACGAGTAAAGGAAGTTCTCTTAAGCTAGGCCTTAAGATATATAGAAAGTGTATTGTGATCATTATTATGTCGATGTTTATATATGTATACATGTATGTCGTGTATGTCAGGGTCTTCATGGATTAGGATTGTTTAATGTTAATTTTTATATGTATATATGTATGAATGTATGTCATTTCTGATAGGTTCATCATGGATCATGATTGTTTTATGATAATTATGAAATATATGTATGTATCTATGTATCTATGTCACTGTATGCCAAGGTTTTGAAGGATCATTATTGTGGATAAATGATTGCTTATGCAATAGAATGACATGAATAAGTTATTATTATTATGAGGAAACATGTCAAAAGAATAACTCTGACACATCTATGAGGTTAGTATCATGTGGACCTGAATTAATATTAAATTCTTGTACGATGCCTATGTTAATGTTATGGACAGGTAATGCTAAGGGCTACATCAGCGAAGTGAAAGTAGTGTCATCTACGACATTCTAGGATAACCATGGACAGTTGAAAGACACTAGAAGCAAGGTTTCTTTTGGGTTAATGTGTGGTATATGGGTGTGTAATAATATTATTTTTCATATATTGTGTATGTTTTATATTCAATGATTGTACGTATGGTGATGTGTACATGTAACGTATGTAGTATTGTGTACATATGATGTTGTATGTCTATTTTATATCTGTTGATTTGTGTATATTCCATATGCAGTGCTAAGTATAGATAGTGCTATGTACATATTGGATATGCGGTGTTTGTAAGTATGGTGCTATGTACATGTCAAATATGGTGTTTTGTTTTTGTTGTTGTGTTCATGATTGTACATATGGTATTGTGTGCATGTGGTGTTGTGTACATGTTGTACATGTGGTGTTGTGTGCAGGTGGTGTCCTTTACATGGTGTACATTAGGCAGTGTGTACATGTGGTGCCATTTACATGTCATGCATGTGGTTATGTGTACATGTTGTATTGTGTACACATTGTACATGTGGCATGTTGTAAATTTGGCATTGTGTATATGTTGTGTTGATGGTGTCGTGTACATGTGATGTTGTGCACATGATGTGAAGGTAGTGTGTGTACAGGTCGTATGGTGTACATGTTGTGCATATGGTGCTGGTATACATGTGGTATCGTGTGCATGTCTTACATGTTGTGTTGCAAGCATGCAATGCTAGATCTGTGCATGGTGTAGTCATGGCATCATGACATGTGTATTCATTGTGTTGCACTCTCGATATGTCTAAGTATTGTGTTGTATTGTATACCAGGTGTAGGTGTGTGTGTTTTATGCCGATATAGGCATGTGTATTGTGTTTTATCATACATTGGGTGTAGGTTCATGTGTTGAATGTCAGTGTAGGCATATGTGTTGTGTTATGTTGTACACTGGGTATAGGTGTATATATTATGTTATGTTGTACTCCGGTTGTATGTGTATATGGTTGAGGAAAAGGCACTGAGTGCTTTTGGTTTTGGAAACCGATCCAGTGTGTGTACAGAAATAAGAAAGGAAGGAGTAAGGACCTATGAAGGGTAAGTATCAATATTTTATTTCAGCCTTCTTAGGAATATAATTTGTAATTCCGACTTATGATGGTTACATGTGATTTATGGTCATGGGTTATGATGTGTGCATGTGATTCTATATTTTATTATCTAATGGTTTTGTTTTGAGCTAAACAAATGTGATATGTTCATTCATGATGATTTGATCCAACAACTGGTTTGACTTGTTGTTACAGGAACTGAACAAAATTGCAAGTGTACTTTATTGATGAGCTACCAATGTGGTATGATGTGAATTTATTTAAATTTATTTGGAATCTAATGGTAGTTATGTGATTGGTATAGAAATCACATAAATTCCTTGATGGGTGCTTGAAACTAATTGCAAGCATTAACAACAACAATAAAAGGAATTTGAAACAGGTAATTGTAACAAGCCTGGAAAAACATTCATGTAATAAAATTAAAAATGATAACCACTATTGATGGGACACTTATTGCTAGTTGAATGTTGTAAAAAAAATCTTAGTGTGGTTGTTCACCAATTTATTATGGCTAAAGGAAACTGGGAAAGGAAATGGCAAAGGATTTGGAAAGGAAAAATGGCATTTTTGGCACATTTGTTTATGAAAATAATGGAAATTATGAGAAAAGGAAGGTGAAAGGTCACATGTTTCACGTGAGGAAGAAAATGAAGGAAAATAATGGAAAATGAAGAAAATAGAGGCCTCGGTGATAAAAAGGATTATGAGCATTAGTGGGAAAGACTTGGTCAATACATTTTTTAGCTCTCCCATTATTCTCTATCTCTCATACTCTTGGACACTTCGACTATTATTGGAGCACTCTTAAAGAGCATGGCATACTTGGATATTTGGAGCAAGAAGACAAATATCAAACATGGAAGAGAAGTATATGGAAGCTACAGTAGGATTATTTGTAGGTATTGATTTGCATTTGTGATTTGCTTGCTATATTTGGCATACATGGTATTTCATGTGGGTTTTTGATGTCTTGGAATGGGTTTTTATAGGTGTAATATTGTTTTAAGCCTAGCCTTTCCATTTTCAGATAACCACGGTATTCTGGAGTTCTCATGTTTTCATTTAGCTGGAATGTCAAATGGGTTCTTAGCTAAGTAGAGTGGAACTCTTAATTGCTATAGAACATGGCCTAGTGGTATATAAATCAAATTTTGGATCACGATAAAGCCACTAGACTAGTAACCCCTAATCCAGAATATGGGTTAGAGTAAAGCTAAGATTGTGTTATCTCGATGGGCCTAGGAATCCTGGAGTGGTGAATCGAGAGATAGAAATTAAAGCCTAGAGGTTGCTACCTAGATTTAATGCCTAGTGATATAGGTTTGGATTGTGGTAAAGCATGAGATGTGGATACTATCCCTTGGGACTAGTATGTAATATTCCAAAAATTTAGCCTTCGTCTAAATGGAATATTATTGATGGTTTTATCACTAGGTAGGTGAATAAATGGGTAGGGAGGCCCATAATCCTCTTTAGAAGGACTAATAACACTCCCAATGTGAAAGGAGGAATAATAAGTAGCTAGATTAAGCACCTTTGGGTGTGAACAGGGATTGGATCATGTTGATTCAGTCAACTTTGACCAAGTCAACAGCGTTGTCTACATACATTGAATCTCCTTGATGTACAACGCAATTTTTGTGGAGGACAACTTGCATGAGCTTGGTGGAAAATATGGATGGGATCGAATGTGGAGAGGGTGACTTACTATATGTGAAGAGGATGGGAGCCTTTTTTATTCATGTTTTATATTATCATTTGATATTGATATTTTTAGACTTGCTTCCTCTTGCTGTTTAGCAGGTTTGCAGTGATGTTTAGCACAAGAGTGTTCCTAGTCGGGAATCCCTACCTCATCCTCAGGGAAGGAGAGATTATTTGGGCTACATTTCCTCATTCCAGCATTTTGGCCAAGCTACATCCTTCAACTACAACGCAATTTCTGTATAGAGCTGGGTTGTGTTGCAGGGTGTTGTAGTGGAGGTTTCACAACACCACTTCCAGAGCTATTTTTTAGATGATGGAGCTTCCATTCCTTTGGGAGATCAGTGAGGGAGCTTCTATAGCTTATTTCATATCTTGGAACTTGGCCAACATAGTTTCTATCTCCTATAGAATTCCCTCTCCTTTACTGCATTATTTTCAATGTGCATTTGCAGTGAGGGTTGCAGTGTTTGTTTGGAGGGTGAGATATTCAGTGTTAGGATCAGCCTTTCACTTGGAAGATCCATTAGAGGAGGTCTAATTGTTTAGACTATGCATCATCTTCATCCATATCTATATAGTTCTTGAGTTGCAACTGCTCCTCAGTCTTGTGATTGCAACTCCGACATTTTTTTTCCATTTTGGATATTCAGGAAATCCTTTTGAGATTGTCTTGGAATTGTGTCTCGGGGTTTATATATTTCTCCCCACATTGTATGATATCTATATTTCCATATTTGTGTATTAACACTTCCCAACAGTAGTTCCTCTAATAAAAATATGCTATCATAGCCTTGGGCATTTTTTGTGTAGCAGTGATCTTCATCTTTCCATGTACATGTTTTTTGAGGCTTGTATTACCTAGCTTGAGTGGTTGTTTCCTCAAGATATTGTATTAATTTTCTGATATGTTCATAATATGATGGCTATTTGGATCTTCTTAAATCTTATGTGTTGATGTATCACTTATCTCTCATTATTATGCTCATGTATTGCTGTATCTCCAATTTTGGGATATTATAAGCTATTCCCCGTATTTCTAATTTTCCCTATTTTGGGATATTACAGTGGTATCAAAGCATAATCTTGGCTCAACCTATGCACCCAAGACATTATTCCAATAGGAGGAGTAGCTTCTCATAAGAAAATATAAGATTCATAAAAGAAACAAATGCATGACACCATTATCTGGAGAAATGAAGGAAGAGAGGGTCTCCCTGCTGCTTTTCCAAGCTATGAAAAATATCAAAGAAGATATCAAGGAGATGAAAGGGGATAAGTGTAGGAAACTCCTGAGAGGGTTTGAAAGAGAAGCAAGCCCTAGCTATTCACATGATGGGTGTGAGAATTCAGCAACACATGTAGATCCACAGTGCATTCTATTGCCCACATTCACTACAAGAAGGATGGAGGAAGGAGATGCACCAAGGGAGGAGACCTTGAGTGTCTATCTTCAGGAGTATGAGTCTCAATCATGGAGATTCAAAGAGCACCTGGACTTCCAAGTGTTTTTCCAACTCAAGGAAGCTAGAAGATCCAACAACCATAATAGAAGCAAGAGGGGTAGAATCCTTCTATCTAACTTTTATGGATCAACAAAGTCCACATTCAAAGCTTGGGTGGAGGAGCTAGGTTCATATTTCCGGCTACAACAAGTTTTAGAAATGGAGGTCGTTATATTAGCAGCGCTGCAACTCAAATTTATGGCCCATAATTGGTGGTTTAATAATTCTTCTTCATTTTAATGCAAATGTAAAAACTTATGCTAGGCTCACTAAGGAATTGGTGAGAATATTTGACTTTAAAAATTGTAAAACATCTCTTGTGGAACCCAAAAAATTAAAACCTTTGCATGAGTTGGAGAGATCTCTCTTGCCAACTGCACTCCATATTTTTGATGAAGGGAATAAAAACATGCATGGTACCTTGCCAAGGGCAAGATCCTTTCCTTTTGAAGAACCCTCTTCTATTGGTAAAGACATGGAGAAACCTCCTTCAAGGGAATACCAAGATCAAGGGTTTCTCATTGATGAAGAGGAAATATCACATATTGATGAAGTGGATGAGAAGCGAAGAGCTAATAGCGATGTACCATTGAGAGAAGATCCTTCACCATGTGGGGATGGGAAGGGAGTAATTTCTTTCATTGGAGGAGCCCTTGTGTCTTTGCAAGGAGTTCCAAATGATCCAACATGTGGGAACCAAAGCACAATTCTGGAAGAGTATGCATCAATTATTTTGGGTTGTCAATCTTGGCAGATGGAAGGAGAAGAAAGGAAGGATCAACATCAAAGGATGATGAGAATTCACCCTTATCTATTCTGGGAGGTTTCTGCATAAAATAATGATACTATATTTTATAGTGAAGAGAGGGACAAATCAGTCCACTCATATATATAGTCCACTTTAGATTTTGATGTCTCAGTACATGGGGGCATTCCACCTGGGAGGCCAATAGATCTAGAGTTGGTGGGAGAAATTTTTCTATTTGGTCCACCACTCTTATATTCCAGAGGGGTGAAGGCCTTGGAGGGGTCCAATACAGCATAGAGAGTTTGGAATATAATCAAGGAGGAGAGAGGTATTCTCCCATTTTCATCATTACCTACTCTCACTACACATACTGCACTGACAGAAGTTGCTGCAGTGATGGAGGATGGTACCTTCAGGGTGCAAGGGATATGCTCCATGGATTTTGAGAAACAGAGGGTAATTAATTTGAGGAAGGAATCCTCCATACCTTGTCATAGATGGAAGCCACTCATGCTTACATTAGCCAAGATCAGGAAGTTCTTTTTGGATGGTAGCTTCTCATGGGAGGCCAACTTCCAAAAATCACCACTTCTATTTGAGCATGAGAAGCTGAATGATGGGTATGGTAGAAATTTGGAGGATGAATTTGGCATGAGGGATGTCAAAGGAGATGACAAAAACATGTGGGGAGCTTCACATTTTAGATCTTCAACGCTATCTTTGAGAAGGATTGATCCATATTGGAGATCTCAACTCTTGGTAGAGTACTCCAAGGATCTTGGTGCTTGCATGATCCTTGATGATCTTGATGGAGATGATAGATACATGGTATTTGGATAGGTCATCTATTCTTATGGAAAAATCTTCTTGACTAGAGTTTCTGAGCTCAAGAGGAAGCTACTACATGCAGCACATGTGGACTCTCTTTCCATGCACTTTGATGCATTTCATTTTTTCATGGAGGAGTTCACTTCGGAGGGCATCCAGTAGGATATACATCAGCATGTGGATATATGCATAGCCCATATGGTGATAGATAAGATGTCACATCCACTCCCCTACTCATTGGAGGTGAGGGAGAATTTTGAGTTGAGCCATTTCAGCTCAAGGACCATGGTACATGGTATAGGAGGTACACATTTGCATTATGATTGGAACTTATTTACTTTATATGAGAAGTATGTTGTATTAAGGAGATAAATTCCTTCTTATAAATTATATTATGATGTACTTGAGTCCACTTGCAACACTGGGATTGGCTATTCTATTAGTGGTTTGTGGGGGACGCCACATGATTCTTGGTGTGTACCATTGACACCACATTGTACCTACATGATTCCATATCATGAGATGATTGTGGAAGAAAAAAAAAGACTGGGAAAGCACTTGTTATTATTTATTTTGAGGTAGGAAAGGGATGCACTGCTATGGTTCCTTGTGCAAAACTATGATCCACTCTCTGGTTGTCACATGACAACTTTCTTTCATTGGTTTTTTCTTCCATGTATTGCTGATATTCTTATGTTCATGAGGAGCTTGGTTTGGAGACTGCGAGATAAGTTCGAGATACCCATGGGGAGTATGATTCTCCCTGATTTACATTTTTTATGTTTTAGGAGAAACACTGGGCAAAACATGATTGCCACATCACATCTCTTTTCTTGATGTGGGAGGAGCCATTTGAAGAACTTGAGTTCTTGGAGGGGGCACTTCATGGCTGATTTGTTTAGTGGGGTAAATTGGGTCATTCTTGGAGGCCATAACATTTCAGCCCAATATCAGCAACAACCCCATACTTACCACAAATGGAGAGAGAAAAAATTAGATAGAAAAATCTAATCTCTCCATGCAACCCCAACACATTTCATAAACCGGGGGTTGATAATTTTTGTGATGAGCTACCTAGAATGGCTAACATGGGTAGATGAGAATCTAATTAGGAATGAGATTCCCTATGTTTATCATCACTCCTACCTTGAGGAGGCCGTTGGAAAACAAGGAGGTTTCCACTTACACCTTCCACTTTCTCATGATGTACACCATTTGGTTTTGCATGTTTGGGAGGAAACATTGGAGGGCAGATTTATTGCAGATTATGTTGAGCTATGCTAGTAACTATTGATGAGGAGGCCAAAACAAGAGGGAGGGAAGAATTTTTCTCCACCATTATAGTTGCTTCAGGAAAAGCAACATTTTGGAGGGGAGGAATGTAATATTCCAAAAATTCAGCCTTCATCTAAATGGAATATTATAGTTTGTTTTATCACTAGGTAGGTGAATAAATGGGTAGGGAGGCCCATAAACCTCTTCAGAAGGAATAATAACAATCCTAATGTGAAAGGAGGAAGAATAAGTAGTTGAATTAAGCACCGTTGGGTGTGAACAGGTATTGGATCATGTTGATTCAGTCAACTTTGACCAAGTCAACATCGTTGTCTAGATACATTGAATCTCCTTGATGTAAACCGTAGTTTTAGTGGAGGAAAACTTGCATGAGCTTGGTGGAAAATATGGATGGGACCCAATGTGGAGAGGGTCACTTGATATATATGAATAAGATTGGAGCCCTTATTATTCATGTTTTAGATTATCATTTTCTATTGGTTTTTTTAGACTTGCTTCCTCTTGTTGTTTCGCACGGTTGAAGTGTTGTTTAGCACAAGGGTGTTCCCGGTCGAGAAAAACTACCTCATCCTTAGGGAAGGAAAGGTTATTTGGGATAAATTTCCTCATTCTGGAATTCTGGCCAAGATGTCTCCTTCAGCTACAACACATTTTCTGTTTAGAGCTAGGTTGTGTTGCAGGGTGTTGTAGTGGAGGTTTCACAACACTTCTAGAGCTATTTTTAAGAGGAGTGAGCTTCCATTCCTTTGGGAGATCAGTGAGGGAGATTATAGAGCTGATTTAATATCTTGGAACTTGGCCAACATAGTTCCTATCTCATACAGAGCAGTCCCTCTCCTTGACCACGTTATTTTCAGTGTACATTTGTAGTGAGGGTTGCAGTGTTTGTTTGGAGGGTGGGATCTTCTTTGTTAGGATCAACCTTTCACTTGGAAGATCCATTGGAGGAGGTATAATTATTTATATTATGCATAATATTCAACCATCTCCATCCATTTCTTTATTTGCAGCTACTACTCAGTCTTGTGACTGCAACTCCGACATTTTTTCCATTTTTCACATTCAATAAATCCTTCCAGGATTGTCTTGGAATTGTGTTTGGGGGTTTATATCTTTTCTCCCAACATTATATGAGCTCTTTATTTCAATATTTATATATTTACACTTCCCAGCAATAGTTCCTCTAAAAAATCTTCATTTTCATAGCCTTAGGCATTTTCTGTGTAGTAGTAATCTTCATTTTAGCATGTACATGTTTCTTGAGGCTTGTATTGCCTAGCTTGAGTGGTTGTTTCCTCAAGATATCGTATTGATTTGCTACTATGTTCCTAATATTATGGATATTTGGATACTATTACATCTTATGTGTTTATGTATCACTGCTCTCTCATTATTATGCTCATGTATTTATGTATATCTAATTTTGAGATACTATAATATATTCCGAGTATTGTTGATTTTCCCTATTTTTGGATATTACATAGTAGTCCCAGGATAAAATTTATTTGATCAATGAAGATGTATGGTTATATCCACATTTTTTGTTGTAAATTAAGGCATAATTTATGTGTGGTAAAATATATTTTATTGTAGCTAATGATGTAAGAGAGAAATACTTCTTAGCAATTCTCAGATATGTATTAGATGCATATGCTTAAATCTGTAATTTAAACCTATAGATTCAATGCTTGTGACATGTCTGAAAAACCCATATCATGGCTATTAGGGGTTAAAATGAGTTCTTGTTGAATTTATTGCTTGGGTATAATAGTACTAGTTTTATTTATCATCTCCTATGTTCTCATGAAGTTTTGGGCACCGAATTGGGCTTAGGGCCAAAAAAGGTGTCTCAAATCCTAGAGTTACAGGCATATAACTGAGAATTTGGGGCTCCGAGCATAGGAATTTAGTGTTATGCCTGGGGATATAGCATCCTTGATGATAGCATGCAATTTTTTCCCTGTGGAAATGGCTCAAAGAGTTCAAAATGTCAGTGTGACTGAGCTGTAAGAGGTCTGAAAGGTTGGGTTACCTCATAGGGCTGTTGTTGATGTTGTGCAAGGTTTGTCTATTTATTTTATATCAGTTCCACTTCCTTAAGCTCGTACAAGAACTTTAATCTCATTATAATATCCTCTCATCACATTCTTACCTCGGTTGGCTGGTTGCTTGGGTAGATGTGGGAGGATCAGGGCCATTTTGGGACACTGGTACCCAATAGTTTCCACCGATTTGCATGATCATTATATGAATGGTATGATGGTTTTGAGGAAGGTATATTCCTTGGTTTTTTCAATTCAAGGAACCCTTTCCATGGGATGGGTCTTTCAATATAGGGGAGGTCAGGGAACTTGGAAGGTGAGTGATTGCATAGAAGAGGTTATCGAATTGCTCGAGGGACTGTACATTAGAGAAGGGCAGGCCGGGGATAGATTTTTTTGGTCATTATCATTACCTTATGGAACAAAACACATATTGGGAGTATATCGTTTCTTAGGGGTAAAATTCACAGGCAGTAGCTTGAGTAAGATCCCTCTCAGACCTTCCTGGGACCAAAGGCATACAGTTAGATTAGCTGCAACATTCCCAAAGACAATACATGCATGTTTATACTAGGACTTGATTGAAAAAGTGAAGTAGATAAGGATTACCTCAATGTGTAGTGTCAATCTGTTGGAGATCTCAATGCAATGTGTTGGAAGTCCTGCTCACTCACTCCAAGTCTGAATCCTGCGAGAAAACAAAATACCAGCATAATATTCACATTGTTTTCACAATAAACAATGAAAACAAGTATATAATAAAATATAAAATAATGTAAATATAAGCCACTTATAACATGTATCTCTAACAAATTAATCAATAGATGCAATATCAAGACAACAAGTGGAAAAAATATAGGCAGTTCTATTATATCAAATAAGCTATAATACAACCATCAATTTGGTCAAGCTTCCCTCAGCCCTCTGACTCCAAGCTCTCTCTCCTCAATATCCAAGTGTGACAATGCTTAGGAAGATATTTCTCAATGAACCAAGCCAACCATGAAACCTGACAATAATGAAAGTTTTCTCCTCACACAATCAACCTTTCGACCTTTGATAATGAGCCCTTGTATCCAATTTATAAGATTTTGGTAGGATCAACCATGCCATTCTTCTCCATTAGTTTGTTTACAGAAAAATCCATGGTGTTTCCATGATTTTATAACTTTTTCACTCCTTGGATTCTTATTTTGGTTTAGAAATGTCCAATTAGAGGTCTACACTACAACTTTCTATCTTTTTGGACCGACTCCTTGAAAAAAAAGCCCGAAATGTCAGTCACTTACTACGGAATTTTCCCTTATTCTTCATGAAACACGGGTAATGATTCCCTTTAAGTAGTACAATGTGTTAACCTAGGTCCCATTTCTCTATACAAGAGACAAGGAAGTGTTACAACTTGGCCCAATAGTCTTTGGGGTGCGTTACAACTTGGCCCAACAGTCTAGAAAATAGGTATTTTTCTAGCTCAAATTATTCCTTCCATGTGTCCTTCCCCTCTAAGATGATGAGGAGGACATTCATGGTATAAAATAAGCCCCCCAAAGTGTGAGGTCAGAGATGAAGACAGTGGTTGAAATACTTTATAAATGTGTAGTAGAGCGAGAGGAGGTGGAGAACTAAGAAAAACCTCAAAAAAATGACATATGTCAAAAATATAAATATTTGTCCTGAGTCGAGCATTCCCATGCTCAGTAGATGTATCAAAATTATTTATGTAGGAAGATATATGACGATTATGCCCACCAATAAGCACAATGTGGAAGCTTGTGCCATGACAGGATAAACATGATAAGTTGTGTCTGAAAACAATATCCACAGCTTGGGAGAGGAAACAAAGTTGAACGATGTAAGCCTCTTCCAAAGGTCTCAGTCACCACTTCTCTAAACTTCATATTTCTACACATGTGAATAAAATATTTGTAGTAAAACATGTGAGAAATTGTCTTATTATGAGTCAATGATGAAAACTATTAACAGACGCAAGGATGGCCACCGATAAGGATGATGGTCTCCAAGATGCGTAGTACAATATAGCGAGTGTGAATAAATGGTGTTGATGTCAGACACTCGTAGAATCATTCGACTGGGGGGAAATGATGAAAATCCCCAATCAAACAAAAGGTAACCTACCACTGAGGTCTACAAGTCCAAGGGTATTGATATGTTTTTGGATCAACTTCCTAGATAAGATGTTGAAGTCAATAGGAAGAGATTTGTCAAAAGGTAGGAAATGAGGCATCCTACATCATTCGACACGAAACGAGATAAAGATGTTTTTTTTTCTAACATATTCAAGTGCAATTGTGAAAATTGACTGTAGGCAAAATCATTTTTGACATATGATGGATTGGTTGATACAGGAAGAAGTAGATAGCATGATGTCTTGAACAATAGAAGGCATAGCAAGCAGGGTACTAGGCAGCTTAGACTCATGAATAGAAAAAAGTGTTAGGATTCAAAAATGCAGGAACATTGAGATATGAAGGCTAAACTCATAGAATGGTAGGGTTTGGCGACAAGCTAGTCTGATAGAGTTTTTTGAGGAGCTCCATATTCAAGGTGCTACTACCATATTGTCTTTCAAACTATAAAGACTAAGTCTCTAATTTGTCCAAAATTTTCCCCATCTGATTAGGTTTAATGATTCCATAAGGGTAAACTCGGTGATATTTTCATGTTTAGGGAGTCTGAAAAATATCGTAAAATACAACTCCAAGGGGTTACCTTTGTCATGGTTGATGACCGGGTACGACAAGGGGTAATAGTATGCCTGGAAGACTTTATTTTCCATAAGTTAGTCTATTGAGTTCGGATAAAGTGATAAACCTATGTTCAATGGATTTCTTCCTCATTTTTTTATGAGTATGAGGAGAAAAATTAAACTCAATATTCTTCATGAAGTTATAACGAGTCAAATGAAGAAAAACTCGATCCTCTTCGTGAAATTTTAATGATTCCAATGAAGAAAAACTCGGAGCCTTTTTCAGTTTTTAAAGAGGTATAAAAATATGAAAATAATGGCTCATAATCTTCATCATAGTAGTTTAACGAGCCCGAAAAAGGAAACTAAGGGTTTTTTTAGTTTTACAAGCTAGAAAAAGTCCCTAAAGAGAAGGCTCGATCTGGGCCAAGCGTGGTCAATTCTGCATAGAAACATTGACAATTCATCAGAGCATCGATAACATCATAAAATAATAGTTGTAGCAAAAAAAAAAAACATTTACCAATTCCAATATCTATTTGAATGATTCATACCTCCATAATGTCTATAATAAGGATGGAGACCTTCATTTACATTGTTTTTGTTCAATGAAAAAGCTTTGGGGTGTCAAAAAGGGTGAAACAACCACACTTGATTGTGGACTATTCGAGAAATCATTTTTTATTTGTCTATTCCACGTAGGAGTATATGCCTTCATATTCCTTTACATTAGTGTTTTCAAGTATTTTACTAGTCAACAAATGATTTTTGGGCAATCCCTAGAAATTTTGGGCGGCTAATGAAATTTCCTAGAGGGAGGCTCGCATTAAACACACTCCTCGTTAAGGGACAATGCATTAGCCACCCTACTTTTGTTGCATGGGAAGCATATGCTAGTGAGGATGTAACTAGGAAGCCCATGTAAAGGATGGATATACCACCATATCATGATTTTATAAATTGGTGTGTGAAATTGGTTTTAATAATCATAACGTGATGGGGGTGACCCTATGGTTAGATATCAGTATGGACATTAGAATGAAAAATGCAACAGAAAGTGGATTTACTTAACCTATATTGATCAGGAGTTCATAATTTTTTCTCAATATTAAAATTTATAGGATTGGGTTGAAACTAGGATGGTTGCGTAGATCTCGTCTTCCTGATTTTGTAGCCATGAAAGGTTCAAAAAACCGATGTCGTATGAGGGAGATATTGCATTCTAATCAAATTCCAAAAAAACTAAATTTTGTGACAAGTTTGACTAGGATGCCCAGTCAGCATGGAGGGTGAAAAGTTAACAAAAGGAATATTCCTTTCCTCAAAATGAATCCTAGGCTGACAAGTGGCACGTTATGATTTGTTGGTGGATTGTATGTTGTTTTATGGAGGACCAATTATAGGGTGACACATGGCCAACCCTCAGGCCACCACGTGTCCCCAAGGTGTTATTGTAAAATTTTATATAGGTCCACAGGGCTTGACCTCACGACCTCTGGCAGCACACGCACATGTCTCCACCATCTCCGCTACGTTGTGACTTTACCTTAGATCCCATCGAGTTATATTTAACATGTTATGGATTATGAATTGGGGGTTGGAACCGCCGATGGTCCAAACTGACAGTGGTTCCATCGGAGGTGTTCACATGTACTACAACAAGTGCCAGCTATCATAAAATTGCAAACTCCTGCAAGTAGTTTATGCCTTGTCACATGGTGATGGTTCTACTTGGTTAAGCCGACGGTTTGTTAGCCTCACATTTAAAACTCCACCAACGATTATGTATCAACCTTATCACATGCCATAGTTTATTATTGTTACTCTGTGTGGTAAGCCATAACTTCGGTTTTAACTCAATTTTATTCAAAGTCAACCGTGGTCTATGCCTATAGTTCCGCCTGTGGTTGTGGTTAGACTGCATGGTTTGGGTTGGCATGTGGCCACCCAACCATAACATTTAATTTCAGTTAGTTCTAGAATAGTTTAATAGCATGCCCTAAAATTCAACGGATTGCACTAAAATAACTTCAGTTGAGTGGAGTTCTCCACAATTAGTGGATTTTTTCTAGGTGTTACTGGGAAAATGAGTTGGAGGCTCAATTTTCGCCCATTTAGGGTGAATGAAGAGTCAATCTAGAGTAATTGGAGCATTCTGGATCCATTGGTGAAGATAAAACAACCATTAGAGTATTTTAACTACATTTATTTGAAAAATTTTGAGCATAATGAAAGATGGACATGCCATTGGGAGCTGCACCAGCAGATGTAGCCCAGCAGGGGTTAACTACTTCATCATGCCGGCTGTGTAAATGTTATGTGTTTTTTTATTTCTCTATTTTACAATGTTTTTCATTGTGATTTTCTCTTATTTCATGCTTATAATTCAGTAAAGTTATCTATATTTCATGACTAAAATAATCAATCCTTAAGAAAACTACTGAGACAAGTATGCACATGTTCTATAACTGAAAAGACGCTTAGCACAACAAAAATCATAGAGTCCTTTCATATCATATTTGTATCAGAGCTAGAGTTTGTTCTCTGGTGTTGTTTTGTGCAAAATATTTGTTTAACTGTTTGCAAGTTTTATATGCATACAAGGCTCAAGCTCAAAAGAGGAGAAGGAAAATTGGTGGGAGCATAAGGGTCTCAAGAAGAACCAAAGAAAAGGAGAGCAATATTTCCACAATCTCCACCACCTAGTTCACCTCCTAAGGAAGAAAAAGTACCATTAAGCATGCCTCAAGAGGAAGGAAAAATCCATGAAGAAGTTGATCCCAAAGAGGAAGAAAGAGTGTTTAGGAAATCATTCCTTGACATGAATTAGATGGTTATAATCCTTTATCAAGAAAGGAACGAGAAACTGGAAGGAGAAGGATCCAAGCTTCACAGGGAAGTACAAGGATCATCAGGAGGTCAAAATGATGAAGATAAGTCAAAGAAGGGAAATGGTAGAAATGAAGGCAATGAAGGGGCATCATCCTCACCCTCATCATCATCATCCTTTACTTCATCTTCAATACATCAACGACACAAGTCAAATAACACTGGTAAAATTCCTTTTTAAAAAAATTGATGTTAAGTTTGAATTGTCAATGTTTAATGGTGAAGTCAATGTCGAGAATCTTGATAATTGGATTAGGAAATTGGAGGTGTATTTTAGAATCCAGAACCTTCAAGACGATGATACAAAAATCTAATTAGCTTCATTAAGAATGGAAGGTGAAACACTTGTTTGGTGGGAAGTGAAGATAAGGGAGGAGATCAATAAGAATAGTAAATTATTCTATCATGGAATGCTTTCATTACTACAAAAAAAAGTTTTATCCATTATCTCATATGTAGAAAGTCGTAATGAACTGGAAAAAATTTAGGCAATTGAAGGGACAGAATGTGCAAGAATACACTCAAGAATTTAGGAGAGGAGTTCTCTTATTAGGGGTATATTTGCAAAGCCAAGATACTTTTCTCAAGTACATAGGAGGCTTAAAAAGCTACCTAAAGCATACTATCCTCATGTTTAACCCCACAAGTCTAGATGAAGTATGTGTTCAGGCCACACATATAGAAGCTAGAGGGATAAATTTTTTTGAAGAGGGTAAGAAGAAACCTTTTAAGAGTAAAAAAAAAGAGAAGACCTAAAAAGGTAAAATAAAAAATAATTCATTTGTTAAGAAAGAGGGAGAAAATTTGTTTGTAATTTTTTTTCAAAAGAAGGCCATGATGAAAATTATCGTTGGAAATTACATCTCGAAATGAGGCAAAATAAATACAAGAAAAAGGGAAATTGAAGCTACAACTCAACATGATTTAGGAGAGGATTCAAGTGATTAATCTAAAACTACAACCATGGGATTGAAGAACACGAAGGGGAAAGAAATTGAAACTAAACCCAATACTAGTAGATGAAACTATCACATACATGCTCCAAATGATGAAGAAAGAATTGAACTATTTCATGTGAGGGTCATATCCAAACATACCAAGATTGACACATTGTTTAATAGTCAGTCACAAGAAAACTTAATCTCTAAATACTTGGTCAATAAACTTAACCTTGAGACCATACCACATCCAACACCATATCCACTTGGTTGGATTTGTAAGGATGCAAATTTACAGGTTTCAAAGAAGTGTATATTATGATTTGCAATCATTGCACATTTTGTTGACACATTTAAATTAGATGTGGTTCCACCTAACATAACAGGTATTGTGTTGGGGAGTCCTTACTTGCATGATAGGAAAGCAATCTTCCATGTCCATCAAAACAAATATTATTTATTCAAAGATGGAAAGAAGTCCATTTTGAGAGCACATCGAAAGAAGATAAACATTGCTATGGTAAATGTTGGACATGTAAAGAGCTTGGTGAATTCAAGTAAGAATTTTGTTCTTATTATGATTAAGCCTAAAGCTAATGTTAATCATAAATCATTTTAGGGATGTGATCCTAAGTTGAAATCAAATTTATATGATGTAGTTGATTCACATCATGAGATATTTTAGGAGCCAACAAGATTGCCTCCAAAAAGGGAGATTCAACATGAGATTCAGTTGTAGCAAGATTGTCCTCTTCCAAACATCCGCATGTATCGCATGTCGATAATGGAGAATGCTAAAATAAAGAGGAAAATCAAGGAGATGTTAGACAACAATCATAAGTCCAAGCACTTGGCCAAGAGGTTTTCTTAGAGTTTTGACATCAAAGAAAGATGAGACTTGGCACATGTATGTAGACTTCAGAGATTTGAACAAGATAACGGTAAAGAATCGATACCCACTACCAAGGATAGATGATTTTCCTGATCAGATTAAAGAAGAGAAGTTTCTCACTAAGTTAGATTTACAAAGTGCATATCATCAAGTAAGTGTTTGATTCACGATTTTCGTTAGACCAAAAACCGTAGGCATTAGTGTCAGATAAAATTGCTAGAGTTAGGATCCACGAGAGGCGGTTATTCCATGTCGTGAAACACATGGGGAGCATTGAAGCAAATGTCCAATAGTGAGAATTGCAGAAAGTGACATACGGAAAACTTCATTCAAAACCAAAAATTGACTCTTTGAGTGGTTAGTTATGCCATTTGGTTTGTGTAATGCAGCGAAAAATTTCATGCGTGTTATGGATATTGTTTTGCATCCATTCCTTGATGACTTTGTGATTGTGTACTTAGATGAAATATTTCTTTCCAACAAAACAAGAGAAGAATATGTCTTGCATGTGAATAGAGTGCTTGATGTTTTGAAGAAAGAGAAATTGTTTCTTAAGATGTCAAAGTGTGAGTTTGGAAATAATTATTTTCTTTATTTGGGACACATTTTAGGAGGAGAAGAGTTGAGAATTGATCCTTATAAAGTGGAAGCCATTGTGAATTGGCCCACACCCAAAGAAGTAACCAAGGAAAGAAGTTTATTAGGTGCAACTCAATATTGGAGAAAGTTTATTGCTAACTTGTTTTCCATTGTAGCTCCTATGCATGCAGTGACAAGTGTGAAGAAAGGCTTCCAATGGGAAGGAAAATGACAAAAATATTTCTAAGCTTTAAAAGACAAGATCAGTTCAGCTCCAGTCCTTGCATTACCAAATTTGAGATAGTCATTCGAGATACAAACTGATGCTAGTGATTATGCCATGGTAACAGTACTTTTGCAGCATGGTAAGCCTATGTTAGGTCTTGATATTAATATTATAGTCCCTTATTGTTGTTAGTGTAACATCCTTATTTTTATTATTGTACCTCTGTAACCCCCATATTATTATTATTGTGCCCTTAAACTATTATTGTTAGGTTGGCTAGGATTACATTGTGGCCCCATGGACTCCTATATATAGAAAGGAGGTTTTGTAATTTGTATCATCCAAGAATTGTTCATTCAAGTAATTTATTGGAGGTTTCCCCCTAAAAGTGGCTTATTTCTAAGGCATTGATATCTCTTTTCTTTTATTTTTGGAGTTGGTTTCACAACATTTGGTATCAAAGCTTTGGGTAGGGTTTCGCTACTCCAAATAAGTCATCGTGGCATTTTCGCTATAACATTTTTTATACAAAGGTTCAAAAGATGAAATATTTATAATGTGAATCAAAAATCCTAACGAACATCAATGAAAAATTTCAGTGCTTGGTTTGCAATATTTTTAGAGATATGATTTGTGGCATTTAGGAAATTTTGGAGGCTCCTGAATTTAACCTAAATAGGTTATCGTGGAATTTTTTCTATAACGTTTTTTATACGAAGGTTCAGAAGCTGAAATTTTTAGAGTGCAAAACCAAAATCCTGAGGAACTTCATCGCAAAATTTTAGATCTTGGTTCAAAATATTTTTGGAGATATTATCTGTGGAAGTTAGGGCTTTTTCAGGCTTCTGAATTTCATCTCAAATATGTGATCATGGGAAAATATTCATAGCTCTCTCTCTGAGCATTGGATTCGAATGTTGTAAATATTGACCGCAATTAGACGAAATTTAGTTTTCTTCCTATCAATATCAGAGCCAAAAGGGGAAATAGTGACACGTGGCAAGTTGTACAACTTCTCTCTACTGAACCAGTCCATAATTGCGTCATTGGGGGATATTTGACATAAATTTTTCTCGAAGAATCCAAATCAAATCAAACTTGTGGCATTTGAAATAAGCTTTTGAGGGCTGCTATAGGGCCAATTTTTAGATATTAAGGATCCACAATTATAAAGATAATCAATTTCAATATCAAGATCCTCAAAAGCAAGTAAAATCTGTGTATTTTTTTTTTCCAAATTGTGTAAGTCTTGTTTGAAGAATCAAGTTGAATTGTTTCCAAGGGAATATTGTAGAATAGATATTAGTATTGGATTCTAAAATGGCCCATAAAAAGAATTCAACACCCATCAAGCCTTTAGAAGGCTCTACTTTTACCCATGAAGACAAAGAATGGAAACATGACATATCAAAATTAAAAGAGCAAGTGCAACAAATTTCTCTCTTGCAAAGAGCAACAAAAAATGAAATGGAAGTTTTGAAGAAAGGCATGGAAACTAAGAAGGATGGTTTGAAGAAAGGAGTGGAAGCTAAGATGGATGGCATGGAAGTGGGCATGGAAGCTAATATGGATGACGTGGAAGCTAAGATCAATGAAAAAATGAAGGACAACATGGAAAACATGAAGAATGATCTCAAAGTAGACATAGAAGGTTTGGCAAAGTTTATACAAGAAATTTTTCCTAATGGTGAAAAGATAGTAGAGGAAACTCGTGATGAGAAAAAAATAAATGTTAATCATGATGTCATAAACTCTAATGTTGGAGGGAAGAACCACCATATTCCAAAAATGGATATGAGGAAGTTTGATGGAAAGGATCATGTAACATGGATACTACAGATGGAGCAATATTTTGATCTCAATAATGTGCAAAACACAAAAAAGGTACGCATTGCAACTTTACATTTAGAACAAAATACATTTGTATGGTATCAGTGGCTTTGCTCCTGTTAGCGCTCAAATCTACCTCAGGCTGAAATGAAGTAAACTCAAGGCTACATCAAACCACGCTCAGCCTCGTAGCTAGCCCTACGAGGACAGGAGAGGGCTCTCTCCATCAATCTCGAGAAAATAAGCAATAGGATGCGAGATGAATTACAATAAGAACTGATTTTAGGCTAGTAAAGAGATAGGTATGTTTGATTTTTGATTTTTCGCTGGAGTAATGGGAAAACAAATTTTGGGTCCGGGGATAAGGTCAGACCTTTGCAGAGTTCAAGCTGGGGCGAGGTAGGTGATGATCTTGATGCTTTAAAATTGGATATATGGATAGATTAGATCGACGAGGAGCTGAAGAGGGCAAAGAAGAACTTGGATCCTCTCCAAACAGCTGAAAACATATAGAACTAACTGAATTCAAAGGCCAAGCACTGTAAACAATGGATTGAACCTTATTTCACTCATTCAACTTAGTTCAGAAGCATAATGAAAGGATGGCATACATTAAACATGAAGAAACTTACAGTAAACAAAGAAGAAACATCATCAAGAACAGAACACCACAAGGATCCCAACAAGTGCCGCAAAACCCCTGATCTTTCCTTAGCCAAAATATGAAAAGTATGTACAATGATATCAAAAGTATCCAAAGAGTCCAACCTCTCCAACCTCTGAAAATGATTGAGAAATTACAATATATAGATCACTCTAACACCTTTCCCCACCTCTAGGGGTCGAATTCCCTCTTCAGGGATCAGTTTCAACCAATTCTAATCATGGAACTACAATCTAGGCAACTAACAACTTGCCTCTAAAAGAGTGGAAACTGATCCATTACATGATTTTTTACCCTTTTGAGAGTGAATCTTCTAGAATAGATAAAAATGAGCCAAAGTTACATGCCAAACATGAATTTACATCATAAAAACCCAAAAATTCTATCCACAAGCAAAACTGGTCCATACTAGGCGAAAAACTGAGCTGGCAGCTGAAAATTCAGGAAAAATTTCAAGTGGGTCGCTCCTGAGCCGTGTGGGTCTCTCATGTTCCAGGCTGAATTTGAGGTACGTCCCGGCATCCAAATTGAGCTCATGATAGCTCGTTGGAAAGCCCTGGATGTCTAATTTCCAACCCAAGTGGAATTTCTGAATTTGGAGCTCATTTGACCCTCCAAAACCTCATTCTCCCAGAGGTACTCCCTGCTGGTGCAAAAGGTGGCAGCAAGGTGGTTTTCATGGTGTTTTTGAGCTTTTTGACCATCCAGATTTCAATGAAATGCTAAGTTGACTTCAGAGGATGCATAATTAACCATGAAAAATCCAAAAATGTAAAAATTTCCTCCAGCAAGTGTCCCAAAAAAAGTGAGCGCATGAGCGCGCGACCCACGTAACTGCAAAACCTGTTTTTTAGACCGAAAATTTGAAAATGACAAAATTTTCTCCGAATTTGCCCAAATTCGGAGCGGAGGTCCTCCATCATGTGTCCTGCCCAGTCAATGAAGCCTCGGCCAAAATCCGAAGTGGATTAGGCCTTTTCCGCCGTCGAAGTGCCTTGCGCAACCTGCTCTTCATGATCTTCATCCTCGCTTTGCAAACATGCATGCGAGCCCAGTAATGGCCTTTCATGTGGCGAAGCATGTCTTTGTCTCGATTGGCCTTCGCCAACAACTTCTCCAGATGTATATTCACTCGCGTGAGTACAGTATCTCTGTCAGCTGGTGTCATGTCACCGGGTCTCTTTCGATTCCACTGTCTGTCCTCACGGATTTGGCGCACCTCATAAAATGTGAGCTCATCCTCAAGTTGTTTGTTGCGCTGCTCCAAATAGTTAATCACCCACTGAGCCTTCTGCAATTGGTCTTTCAGCTGGTCATTCTCGGCCCTTTGCTCCTGGATGACTTCCCTCGGCTTCGAGCTAGGAGAGCCCGTATCAACATCAATGACTGTCATATCGGTGTCCCGGCCTCCTGATGGGCCCTCATCATGCATGGGCCTCTTGCCCCTGTCTTGTACCTGTACCTGCACTGAAGAAGAAGGCGAGACCCTTTCCACATCACGTGGAGATAATACTCAGCACAATGACCATTGCAAATAAGGCCACAGTGGCCTCGGCGGTATGCTCTGAACAAAGGAGTCATGATATGCTCAACCTCGAGCATGTCCGGGCCCCTGGTGTGAGGGCTCTCCTGCATCATAAACTGCCTCGGGAGGCTGCTGTGGCACTCTGAAAAAGTCTCGAGAAATGAAATCCTCCCAAGTGATGCCCTGCTCTGCCAACTGATGTGACACCAAGATTTTGATCAAAGCGAAATGATATATACTCCTGTACTGCTGCACTGGGCTCGTCTTCTTCTGCACAAACATCACCATCCTCTCTATGTTGCGGTGTATGAAATACGAAATATTCATCATACGCACCCTTGTGAAGTGCATCAACAAACGAATATGGTATGAGAAAAGACGAGCATACCTGCCCTCACAACTAAAATACTGAATGATGAGCCTCATGAGCGGTGCATACTCATCTCTCAAGAATCTGAATGGAAAAAATCTGCTCAAGTAAGCCATATATCCAGTTTTAATGTATGGCTCATAGTGAAATTTCTCTAACTGCTGACCCTTGTTCCATTCCTCGCCCATGTTTGGTATACCGGTGGCTTGAGCAATAGTCAAGGGTGATACAATGAAATCAACCCCAGCAAGGCTTACCCGACCATCCCGTAAATGAAGAATAAACAGACGGGCCAATTCACGATGAGGCCGGGTTTGTGCAACCATCTCACAAAATCTGAAACATGACAAATATCGGAAACAATCCATAGCTAATGGACATGCCTGCAACCTAGCCAAAGAAGTAGGCTCCTCTCTGCGATGATCACCACTTCTATGATCTCTGCGGGACCCCCGTGGCACATTACCTTCAGTCACCGAATCACTGCCTGACCCTGGCTCATATTCTGACTCTGTCTCTGACATGGCTCTGACCAAGCTTTTGGCAATGTGTATACTGATATGAAAGCAGTGCAAACAAAGTTAGGATGTATGTTTCAATACCCAACCAATATTCCCACCGTTAAAGCACCATAAGGAAACAAACCATGGATAAAATCTCTGTTTTAGATGGATTGGAAAAGAGTCACAATCTCTGTGTTTAAATGCAAGTGAAAATTTGATCAAAGGGAGCGGGCAACTTTTAAAATATTGAACAAATCTTATCAAAGGAGAGCATGGCATCAATAGAATGTGTTTGTCTATGAGTAATAACAACAAAGGTGTCAATGGGCAGTTTGAAACAAAGTCATGAGAATGTTTTTACATTGGGCAGTGAGACATAATACAACCACAGTCACCATGGAACAAAGGTTTTAAACATGGTATAATAATAGCAATGGTCACAATGGCATAATGGGCATGAGAGCAATATGGTTTTGATATTATATGCAAGGCTGGACATATCACTGATATAAGATAAGCTACAAACTCATACAACCACCCATATCATTTTAAAACCCTGAAAACGATAATGCTATGACTGTGGGGTTTTAAATCCTCCGTTTGAAACGTTTGAAACCACCAATGATGCCACCAACACATTAAAAACATCAAGCAATTGCTAGAAACCTGTTTGAAGGCCGATGAATCGATCCCAAGCAAGACTGGGCGCTCAAAATGAATTTTCGAGCCTCTGTTGATGCGTGGGTCGCTCACCTCCTGCGTGGGTCGCTCGGCCCAGGTGGGTCGCGCCCCTTGCAACTTCACACTGCGGAAATAACCCACGTGGGTCGCTCCGCCCAGGTGGGTCGCTCGAGCTCCAACACTCTGTCCACGCAGTTTTAAAACTTGAAATCGACCCTCCAATCTCCAAAACATGATTTGGGTGCTGTAGATTTGTGAAAATGAAACTTGTTTGGCTTTTATACATGATACAAATATCTTCACAATCAGATTTTGTTTCAAATCTAATTGCAAACCCATATTACAATGTATTTGTAATTTCACCTTTGGCTTTTTAAATACAATCTTCTTTTGTCTTTTTTGAGGTCGATTTTAATGATTTTTCTGTCTTCTTGCAGGGATATGGCTATCTCGGCTAAGGAAAAGACCAGGGGTCTGCTTTTGACAATGTCTTCTTGGCGGAATAATTACAATTTATTACAAAATGATAATGAACAATTTCTAGTTCCAAAACAGAGTTTTGGACTAGAAATGTGTTTTTTTTTTTTAAATGCTGATGATAATAAAATAAAAATAAAAAATGCGGAACCTTCCTCACCTTGCAGGCTTTATGACTAATATACAAATGACTCAAAAACCCTAGACACTAGGACCAAAGACACTTATTGACATTTTTAATGACCATATATGTAATGACAATGACTTTGAGTGATTTTTTGAGGAAATTTTTAAAATAGCACTGCAGGTGTAAACATGAGGAAACATAAGATGACAGACCCCTTCGTCAGTCCATGGCATGATCCTAGTGAAATGCAACGAAGTGGAACAAGCGAGACACCTAATAATGAATATGCAAAAGACGAAATGATCACTGACGGAGGGCTGTAAGGGCCGACTCTAACATTGGCTCCAATGGGGATGGTGGCTCCATGGAGATGCCAAGAACGGCAGATCTCTGGGGGAGTCAGACAGTGCCTCTCATCCATTGGGCGATGGAATCGTTATTTCAACTGACAAAACAAACTTTGGACAACTTTATTGACTGCAGATTTGACTAACGACGGACTGCAATTTGACCAAAACTGACATGACTCAAACTAAAAGACTGATAAAACTTAACTTTGACAATTTCAAACCAACCAACCTCTATCTCCAGAATTATAGCCTTCGCTCCGGGCCCCAGACTGAAAATGAGAGATCAGTGTACACTTGCAATGAAACAAAAGTAAAATGATATATACAATGACAATGAGATCAGCAGCAAGTACTCAGAAATAATAGCGCTTCATCAACCGACCATTGATCGGTCCTCCAGGACAATCATCTCCATTCATTTCTTTGAGAAGAAATGCATTCTGACCCCGATACGCTGCAATATTAAAAGGTCCCTTCCACAAATTTTCAAATTTGCCGTGCTTTCCCTTATCTTCATTCCGAGCATCCCATTTCAAAACTACTTCATCCAACTGAAACTTATCTGCTTTAGCCTTTCTGTCATAGATCTTCTTTATGCGTTCCTGCAACTTGAAAGTATTTTGAAATACCTCCTCCCGTGTCTGCTGTAAATGAATCATCTCATTAATCCTCCGCTGCATAGGATCCTCTTCACTTCCAGCCTCCTGAAGCAATTTGACCACCGGGACAGCAAGTGAAGTAGGAAAAACTGTATCCGTCCCATACACCAACTCGAAAGGAGACATGCCAATAGACTTTTTCTGACTTACCCTATCAGCCCATAATGCATTTACTAACTTTTTGTGCCAGGCCTTTTTATTGATTTCCAGCAATTTCTTAATGATATTCACCAAGGATTTATTTGAAGATTCCGCCAAGCCATTTCCTTGCGGATGGTAGGCGGTCGAATGTCCCAAGGTAATATTGTACTTAAAGCAAAAATCAACCATCCTCTTAGACTTAAAGGCTGCTGCATTATCTGTGATTATTTTACTAGGACACCCAAAGCGTGACAGAATATTGTTTTCAAGGAAAGAGATAATTACCGCATTAGTGGCCTGTCGAGTGGGAATCGCCTCAATCCACTTCGTGAAGTAGTCTGTAGCTGTCAAGATCCATCTATGCTGTCCGGAAGATGCTGGGTGGATTTCCCCGATAAAATCCAATCCCCACTGCTGGAATGGTGCACTAACTTCAATTGGTTTCAGAGGCAAAGGCTGTAGTTTCTGCTTCCCTTCGAAAATTTGACACTCATGACAATTTTTAACAGCCTTGAACACATCAGAAAACAAAGAAGGCCAATAATACCCTGCTCTTAGAATCTTATTCGCTGTGGTCTTCCCAAACAAATGGCCTCCACAGTCACCTTTGTGAAAATCCTCCAAAACTCTTTGAGCTTCCTCCTCTACCAAACAATTCAACAACATACCTCCAGGGTCCTTCCAATATAATGCAAAATTCAAAATGCAGAATTTAGCAGCTCTTAACTTCAATGTTCTACTCTTATTTCTAGGCATCCCGGGCGGTGTAGACAAATTCTGAAGCACGTATAAAATGTCAGCATACCAAGGAGAAGAAACAAAAATATCGGATACCTGAACGGACGCACTTTCCCCATCTTCATCAGACATGGCAACAATCAAATTTATGTCTAGAGCATGCAGATTTGTTTCAGCCATGAGCTTGGCGAGTCCTTGTCCTTTGATCAGCTTGGTTGGTTTAATCTCCACATCGTATTCTAACAACGCAGCGATCCACTTACCTCTTCTTCCTTCTGGATCTGCTTGTACCAAAACATCCTTAACTGCTGCGTTAGGAACATATGCTGTAATGTGGGAATGAAATATGTATACACGGAAATCCTTCAAAGCCTTTACAAGCGCAAGTGCTTGTTTCTCAATGATATTATACTTCAATGCTCCATCTCTTATGATCCGACTGAAGAAAGCAATGGGCTTCTCAACTCCATCCCTTTTTTGCATCAAAACAGCTGCCAATGTGTGCTCAGAAGCGAAAGAAAATAAAATGAAGTCCTGTGTATAATCTGGGCTGATTAAAATAGGGGCTGAGGAAAGAGTTATCTTTACCAAATTGAATGACTTTACTGCCTCTTCTGTCCACCTTACCTGACTATCCTTTTTCAGCATGTTCGTGATTTCTCTAAGGTGTTCTGCAAGATTTGGAATGAAACGACGCAGAAAATTCATTTTACCATTAAATGACTGTATTTCTTTCTTATTCCGGGGCTGTTCAATCTGCTGTATGGCTTCAACACGTGCAGGATCAACTCGAATGCCATCTTTCGATATGATGTGGCCAAGGAGCTTTCCTTCATCCATGGCGAAAAGGCTCTTTTTCGGATTCAACGAAATGCCATATTTTCTGCACTTCTGGAAAACAATTTTCAAATGATATAAATGTTCCTCATCAGAATTGGAAAACACGGTTAGATCATCAAGGTAAACAACCAAAAACACATCTTTCTCATTGGCAAAAGCCATGTCCATTGCACGCTGAAAGGTAGCGCCTGCATTCTTTAAACCAAACGACATCTTTGCATAATGAAATGTTCCCCAAGGAGTGGTGAACGCAGTCTTGTCACGATCATCTTCCTGCACCAAAATCTGATTATAACCTGAGTATCCGTCGAGTAGTGACATCCTTGATGCTCCAACTACTCGCTGCAATATATGATCCATTTTTGGCAGCGGATAATTGTTCTTTAATGATACCTTATTCATATTTCTGAAGTCAATACATAAATGGATCTCACCTGTCTTCTTTCTCACGGGCACCAAGTTTGATATCCAATCTGAAAATCGAATAGGCACAATGATTCCTGACTTATACAACCTATTTACCTCTTTTTCGATTGATGGTAGCAGCTTTGGATTGATCCTCCTCAACTTTTGATGAAAAGGCTTCTGATTTGGTTTGATGGGAATAGTATGCTGAATGATATTGGTATCATATGTTTTAAGATCTGAATAATCCCACGCAAACACATCAGAAAATGAAGATAACAATTTCACATATTCTGCTTTTACCTTTGGGGACAATGACTTTGACAATTTTACCATCTTGGGATTCTCAGCTGTCCCAATATTTACCTCTTCGACACCTTTTTCTGTTGGCCTCAATGTAGGCTTGCGAGCTACATCATCTTGATCAAAAAACTCTTCCAAAGGAATCAATCCCTTAGGAATGATGTTATCCTTCAGTTGCAGCACATCCATTTGGTTTATCTGTATGTCATCACTACCATCATCAAATTCTGTATCTATGGAGGAATCTTTAAACTTACCCTTATTCTGCAGAAATTCACTAATCTCCTCATCATCCTCAAAGACTTGCCAACATCGCTGATTGTCTGGAACGGTGGGCCGGTGTTTCACATGTATCTCAAACTTGTTGTTGGAATTCATTGGAATCTTAAGATTGCTTGCTGCCTTAGCAAGTCCATCAGCAACACCATTTTGTATGCGGGGCACACATGTCAAAGTATGATCAGAAAATAACTTCAGAATGTCCAAAACTGCATTTCGGTAAGCCCTCATGCGAGGATGCTTAGCCTGCAACTCACCTTTAACTTGCTTTATCACTAATTCTGAATCACCATATACTGCAATCCTCTTCGCTTTCAGCTTCTTGAGAATCTTAAGGCCAGCAATAAGAGCCTCGTATTCCGCTTCATTATTAGAACAATCGAATGCAAGCTTGTAAGAACACACTCTCACATTGCTCGGAACTTTATCAGGAGCGGAAAATGGACTACGAATCCACACACCAATCCCAGCACCATCGCTGCCCACTGCACCGTCAAAATCCATGGTCCAAAGACCATCTTCATCGTCCTCTAAATGCTGAAACTGTGCCGGCTCTGATTTTCCTGTTTGCTGCCCATTGTTTTCAGCTGATTGCTCCAAAACAGCTTGTTTTTCTCTTCTTTCTTTTTGCAAAACTTCTCTAAAATTCTCATTGATCTCTGGTATGTCTTCCGCCTGAAATAATTGACTTTCTATATCATTAAAACTATCAGCAAGCAACACAAACGACTCTAAATCAGTATGTACATAATTCACAGGATGATTGATTGGCTTCTCTTTGCTAGTTATCATGTATTTCATCTTCTGCTCTCGATATAACTTTCTCATTTGACCGAAGACTGGAATTGTAGCGTAAGAGAAATCTAACTGAAGTGTACCTTTCAACTTTGCCCCCCAAGATCTTGCAAGGAGCATCCCGAACCATGGAGGAATGTCGGCAACCACCACATCCATCAAAACATTCTTCGCTGGGATTTGATCTAAACTTACCACCAAATCTTTGATGTGTCCTATACACTTTACCCGGCTGGAATTGAATGAATACAAATCATGATACTCTCGTGTAATGTCTAATCCCAACTTTTCCATGATCGCCTTTGGCATCAAATTGTGCGAAGCACCCGAATCGAGCATAGCATTGTGCAATATATATTCATGCAACCTCAAACTGATGTAAAAAGGAGGAACATTACTGTCAGGAGACTCACCATTTAATGCAGGCCCAAAAATCAATTCCGGCTGATCATCCTCAACATTTACTGTGTCAATCATTGGATCAAAGTTCAGAATTTTGGAGACTTGACTACGGTAACTGCTGTTCTTCATAATTTCCGTCAAAGGAATGGATATTTTCAGTTTGGAAATTTCATTTTCCAAACTAAATGCTGAAACCTTCTCAACCTCTTTGACTGGAACTTCCTTCTTTTCAGCTTTGTCTTTCACTATGTTTGACTGATTTACCTTCTCAGCTGATGATACTTTACTAGCTACTGGATCAATTGTCTCTTTTCCTCTTTTCTGTGGTATCGGTGAATCTGTCTTCGGTGCTGAAGCTTCTTTTCTTTTCTGAATGGGATTTATGGGCACATCTCGATTTCTCAATGAATACTGCTTCTGCTGGGCAGTCAATGCATTCATATATCCTCTTTGGTATTCATCTGACTCCTCTTCTAAATCAGCATCATTTGTTAGGATGAAATCCTCATCTTTCTGAACAACTGAACTTTCTCCATATTCTTCATCCTCAGTGATATAAATAGGCAAATCATCGGGAGTGAAAAAATGATTTTGCTCACCTGATACATCATCATCATCATCGGAATCATGACTTACAAAATTCTGCAAAAGAGGGGTCTTAATCTGCTGTTGGGCTGCTGGCTCTTGAGCTCTTTGTTCACGCTGCTTAATTCTGAATTGTGGCTGCTGCTGGCCACGGAAATTTGGATTTCGAAACTGTGTTTCTGATTTGTCGAGATTCATTCTTTTCAAAACCTTTTCCAACTCACGAGCTAAGTGCTATTCTGATATAGATGTAGAAGGCTCTTCCTTTATTGTCACTCTTTTCTCTACCTTCAACCGTGCTCTTTTATCATTCAGATTTGCCTCAACACTAACATCGACCTTCTGCATATCTTCTAAAGTAGGTGGATCTCTATCACGAAGGGAATAAGCCATCTCCGGATCAAAGCCATCCGGGAATTTAAGGAGAGCAGACTTTTTAGACGGTCTCAAGTCATCTGGAATAGCATTATACACCGTATTGAATCTAATGATATAATCCTGAACAGAATCACCAGGATTACGTTTGAGGTTTGTATATTCTGAAGTAATCTGCAGCGGATCCTTTTTCATCTCCCATCGATCTAAAAACTGCCTCTGGAGTTCTTCCAATGTAGTGATGCTTCTTTGCGGCAAGGCTCTAAACCATTTTCTTACCTCTCCTCCAAAGGTTTGCACAAAAATCCTCATACTCACATTCTCTTCATCAATCTCGAAACGATCAAAGAAATCTGCCATATTGTCCACATGCTGTTGTGCAGGAAGACTCTGTGGAGTGCCATCAAATGTTGGGATCTTGCTCTGATAGTCTGCGGGCATATCATTCAACTGCTGTGGTAACACAAGAAGTGCAAAACGAGCAGCCATAGCTCTTGGTGGATTGATGACAATCTGTTGTCGAGGAGACACAGGAGGACTAGGAGCAGTAGGTCTGTGAGATGTATTCAGTGGAGACGGAGAAATTACTATTGATTTCTGATCAGCAAGCTCAGGCTGAACCGGAATGGTAGGGATAAAGGGAGGCTCAGTAGGGATCCGTGAACTAGATGCAATTTCAGATGATTCAAGAATTTGTGAAGCAGATTCAGTAAATTCAAGAGTGTTAGTATCCCCAATAGAATTTTTCAACTGTCTATCCAGGTATTGTGAAACAAATCTATATTGCAAATCTTCAGTAAACAATGGATCTGGAACTAATCTTGACAATTCAGTTTCGGAAAAATTTACAAACAAGGATGTTTCAAACCATGCATCAAAAGGGATTTCATCAACATATATGATTTTCACAGGACAGGATGCAGATCGGGTAAGCACTCTGCAACTCCCAAAACTCAATTGACTTTCTCTTTCAGAACTCTCTTGACTTCCTTGTTTTCTAAGGGTCCTTGGAATCAAATTCGGATTTTCAAATATTGTTGGTGGATCAGGGTCAGGATTCGCCCTAGTACTCCTTCTTGAAGCCAGTGTATTGATCTTCTCGGGATAAATTTCAAGGAACACAGTCAATTATTTTCAGCCTTTCGACTTCTAGACTCAATCATCCAAAAGGTCTAGAACGAATAAGTATACTGGGGTGATTTACAAATCAAGTACTGAACACACAAGCTTACTGGAGATCGACTGAAGCAGCGTTTATCTACTTCCGCTTATGCATAACAAAAGCGTTTCGAAAGCTACCTGGCGTGACTTCAGACTCTGTCTAAGACTCGTGGATCAAACACATCAACAAGCAAACCATTGAGATCTTCCCCAGTATGGTCGCCACTATGTTAGCGCTCAAATCTACCTCAGGCTGAAATGAAGTAAACTCAAGGCTACATCAAACCACGCTCAGCCTCGTAGCTAGCCCTACGAGGACAGGAGAGGGCTCTCTCCGTCAATCTCGAGAAAATAAGCAATAGGATGCGAGATGACTTACAATAAGAACTGATTTTAGGCTAGTAAAGAGATAGGAATGTTTGATTTTTGGTTTTTTGGGTTTTCGCTGGAGTAATGGGAAAACAGATTTTGGGTCCGGGGATAAGGTCAGACCTTTGCAGAGTTCAAGCTGGGGCGAGGTAGGTGATGATCTTGATGCTTTGAATTGGATATATGGATATATTAGACCGAAGAGGAGCTGAAGAGGGCAAAGAAGAACTTGGATCCTCTCCAAACAGCTGAAAACATATAGAACTAACTGAATTCAAAGGCCAAGCACTGTAAACAATGGATTCAACCTTATTCACTCATTCAATTTAGTTCAGAAGCATTATGAAAGGATGGCATACATTAAACATGAAGAAACTTACAGTAAACAAAGAAGAAACATCATCAAGAATAGAACACCACAAGGATCCCAACAAGTGCCGCAAAACCCCTGATCTTTCCTTAGCCAAAATATGAAAAGTATGTACAATGATATCAAAAGTATCCCAAGAGTCCAACCTGTAGAATGCCTCAGAAATTACAATATATAGATCACTCTAACCCCTTTCCCCACCTCTAGGGGTCGAATTCCCTCTTCAGGGATCAGTTTCAACCAATTCTAGTCATGGAACTACAATCTAGGCAGCTAACAACTTGCCTCTAAAAGAGTGGAAACTGATCCATTACATGATTTTTTACTCATTTGAGAGTGAATCTTCTAGAAGAGATAAAAACAAGCCAAATTTACATGCCAAACATGAATTTACATCATAAAAACCCAAAAATTCTATCCACAAGAAAAACTGGTCCATAATAGGCGAAATACTGAGCTGGCAGCTGAAAATTTAGGAAAAATTCCAGGTGGGTCGCTCATGTTCCAGGCTGAATTTGAGGTACTTCCCGGCATCCAAATTGAGCTCATGATAGCTCGTTGGAAAGCCCTGGATGTCTACTTTCCAACCCAAGTGGAATTTCAGAATTTGGAGTTGATTTGACCCTCAAAAACCTCATTCTCCCAGAGGTACTCCCTGCTGGTGCAAAAGGTGGCAGCAAGGTGGTTTTCATGGTGTTTTTGAGCTTTTTGACCATCCAGATTTCGATGAAATGCTAAGTTGACTTCAGAGGATGCATAATTAACCATGAAAAATCCAAAAATGTAAAAATTTCCTCCAGCAAGTGTCCCAAAAAAAAGTAAGCGCATGAGCGCGCGACCCGCTTAACTGCAAAACCTGTTTTTTTACCCAAAAATTTGAAAATGACAAAATTTTCTCCGAATTTGCCCAAATTCGGAGCGGAGGTCCTCCATCATGTTTCCTGCCCAGTCAATGAAGCCTCGGCCAAAATCCAAAGTGGATTAGGCCTTTTCCGCCGTCGAAGTGCCTTGCGCAACCTCCTCTTCATGATCTTCATCCTCGCTTTGCAAACATGCATGCGAGCCCAGTAATGGCCTTTCATGTGGCGAAGCATGTCTTTGTCCCGATTGGCCTTCGCCAACAACTTCTCCAGATGTATATTCACCCGCGTGAGTACAGTATCTCTGTCAGCTGGTGTCATGTCACCGAGTCTCTTTCGATTCCACTGTCTGTCCTCACGGATTTGGCGCACCTCATAAAATGTGAGCTCATCCTCAAGCTGTTTGTTGCGCTGCTCCAAATAGTTAATTACCCACTGAGCCTTCTGTAATTGGTCTTTCAGCTGGTCATTCTCGGCCCTTTTCTCCTGAATGACTTCCCTCAGCTTCGAGCTAGGGGAGCTCGTATCAACATCAATGACTGTCAAATCTGTATCCCGGCCTCCTGATGGGCCCTCATCATGCATGGGCCTCTTGCCCCTGTCCTGTACCTGTACCTGCACTGAAGAAGAAGGCGAGACCCTTTCCACATCACGTGGAGATAATACTCACTGTGTCGCTGCAAATAAGGCCCTGTGGCCTCGCTGATATGTCTGAACCAAAGGAGTGCTGATATGCTCAACCTCAAGCATGTCCGGCTGGTGTGAAGGCTCTCCTGCATCATGAACTGTCTCGGGAGGCTGCTGTGGCACTCTGAAAAAGTCTCTAGAAATGAAATCCTCCCAAGTGATGCCCTGCTCCGCCAACTGATGTGACACCATGATCTTGATCAAAGCGAAATGATATATACTCCTGTACTGCTGCACTGGGCTCGTCTTCTTCTGCACAAATGTCACCATCCTCTCTATGTTGCGGTGTATGAAATACGGAATATTCATCATACGTACCCTTGTGAAGTGCATCAGCAAACGAATATGGTACGCGAAAAGACGAGCATACCTGCCCTCACAACTAAAATACTGAATGATAAGTCTCATGAGCGGTGCATACTCATCTCTCAAGAATCTGAATGGAAAAACTCTGCTCAAGTAAGCCATATATCCAGTTTTAATGTATGGCTCATAGTGAAATTTCTCTAAATGCTGACCCTTGTTCCATTCCTCGCCCATGTTTGGTATACCAGTGGCTTGAGCAATAGTCAAGGGTGATACAATGAAATCAACCCCAGCAAGGCTTACCCGGCCATCCCGTAAATGAAGAACAAACAGACGGGCCAATTCACGATGAGGCCAGGTTTGTGCAACCATTTCACAAAATCTGAAACATGACAAAAATCGAAAACAATCCATAGCTAATGGACATGCCTGCAACCGAGCCAAAGAAGTAGGCTCCTCTCTGCGATGATCACCACTTCTATGATCTCTGCGGGACCCCCGTGGCACATTACCTTCAGTCACCGAATCACTGCCTGACCCTGGCTCATATTCTGACTCTTTCTCCGACATGGCTCTGACCAAGCTTTTGGCAATGTGTATACTGATATGAAAGCAGTGCAAACAAAGTTAGGATGTATGTTTCAACACCCAACCAATATTCCCACCGTCAAAGCACCATAAGAAAACAAACCATGGATAAAATCTCTGTTTTAGATGGATTGGAAAAAAGGCACAATCTCTGTGTTTAAATGCAAGTGAAACTTTGATCAAAGGGAGCGGGCAACTTTCAAAATTTTGAACAAATCTTATCAAAGGAGAGCATGGCATCAATAGAATGTGTTTGTCTATGAGTAATAACCACAAAGGTCTCAATGGGCAGTTTGAAACAAAGTCATGAGAATGTTTTTACATTGGGCAGTGAGACTCATTACAACCACAGTCACCATGGAACAAAGGTTTTAAACATGGTATAATAATAGCAATGGTCGCAATGGCATAATGGGCATGAGAGCAATATGGTTTTGATATTATATGCAAAGCTGGACATATCACTGATATAAGATAAGCTACAAACTCATACAACCACCCATATCATTTTAAAACCCTGAAAACGATAATGCTATGACTGTGGGGTTTTAAATCCTCCGTTTGAAACGTTTGAAACCACCAATGATGCCACCAATGCATTAAAAACATCAAGCAATTGCTAGAAACCTGTTTGAAGGCCGATGAATCGATCCCAAGCAAGACTGGGCGCTCAAAATGAATTTTCGAGCCTCTGTTGATGCGTGGGTCGCTCACCTCCTGCGTGGGTCGCTCGGCCCAGGTGGGTCGCGCCCCTTGCAACTTCACACTGCGGAAATAACCCACGTGGGTCGCTCCGCCCAGGTGGGTCGCTCGCGCCCAGGTGGGTCGCTCGAGCTCCAACACTCTGTCCACGCAGTTTTAAAACTTGAAATCGACCCTCCAATCTCCAAAACACGATTTGGGTGCTGTAGATTTGTGAAAATGAAACTTGTTTGGCTTTTATACATGATACAAATATCTTCACAATCAGATTTTGTTTCAAATCTAATTGCAAACCCATATTACAATGTATTTGTAATTTCACCTTTGGCTTTTTAAATACAATCTTCTTTTGGCTTTTTTGAGGTCGATTTTAATGATTTTGCTGTCTTCTTGCAGGGATATGGCTATCTCGGCTAAGGAAAATACCAGGGGTCTGCTTTTGACAATGTCTTCTTGGCGGAATAATTACAATTTATTACAAAATGATAATGAACAATTTCTAGTTCCAAAACAGAGTTTTGGACTAGAAATGTGTTTTTTTTTTTTAAATGCTGATGATAATAAAATAAAAATAAAAAATGCGGAACCTTCCTCACCTTGCAGGCTTTATGACTAATATACAAATGACTCAAAAACCCTAGACACTAGGACCAAAGACACTTATTGACATTTTTAATGACCATATATGTAATGACAATGACTTTGAGTGATTTTTTGAGGAAATTTTTAAAATAGCACTGCAGGTGTAAACATGAGGAAACATAAGACGACAGACCCCTTCGTCAGTCCATGGCATGATCCTAGTGAAATGCAACGAAGTGGAACAAGCGAGACACCTAATAATGAATATGCAAAAGACGAAATGATCACTGACGGAGGGCTGTAAGGGCCGACTCTAACAGCTCCCATAAAAAAATTGTCACTTGGTAAATTTTTATGAAGGAAACGATAGCACATTATGAGCATACAAAGAGCAACACCTTCTTTAGCCAATTGATAAATCTCAAACAAAAGGGTTCAGTGGAGGAGCACATTGAGCACTTCCAAAAATTGAATATAAGGGTAACTGATATTTCAAAGGAACACAGGATTTATCTCTTCATAGGTACTTTAAAGGATAAAATCAAACATGAAGTTCACATTTTGGAACCTGATTCATTAGAGAAGGCATTCAGGTTGGCCAGAAAAATTGAATGTAAAATTATGGCGACAAGGAAGCCTAACACTCTCTTCTATAAAGAGGGAAGTGTTGCCACTCCTAGATTTGCACAACCTACAAGGTTGACACCAAAAAAATTAGAAGAAAAAAGAGCAAAAGGGATTTTCTATAGTTGTGATAGATAATACACTAAAGGTCATAAGTGTGTTGAGAAGAAATTATTTTACATAGATTGTTAAGAGGAAGAAGAAAGTGAACGAGAACCTTCAAAAGAATATGGTATACATGATGAACCAACCATAGAAGAGGAAGAAATGAGTCCGACCATATCGTGTAATGCATTGGCAGGAATTACCACTCCTCAAACTCTCAAGATAGAAGGACATATCAAGAAGAAAAAGGTAATGGTGTCGATTGATTCAGGTAGTACCCATAACTTTATTCATTATTAGGTAGCTAAGGAATTGAATTGTTTCCTATACCTAGCACGAGAATGTCAAGTGATGGTTGCAAATGGAGGAACTATAAATTTCTCTGGAAAATGCCATAATATAAATCTAACCATGGGGGAATATGTATTGAATATTCCAATTCATTCAATTCCTATGGGAGGTTATGATGTTGTACTAGGAGTAAAATGGTGACAATCTTTGGGGACGATAGGTTTTAATTTTCAAGAACTTTTCTTGAAAAAAAATTTAGAAGGAAAGGAAGTCAAATTACGGGGTATTGGAGGGAAGTTGAGAAAGATAATAAGCTCTAATGTCATGAAAAAGCTTCTAATGAAATAACAATGAGGCATAATTGCACAATTATGCTCACTAGAAGTTCCAACATCAAAATCATCTATTTCTTTAGATCTCCAAAAATTCTTCGACAATAATTCCAAGGTGTTTGAAACTCCCAAAGGACTCCCACCTATTCATGATCATGATCATGTTATTCATTTGATTCAAAAAATTGTTCCTCCAAACATCAGGCCTTATAGATATCGTTATGTCCAAAAGAACGAAATTGAACGTATGATTGCAGAAATGTTAGAGGCTAGTATAATTCAACCTAGTCAAAGTTCTTTCTCTGCTCCTGTACTATTGGTACACAAGAAGGATGGATCATGGCGCATGTGTTCGGGTTATAGCCAGCTCAATAAGCTCACCATTAAAGATAAATTTCCCATTGCTATGATTAATGAATTATTGGATGAATTACATGGAGCAATTTATTTTACCAAGTTGGATCTTCATCCAGGATATCATCAAATTAGAATGAAGACTAAATATATTCCAAATATAGCATTTCAAACTCATGAGGGTCATTATGAATTTTTCGGCATGCCTTTTGGCCTTACCAATGCACCTTCTAAATTTCAAGGGTTGATGAATTCCATTTTCAAACCCTTCCTTAGAAAATTTGTGCTAGTATTTTTTGATGATATACTAATCTACAGGATGTCTTGGAAGGATCATGTTCAACATGTTGACAGGGTGCTCAAACTATTACAGGAGAAACAATTATATGCAAAAACATCAAAATGTTTCTTTGGAGTACAAGAGTTGGAATATCTTGGTCATATTGTATCTCATGAGGGTGTTAAGGTAGACCCTAACAAAATTAAAGCCAGTAAGGAATGGAAAATCCCCACAACCATAAAGCAGTTGCGAGGATTTCTCTAGTTAACATGGTATTATCAAAATTTTGTTAATAATTATGGGAGAATAATAGCACCTCTAAAAAAATTATTGAAGAAAGATGCATTTTCACGGACTCCTGAAGCAACTAAGGCATTTGAACATCTTAAAGAAGCAATGTGCCTAGCACCGGACTTAGCTACACCAAATTTCACAAATACCTTTATTATGGAATGTGATGCCTTGAGAAAAGGAATTGGTGTTGTTTTAATACAAGAAGGAAGACCCATTGCTTTTGAAAGTCGTCCAGTCAAATGAAAGTATTTACAGAAAGCTATTTATGAGAAGGAAATGTTAGCAATACTGCATGCACTAAAGAAATGGAAAACGTACCTAATGGGAATACACTTCAAGGTAAAAACTGATCATGATAGTCTTAAAAAATTTTTGGAACAAAGAATATCTTCAGAAGAGCAGCAAAAATGGGTCACAAAGATGTTGGATTATGACTTTGAAATAATCTACAAAATAGGGAAGCTAAATTTTGTTGTAGATGCACTCTCAAGAAAGAATGAAGAGGTGGAAGCATTGCTTTGTGCCATATCTATTATCCAACCAGATTGGATAACCGAAGCAAGGGATGAATGGAATAAAGGCAAAGAAGTGTGGACACTCATTCAAAATTTGCAACAAGATCCTAGTACATTTGATACATTTAGTTGGAAAATTGATTCCTTATGGTACAAAGATCACTTATATATTTGTAATAATTCCCAACTAAAACAAAAGATTCTTTTGTAATTGCACACTTCTCCCTTAGGAGGACACTCAGTATTTTTAAAGACTTACCACAAGGTGAAGAAAGATTTTTTTGGGATGGCCTTAAATCTGATATTCAAAATTTTGTTGTGGAATGTTTGGTTTTCCAGCAGAATAAAGTTGAGACAATTAAGACCCTAGGTCTTCTACAAACTTTATCCATTCCAAGTCAATGTTGGGAGGAGATTTCAATGGATTTTATCACAAGTTTACCCAAGTCTGAAGGAATGAGTGTCATCATGGTGGTAGTTGATAGACTTACCAAGTATGCACACTTTTGTGCATTATCTCATCCATTTAAAGGAAGTACAGTTGCTACTACATTTATGGACACAATTAAAAGGCCACATGGAAACCCAAGGGTTATTGTGAGCAATAGAGATCCCATGTTTACTGGAAATTTTTGGACAGAGTTATTTTCTTGTTTGGGTATTCAATTAGCTCATATTTCATCTCATCATCCTCAATCCGATGGTCAAACTGAGATAGTAAATAAATGTTTTGAAGGATATCTTCGTTGTTTTGTATTTAATAAACAAACACAATGGGTCAAGTGGTTACCTCTCGCTGAATGGTGGTATAACACTTCCTTCCATACTGCAGCAAAAATGACCCTATTTATGGCACTTTATAGATATCATCCACCATCCATCACATCATCTTTAAGAGAAAATTCAAAGGTTCAAGCAGTGGAAGATTAGATCAAGCATCAACAAGAAGTTCTCCAACTCTTAAAGGATAACCTGAATTTGGCACAAAATCGAATGAAACCACGGGCAGTTCAACATCGTATTGAGAGAAGTCTTGATGTAGGAGATTGGGTATTTTTACAGCTGTAACCATACAAACAAAGTATTATCACCAACGATAAAAAATTATCACCAAAGTATTCTGGTCGTTACAAGGTGTTGCAAAATATTGGTACTATGGCGTACAAATTGGAGCTTCCTGCTTCTTCATGAGTGCATCTAGCTTTCCATGTTTCATGCTTAAAGAAGGTTATAGGTGAAAGTCTTTCAGTTTAAACAATATTTACAGAACTTGATGAGGAATGAAAAATCATATTGGAACCTAAAGTGGTCATGGAAACAAGAACTCGATAGCTACAAAATTGATCAATTTCAGAGTATCTCATCAAGTGGTAGAACTTACCAACTGAAGATTCTACATGGGAGGATGAGAATTTTATACAGAAGCACCTAGAGCTACTCAAGCATTGAGGACAACACTTTTTTGAAGGAGAGGGGCATGTTAGGTCCCTATATTACTAGTATAGTCCCTTATTGTTCTTAGTGTAACCCCCTTAATGTTATTATTGTGCCCTTAAATTATTATTGTTAGGTCGGCTAGGATTACATTGTGGCCCCATGGACTCCTATATATAGAAAGGAGGTTTTATAATTTGTATCAACCAAGAATTTTTCATTCATGTAATGTATTGGAGGTTTCCCCCTCGAAGTGGCTTATTTCTAAGGCGTTGATATCTCTTTTCTTCTATTTTTGGAGCTGGTTTCACAAGAGCCTATCACTTTTCATTCTAAAAGATTAAATGGTGTTGTAACTAATTATCCTACATATGAAAAATAACTATATGCATCGGTACAAAGCGTCAAGAAGTGGAAACACTACTTTATGGGTAAAGAGACGATTTTGAATGCCGATCACCAACCATTACAACATTTGCAATCGTAAACAAAATTGCAGCAATGAAGACATTTCAGGTGGAAGGATGTTGCAATAGATGGCCATAATGATATTTCCAAGGCTTGAAAGTTCATTGAGAAAATTGAGATTATACATCAACAATTTTAATAACAGCTTGAGAAAAGTCAAATGAAATACAAGGAGAGGCATGAAAAACATAGAGTTGATGTAATATTCCAAAATTTTGTGGAATATTAATTTTTGACATTTGCACTTAGGAGATGAATAAAATGGGTAGGATACCCATTCATTTTATCTATAGGGAATAGAAATCCTCTTAGAATGAAGGGGGATCACTTTTGGAGCTTTATTTCACACCTTCATGTGTGAAAGGGGCTTTTACAAGAAGGCCAGGTCAAGTTTGACCAAGTCAAACTACGTAGTAGCATGAGGTGGAGAGCACATTGTGGGCTAGCGCAGTGGGATAAGGAGGGAAGCTTATAGAGGAAGGAAACCCTAATTAGTGGGGTCCATTGAGAGGGAGTGGATATTGTTTAAAAGGAGGGAAAGGTAGCCATTAAAAATAATCTTGAGTATTATTCATCTTTGGTTTGGTGGACTCGCTCCAACTTCTTGCTGGTTAGCAAGAATTGTTGAGGGAATTCCTGTTTAGGATTTCCTCTCCTTCTTGGGTAGCTCTTGGAGTATTTCACTCTATTCCCCATATTTAGACATTTTGGTCAAGCCACATCCTTCTTCATCAGCGTAGTTTCAGCTGGAGATTGTGCATTGTTGCTGGGTGTTGCTGGGGTGGTTTTCTACAACACCATCCTTGGCTTGTTTTTCAGAGGGAGGAGATTCCATCTCTTTGGGAGGTCAGAAAAGGAGGTTCATGAGATCATTCCACCATATTTGGCACCAGGCCAACCACTTTCCATCATATGCAGCGCAATCCCTCTTTTAGACAACGTTATTCTTGGAGGAAATTTGCTGTGAGGGATTAACAGATAGTTGGAGGGTGAAATATTAAGTGAAGGGATCAAACTTTCACTTCAAATTTCCATTGGAGGAGGGTTCTTCATTTGATGCAGCAATTTCATCCTTCTCCATCTATTTCTAGTTTTTGAGTTGCTGCTACCCAACAACTCTGACATCTCTGCAGAAGTGCCATTTTGCTTGTATTTCATCCAATCTTTCTTAAGGATTGATGTATTGTATTTTCAGGGGTTGAGATCATGCTCCCCCACTTTATTTAAGCTTCATATTGTCATATCCTTGTATTATTATCATTTTGCATCATTAATCTATAAAAGACTGCACAGTCATAACCTGCAGTTTCTCATCTATAGCAGTGTGCTTCATATTTAACATACATGTAATGAGAGGCTTGTATTATATTGAATGAATGATTGAATCCTCAAGTTATTGCATCCATCTTACTGTGATAATCACACATGTTGTCTATTTACTTCTTCTGATAAGCAAGCTTAGAGAAATACTGAAGATAATCCATTATATGTTCATACATTGTTGCATCCCATTTCTTTGGGCAAATTCTGGAAGGAACTAGGTGTGGTAAGCTTGCCTCACCACCCTCGAAAGATTTCATAGATCCTAATCCTTGAATTTTTGTCTTAGAAAGACTGATCTAAGGGGATCCAAGTCTTGGTATCAATTCCTACTACCTCCATTTCTGGAAAATTTGTTTTCCAGCCATGGATTGCTATCCATTCTGACAAAGGGATATTATAGTGGTATCAGAGCACCTTTCTTGGCTCAGCCTATGGCCTTCAAGCCCAATAAATAAGAAGAAGAAGATGTTGGAAAATATGAGCTTGATCTCATCTATTTTTAGGACAAAGGAGAGCCTCCCCAAGGAGGAGAAGAAAAGAGAAGAAGAGGAAGGTCCATGCACTTCGTATTCTCATAGAGAAGATAAGCATGGAGGATACTTGGATCATCAGATCTTAAGTATGTATCTGGGTGAATATAAACCCCATTCTACAGCATTCAAGGGAGCTACAATGTTCCCATAGTTTATTTAGTAGAAGGAGGAGAGAAGGCCCTACAATAAAAAAGAAATCAAAGGAAATAGGTTCCTATTGTCTACATTTGATGGGGACTCTTCAGCTAGAGCTTGGGTGAAAAAGCTAGAAGCATTTTTCTTGCTACAACCAGTGGTAGAGAAAGAAGCAGTGGATATTGAAGTGTTGCACATGGAGGATGAAGCCTCTTTTTGGTGGTTCAAACCCTTGGTCCATTCAAGGGTGAACTCCTTTTCAGAATTTTCTCAAAGGTCAATCCAAACCTTTGATGGAGAGAGGGCAAGGGAAGAGCAACCTTTTACATATATGGAGGAGGAAGACATTCCATTGGAGAAGACAACTACTGCAGCCACACAAGAGGGTCCCAAGATCCACCAAGGTATGAGTGAAGTTCCACTTTTCATTTCAGCAAATAATTTAAAGGAATGTGGAAACTCTCATGTAGAGATCCAAGGATCTACACACTATGCTATTCTAGAGCACCATGATTTCACTACGCTATGCAAAGGGTTCAAGGAGGGGATGAGCCCTCATCTTGATACATTTTGGTTGAGTTGAATTCAACCCTTGAGGGTCAAGTGTGAACTATTGGAGGATGAGACAAACCATGGTACCTTCATGATAAACAAGGAAACATACTTTAAACCAGAGATTAAGACAACTGTTACATAATTGGAGGAATCATCAATATTGTTAAAAATAGTTGGAGAGGAGATATTTCATCCATCACATTTGGATCCTCATGGGTCCAACATAGTCATGGGTGAAAGATATTTTCTAAGAGGTCTCCAAGGAGCTGCATTTCAAAATCCCATGAAATGCAAAGGGGAAGGTATGGCTGGGGAGAATGGTAATCCTCATGAGAAGGAAACCAATGGAGGAAAGAGAAGGGTACATCCACAAGGAGCCGAGTGGTTGTGGATGAGGAGAAAGAGGCTGATTTTCCACTTGCAAATATATGATATCGGGCAGCAAGAAGCTTGGTTGTGTTGGCTCCTCTTGAAGGAGTTTGGCCATCACTTGATGTACTCTTTTTCTAGGAGGATAGGAATGGAGAAGAGGTAGCAAGGTGTTTAAATCATTGAGAAGAAATGAGTAGAGATACATTGTGCTTACATGGCATATATATCAGTCATGATACCTTCATCACATGAGTTACATGATGTGAGCATGAGGAGGCAACAATCACTTGGGTTACTTGAGCTATCTTGGAGAGAGCACAGACAGATTTTCTCTCATATGATATATGATGTTGCAGGACTAGAGGAGGGCACTCTCATAGTGCAAAGGGATTAATCCGTAGCATGGACTGATCAGGAGGCATTTCCATCTTGGGAAAAGCTTCACATTTGCAGCAACATCACTAGAAGTGTTCTTGACAAGGAGCATGTCAAGGAACAGAGATTGGCATGGGCAAGAGCATTTTTGCATGAGCTCATAGAGATGTCACTTGGGAGCAGGATCACACACGTGGACCCATATATCATTTTATCTTTAGCCTATGGTAAGAGCATTGTATTTTAATTTTCTGATTTGAATCCTCTTATCATTATGTTGCAATGCATGGCTCCTCAAAGGGGCAGATGTTTCATGTTGCTCCATGAGCAAAGTTGGGCCAAACCATATGATGGAGTAGGCCATCTTCCACATGGCCTTGGGAAAATGTTTTCCCAATCTACACAATTTTAGCTAATTCATATGATTAGCATTGTACTTCAAAACAGTTTTCCTCGTACATTTCTTAAGCAGCAGTTTGCAAAACTGCATTATGCATTCTTGGGAGACTGTTGGTACTTTCCGGTGGCACCATATGAAACCATCAGTACTTCCTCCATTTTTATGATGAGAGTGTTTCCCTTTGCTGATATTTTCCATATTATTATTGCGATCATGATTTATGGATTGACACATGAGTTGAAAGTGTCTTTGAGGGGAAATGATTCCCACAGTTTATGCATGGCATGTTCTAATGGGAACATGAGTAGAGTCAGGGTCACCATAGCCACTTATTTTCTTTCTTGGGAGGTGAACCATGAGACTGATAATGATATCCATCCATTGTATGTATATGGGTGTGTATTTGATTTTTTATTTCTGATTCACTCATCTATTTACTATTCAGTAGTAGAGGTGAAATTTTCTGTACAATACTTGCCATGTTATTTTCTGCAGCTATAGTGGGTGAGATTGTGTTGTAGCCCTATGATACATTGTTTGTACCTTGCTCCACCTAGTATAACCTACAAAAAACATGTCATTGAGGTATTGTATGATGATCATGTCCTACTCATCATGGATGGAGTGCCTCGGGCCAGCTTGTTTTTCATTGATGGAGGAGAGATCCTTGAAGGATTTCTCTTCATTTCTCCACTTGAGGGCCATAATTTTGCAGCCCACGACCAGCACACACTATAAATTGTCATAAGTGGAGAGGAGAATAGCATGGGATAGGTTATGAGGCTTTCCATATTCATATTTTTAGCCCACCTTCATTTCCGGATCTCAAGGTGGAGGGAGATTTCTATGAGTTTCCATGTTGGGAGGCAACTTATGATGTATGGATGATTGCTTGGGGATGGTAGAATCATATGGGGATGATGAGTCCCATTATATATCAGATCTCATGCCTCAAGCAGGCCTTTAGACAACCCATTGTTACCTTCATGGATATTTGTTTCTACATGACAGCTATTTGGGGATGTTCACCAAAGGCTAGATTGCAGATGTTGAAGGATTCGATTTTTCTCTGCTCTCTCTAGTTGTGCAACTGGGATAGCTTATGCTACTTAGCACAAGGGAGATTTATATTTAGAAGTTTCCTCTCCTTCATTGGGAAGCTTTGAAGGACCTATTCTTCATTCTCCTCACATCCAGGCTTGAGGCCAAGGTGACCATCTTCAGCTACAACATTTTCCAGCTTGGCAGAAACGTTGAGTTGCTGGGGGTTGCAGTGAGGATTCATCATCACCCACTTCCAGAGCTATTTTTGCAGAGGAGGAGCTCATTATTTCTCTAGGTTATCAGCGAGGAAGATACTGGAGCTTTATTATATATTTTTTCATTGGGCCATATGTTTCATCTCATTCACAGCGCAGTCTCTTCTTCCTAATGCATTATTTTTAGTGGGCACTTCCAGGAGGGGTTCACACTATGAATTAGAGGGAGTAATATTCAGTGAAGGGAGAATCCTTTCACTTTGGAGATTAGTGGAGGAGGTTTCTACATCAGTTGCATAATTTTCTTCCTTCTCCCTTTTTGTATGGTATTTGAGTTGCTGCTACTACCCAGCAACTTCGACATTTTTCCATTTAGTGTATTTTGGTTAATCCCTTGGAAGATTGTTGTAGGATTGTTTTCTGAGTTTGAGATCTTGCTCCCTCACTTTATTTGAGCTTATAATTGCAACATATTTATATACATATCATTTTGTAGTCATTTCCCACTATAGACTGCGCAATCATAGCTTGCTGCTGGGTTGTGTAGCTATGGACTTTCATTGTTGCTTGTACATCTGTCTTGGGGCTGATTTGTCCTAACTTGAGAGGGCTTACCTCAAATTCTCATATATCTATTTTCTGCTCCACATAATATAAAGGCTATGCACTATTCTTTCACCATATATATTGATATTTCACTACTTCTACTTGTATAAGTTTATGTATTGTTCTAGATCTTCCCCTCAGCATTGTTTGGGATATACAGGTTTGGAGGATCTAAATAAACTTATTAAGGTTATTTCTTTGAGCTCATATTCTGAAAGAGTAATTTATGAAGGGTGAACAAAGGGATCCATGTCCCAGTTCAGCTTATTTTTACATTGGCTTCCTTATACAGCGTCCTTGAGGACCATTTCCCCGAAATTCCTAAAAAGGGATATTACAGTGGTATCAAAGCATGGATGCTACAGGGAAAGTAAGGGGAAATAAATCATTATATCCTTGTACTTTCTTGAGGACAAGAAATCTTTGAGAGGAGAGGACTACAATATTCCAAAATTTTGTGGAATATTAATTTTTGACATTTGCACTGAGGAGATGAATAAAATGGGTAGGAGACCCATTTATTTTATCTATAGGAATAAAAATACTCTTAGCATGAAGGGGGATCACTTTTGGAGCTTTATTTCACACCTCCATGTGTGAAAGGGGGCTTTTCCAAGAAGGCTAGGTCAAGTTTGACCAACTCAAACTGCGCAGTAGCATGATGTTGAGAGCACATTGTGGGCCAACGCAATGGGACAAGGAGGGAGGTTTCTAGAGGAAGGAAACCCTAATGACTAGGGTCCATTGAGAGGGAACTGATATTTTTTAAAAGGATGGAAAGGTAGCCATTAAAAATCATCTTGAGTATTATTCATCTTTGGTTCGATGGACTTGCTGCAACTTCTTGCTAGTTAGCAAGAATTGGTGAGGGAATTCCTGTTTAGGATTTTCTTTCCTTCTTGATTAGCTCTTGGAGGATTTCACTCTATTCCCCATATTCATACATTGTGGTCAAGCCACATCCTTCTTCATCAGCGTAGTTACAGCTGGATATTGTGCATTATTGCTGGGTCTTGCTGGGGAGGTTTTCTACAGCACCATCCTTCGCTTATTTTTCAGAGGGAGGAGCTTCCATATCTTTGGGAGGTAAGCAAAGGAGGTTCGTGAGCTCATTCCACCATCTTTGGCACTAATCCAACCACTTGCCATCATATGTAGCGCAGTCCTTCTCTTAGACATCGTTATTCTTGGAGGACATTTGTTGTGACGGATTAAAAGATAGTTGGAGGGTGAAATCTTAGGTGAAGGGATCAGACTTTCACTTTAGATTTCCATTAGAGGAGGGTTCTTCATTTTATGCAGAAATTTCATCTTTCTCCATCTATTTCCATTTCTTGAGTTGCTACTACCCAGAAACTCTGACTTTTCTGCAGAAGTGCCATTTTGCTTCTATTTCAGCTAATCCTTCCCAAGGATTGATGTATTGTATTTTCAGGGGTTGAGATCATGCTCCCCCACTTTATTTGAGCTTCATATTTTCATATGATTGTATTATTATCATTTTGCAACAGTACTCTATAAAATTCTGCACAATCATAGCCTGCAGTTTCTCATATATAGCAATGTACTGCATATTTAACACACATGTAATGAGAAGCTTGTATTATATTGATTGAATGACTAAATCCCAAGTTATTGCATCCCTCTTACCATGATAATCACACATGTTGGCTATTTAATTCTTCTCGTAAGAAAGCTCAGAGAAATAATGTAGATAATCCATTGTATATTCATACATTGTTGCAGCCCATTTCTTTGGGAAAATTCTGGAAGGAATTAGGTGTGGGAAGCTTGCCTCACCACCCTAGAAGGATTTCATAGATCCAAATCCTTGTATATTGGTCTTAAACACACTGGTCTAAGGGGTCCAAGTCTTGGTGTCAAATACTGCTGCCTCCATTTATGGAAAATGTGTTTTCCAGCCACAGATTGCTAGCCATTCTGAAAAAGGGATGTTACAGTTGATCACAAGTTTCAAGAGGGAGATGAGCTATGGTTGCATATTAGCAAAGAAAGGATGCAAGGAGAACTTAAAAATCTCAAACCCATTCATTATGGTCCATTAAATATCATAAAACAAGTTGGTAACAATGCATTTCAACTTGACTTGCCTTCATATATGAAAATGTATTCATTTTTTAATGTTGAAAGCTTACGTTTGTATGAGCCACCTTTGATCGATGATCAATGAAGTGATGTTTAGCTACCTTATATTGAATATTTCTCACCAGAATTTTTGGATGAGCTCAAGGAAGATACAATTCTTGACAGGAGGACAAGAGCATCAAAGAGAGAAGTGTTGACTACCTTCAAGTTTGGCTCAAAGTCACTAAACCAAGAAAGGCAAAGTGGATGGAGGTTGGAAAGGTGAGGGAGTTGTATTCTCATCTATTGAATAGGTAATTAAGTCTTTTGGGGTCCAAAATCTTCCCAATGGGGAGGTGTGATAAGGAGTTCATAATTTTTTCTCAAAATTTCAAGTTAGAGTATTAGGTTGAAACCATGATGGTTGCATATATCTCTTCTTCTTGATTTCGGCATCGTGAACGGTTCAAAAATTTGATGTCGTGTGAGGGATATATTGCATTATGATCAAATTCTCAAACATCTAAAGTTTAAGATAGGTTTTATTGGGATGCCTAATCAACATGGAGGGTGCACAGTCAGCAAAAGGAATATTTTGAGGAATATTCCTTTCCTCAAAATGAATCCTAGGCTGAAAAGTGGAGTGTTATGATTTTTTGGTGGATTTTACATTGTTTTATGGAGCACCAATTATAGGGTGACATGTGGCCAGCCCTGAGGCCGCCACGTGTCCCCAAGGTGTTAATGTAAAATTTTATAGAGTTCCGCAGGGCTCGACCCCGTGACCTCTAGTAGCACACACACAGGTCTCCACCATCTCTGCTACATTGTGACTTAACCTTATATGAAAATGGGTTATATTTAACATGTGATGGATTACACGTTGGGGGTTGGAACTGCTAGCAGTCCAACCCTCCAGCAATTTCATCGGAGGTGTTCAAATGTATTACAACAAGTGCCAACTATCATAACATTTCAAACTCCTACCAGCAGTGTATGCCTTGTCACATGGTGATGGTTCCGCTCGGTTAAGCTGATGATTTGTTAACTCGACATTTAAACTCCACCGACAGTCACATCTCCAACATATCACATGCCACATTTTATTAACGTCACTCCATGCGATAAGCCATTAATCCCGTTTTAACTCAATTTTAATCCAATTCAACCGTGGTCTATGCCTACAGTTATGCCTGTGGTTGAAGTTATACCACATGGTTTGGGTTGTCATGTGGCCACCCAACCATAACATTTAATTTTTGGTTACCTCTGGCAGAGTTTTAGAGCACGCCCTAAAATTTAACAGATTGCGCTAAAATAACTCTAATTAAGTGGAGTTCTCCGTAATTAGAAGATTTTTTCTAGTTATTACTGGGAAAATGAATTGGAGGCTCAATTTTCTCCCATTCAGGGTGAATGAAGAGTCAATCTAGACTAATTGGAGCATTCTAGAGACATTGGTGCAAAGAAAACATCCATTAGAGACCTGTAACTACATGTATTTACAAAAATTTTAGCATAATGAAATATGGACATGCCATTGGGAGCTGGACCAGTAGATGTAGCCCAGGAGGGGTGAACTGCATCATCATGCCTATTGTGTAAAGGTTGTGTGGTCTTTTATTTCTCTATTTTACATTGTTTTTCAGTGTTACTTTCTCTTATTTCATGGTTAAGATAATAAATCCTTAATTAAACTATGGAGACAAGTATGAACATGTTTTATAACTGAAAATACAATTATAATAGAAAATCTAATACAGTCCTTTCATATCATGTATTCCAGTGCTAAAAATAATACCTGCCATGATGGGTCAGCGGTCATAGAATCGAAGCGGTAAAAATAATCTCAAAATCTTCAATTGGCTGTGAAAACAACCTATCTGAGCAGTTGCAAGCCAAAAGGTCATAAAGTTTTTAAAAATTCAAAAAGTAAACAAAAACTTTATGAAGTTGGGTTTCAAATTAATTTTTTTTAATTTGGGCTTAAATAGACCATTTTGACTCACATTTTTCATCTTTTCATTTGTCAATTTGAGAAAAATTCTCTGGAGCAAAAAAAAAAACAAGTTTAATCCATCTAATTTCTCAGTCGGATAGCCGTGGATCTTCTAGGTAATCCCCACAAAATAATTCCTAATGAATTTTCTTATCAATTCAAGTAGTTTTGAGATGATTTTACCATAGGAATTAGATTTTTGGATTAACACTCTACGTATATGTGGGTTGAATATACTGAAGTTTCATATATACACGATTGTGTATAAAAGAAACCCATGTATGCGCAACACAATTTTTTGAAATCAAATATCTAATGGGTGAAAAATTTGTTTGATGCGGGATGACTATCATTTGGAGGGAGAGGGAACACAACGCCATTGACACTGAGGTAATGGAAGATGCTTTGTCATTGGAGGTGCTCTAAGGATGTGGATTGTTAAAATTATTTAAAATTCCAAATATGAAAACAAGCACAAGATTTATAGAAATTGTTTTGGGATTACTAGGAGCCTGAAGAAGATCCATTTATGATTGATCAAATGCCTCCGTGAATTGAGATAGAAGACATATAATTCATCACTGGAGTCTCCCGAAGAGGAGATCTAGTAAACTTGCAGGGAAGGCCGCAGGAGGACTTAATGTAGAGGACAATATCTAGCTATATTTCTCAACAGATACTCAGAAGGTTGGGACTCATATCCCAATCAAAGATGTAGAGAGATTACAGATGAAAATCATTCTTTTCACTATTTTCCAAGTACCTAGATTAACATCAGTACACCAATCCTCTCGAGCTACAATGAGTTTGGAAACTAATTGCCTAACTACACTATATGATTGGTGCACAAATTTACTGATCAATTTGAAAAATCAATTCACTTCAATCAGGAAGGGTAAGACCAGGAAATTTGGATATGGTACTATCCTTTGCACTTTATTTTTTGAGATGCTACCCAACCTTCAACCCAAATTGATTTAAAAAATCAGCAGCCCAATAGATCCATGCATAGCATGGTGGCCCAATCTCATGAAGAGATTAGGGGTTGGTGGGGTCCCTAGGATTACCATTGATGATGAGTGATTTTTGTGGCATAAAGAAAAACGTGATCACCATTGAGGATTATCCCTCTGCAGGTACGGACTTTAGAGCATACCTAGATCAAAGGACATGGGATACTTATCATTAAAGGATCAAGAAATTGAAAAAATCAAAGTTTAGCCAAAAAACCTTCAATAAAAAAATGAAAAATGATAATGCATAAGTAGCAGAGATGGAAAAGAGCCATAAATTAAATCAGAGGATAGAAAGTTATGCAAATGAACCAGTGATGGCACAAAATATTGCTCCAAAAAAAAAAATGGCTTAGTATAAATGAATCTATGACTAATATGTGGCCTTATATAGAGATCACTTTTCAATACAAAGAATTTTTGCAGAAATAAAAATAGTTAGTGGTTGAAGTAAGGGAACAATTATATCATAAACTAGGAGATGCAACTAGATTAATCAGGATTCTGGACTCTAACAAAAAAAAGAACTAAAAGAGTGTTCTATTCAATACAGAACAAAGACTATCCTAGAAGTCAGGAAATTCCTTACAAAAAGGAACTTAATGTTGTATTTAGAAAACAAATTTCATAATCTGGAAGTTTAGATTAGAAAATTTCAAAAAATGTTTAATGTGTTATATCAGAAAGGACTTCTAGGTCTTCAAGGTATGGGTGATGAACTTATTCCTCTAGAAGAATATCAAATCAGGTTACATGACATAGCCATTGACAAAGATAATTTTTCTAATATCAAGGGATATATCACTCGGAAAGATTGTTTGGAGGGTTTGAATTATAATCTATAAATTCAACATGATATTAAACACTTATTGGAAGTCAAACCAACTTTTGAAAAAAACACTTAACTTGATGAAGCCTATAGGAAATTGGTGAAATTTACCCTTTTTGATGACGATAGATGGGAAGCTATCTGAGCTCATTGAATGAAGAGGAAATACGTATTTTAGCAAAAAAATGCAGATTATTGGAAGAAAGTAATAGAATTTCAGGAATAGAAAATAGTTCAAAAAATTTTCAACTACATTCACCAACAATTTTCGTCGAATTATCTACCACATGTCAAACTAGTTTTTATTTCCTATTTTCTAGTCATATTTTTGTAAAACGAAATCATATTTTTGTAAAACGAAATCCAAATTAGCTGGATTGGATATCTTTTAAAAAAATTCGTAGTTAATTCCATATATTTTGAAAAAACATTCTATAATTATGATTTAATTCGAAATATATAGGGTTTAACCCTTGTAATAAAACTTTGAGCAGCAATGTAATATCCTGAAATGTTTTCTAACAATAATACAAGGATTTTGGACTCATTTTGAAGAAACTTTTGTTTTCCTGTGAGTATTTCTTAGTTTTTGCATATATTTGAAGACAAATAGGAAATCTTCTCAAGATTAAATTGAATATTAATCTATCTGAAATCCCCTTGGAAAGTTGTAATCAAATATAGAGATTACTTAAGTGAAACAATTTGTTTTGGTTAATTCCTCTACATAAATTAATTATGCTTCACGTTGTATTTACATATGTTTTATTTGGCTGTAAAAATATACTACAGAAATCAAATTTATATGGCAAGTTAAATCTTCTATCTTGCTATTTAATGAAACATATACACCATATTTAATTCAACCTTTCAAAACATTTAAAATATTTATTAGTTAAATGTGAAGAATCATCCCTTTATTATATCAGAGATAAGTTAATACATACATATTCTTAATAGTTTAAATCATTGTTCATATAACCCAATTAAACAAATAATTTAGATGCTTTGACATAGTTCCTTAGTCTATAACTATCTACAAATCACAACATCGGCTTGGCGCCGTTGTCGGGGAACGCAAAATTGACATATTAATCCCTGGGACAATGATATAATTTCTTCTAAAAAGGTGAATAAGAAGTTAGTTTGCTAAAATAATTCACCTAGGAAACTCCATTGAGAAAAATTGGCTTCTCATAAGCATCCCAGGTCTCGTTCTGATTCAGATCTTCATTCCCCATTATCAGATCTTGAAAGGTTAGTAAGAATTTCCTCTTCTATAAATATATTAGAAGCCTCTTCTACTACTTTTGAATCTCTTCCCCAAGAAGTTCGATCACAACCTGATCCTTTTATTCATATTCCAATTCTTGCAGAATTTTGAATTCCACCATGAAAGGTCTTATAATTATTATCTAAAGGAGCTAATATTCAATCAACATTTTTGGTTCATCAATTTGAATCAGTTAACCTTCCTATCTCTACCTCATAGGCTACTGGTACAAAAGTAAAATTAGGACTTGATCTTCCCGATTTTAAACCAACTGATTATTATTTCTTCCATGATACATACTTATGCACACACTTCTATCAAACTTGAGTAATATTTTACCATTTATAATAGTCTTTTATCTTTTGAAGAAGAAGATAAAATCATCCCAGAAGTTCAAAAATTAGTTATCCCTCCTCATTTTATACATCCCTCATTTTCTTATTATCATCCACTATCACCTCAATTAAAGTATTCTAAAAATCCTCCTTCTCCTTCATCTTTATCCTCTCCTACAACACCTCATATAACGGTTGTTTTTTAGCTAATCATAGCATCTCATTATGCAGAATTAGTATTGCCTCCTCCAACTCAACTTCATCCTTTACCTCATGGATATTTGAAGCATCTTCCTAGATTTAATGGAGAAACATGCCCATTTTCTAAAGATCACCTAGTTTCATTTCTAGATTTTGGTGAGAATATGAACATTGAACATGAAGATGTCTATACTAGATTATTTGTCTAATGTTCACAAGGAAATGCTCGAATATTTTTTAGACAAATGCAAACAAATCATATTAATTCCTTGCCTGAATTAATAAATATTTTTAGTAATCAGTGGAGAATTAAGAAAGATGTTGTTTATTATTTAACTCAATTTGAAGTTTTGAAAATAAATCTAAATGAACTTGTAGCAGATTTCATCAAAATATTTAATAAACTGTACAACAAAATTCCCCCATATTTTAAACATATAGTAACTGCTATTAAAGTCAAATTTTCTAAGGAATTCAAAGATTATTTTGATGTAATTCTCAGAGAAATAAAGATTGAGAATATAGCATATATGTAGACCAATGCGGTTGAATTTTAAGCCAATAGGTTAGCATCGAGTAAATTGAGAGCAAAAGCTGAAAAGGTTGAGAAGAAAATGACAATTAGGGAAGAAGGTACATCTTCATCAAAATTCAACAAATAAGATCACAAAATTGATCAGATTACATATCTTATTAGAGATATCTCTAATAGAATCTTTAAGATGGAATTTTAACCAAGATTTTCTCAACTCGTTACAAATAGACCTCAAGTTCAATATAGAAAGCATTTTCAATCTCAGATCCTCCAAAGACCAAAAAATTATCAAAAAATCCAACCTCCTTTATTTATTTATGATCAAGAACCTAAGGAAATTATTCCTATAGTATCGAATTGTAGTAATCAAATTGGAGACTCCTTATCACAGAATTTTATTCTCTCAATCAATCAAGATCAAAATTCTACTCAAGACCAACAAAGTTCCAAAATTTAAAAATACAAAGCTCTCTCCGAATTTCTCATTGCTGAGTTAAATAGATGATATGACTTAAGTCCCATATGAGGACTTGGTAGACCACCTAAAAAGGTTAAATTTGAAGAAACTCAAGTTAAGTCTTCTAAAAGTCAAACATCATAAAGTGAAACACACTGTCAATTACCAAAACAAAATACTCATCAAAAATATTCTCCAACAATTTTTAACATTGAAAAAGAATTAGAAAGTGTTAAAATCCAAGTTCCATTATCTGAACTTTATAAAAATATTGGATACAAAAATCAAGTTTCAAAATGGATTCAATCTTCAAGTATCGATGCATAAGAATATATTATAAGCTTATGATATGAAAAACTTCAAGTAGCTTTTGGTCCAAGTTCAGATATCATTGATGAAAGCTTCCCTCCTTTATATATCACATAATAATTTCATGATTATGTATTATATAATTGTACCTTAGATTCTGGGGATTCTCATAGTCTAATTCATAAAATAATAATGGAACAACTTCAATTAGAAATCGTTAGACCATATCATGATTGGTATATTTTTTACTCCAAGAAATTACCTTGCCTTCGATTAATAAAGAACTTAGTAGTAAAATTTGCTAAAATCCCTGTCAAATGTATAGTTTTGGATATAGTAGCTAGAAATATTCCACCCAAATTTGGAATTTTACTGTCTATATCTTGTTGTGAAAAATCGGGAGGCAATATACAAAAGGATGTCCTTTGCAACAATCCCAGTTTATGGGGGACTAGGGGGGGATTTTGAGATTATATAGAGAAGTCAAAATTTTTAATAAATATTTCAAAGCTAATAATGTTATTAATCATCCAATCTATCTTATTTATAAGGATTTTTTGTTTTTTACAGTAGCTGATAATGATATTTCAAAATCACAAATATGCATTCAAGAAATTGTTCGTGCCCCTCAAATTTCTAAAATTGATATGTGGAGAATGTACTTTGGTGGTGCATTTTCCAAATATGGTGCTAGAGATGGAACTACAATCATCATACCTGACAAGAAAAACATTACTCAATCCTTTAAATTAGAATTTCATGTTACAAACGATGTAGCAGAATACAAAGCTCTTCTTTTAGGATTAGAATTGACAAAAAGTCTAAAGTTTCAAAATTTGACTCTGTTTGGAGACTTTGATTTAGTTGTAAAAAAAATATGGATTTAAAGTCAAAATAAACACCCTAGGCTTAAGTCTTATAGGAATCAAGTTTTGGATTCAGTTGAAAATTATTTTCAAGATTTTAATATCACATTAGTTCCAAGAGAAGAAAATATTCATGTTGATTCCTTGGAAGTTTCTACTAGTTCCTTTAAAATTTGTAATCCTATGAAATGCCACTATCAGATTGAATTTTAATACCATCCTTCCATTCCTGATAACCTAAAACACTGGAAATTTTTTGAAGATGATGGGAAATTGGAAAATATCTTACTAACAACAAACAAATTTTCAACTTTGAAAATTAAAGAAGAACATTCAAATGAAACCAAATCAAATGATGATAATCCAAATCTACAGTTTAGAAAAAAGCTAGATAAACATAATATCATTCAATTTTCTAATAATTAAATTCCTAAATGGCTTGTTCCCTTTGAAAATATTTTTTTATCATAATGACATTTTGAAAACTTCATTTTTTAATTCACAAGAATAAGATGTCGAGGATTGTAATATTGGAATTGCATAAGGAATAAGAAATGTTGAAATCTTAGCATCATTACCCCAGGAAATTAAAAATATATATATCAATATTTTACAAAATTATATGTATGTATTTGCATGGTCATATGAAGCTTTGAAAACCTATGACACAACTATTATTGAACATAAAATTCCTCTCAAAGTAGAATCTGAATCCTTTCAACAAAATTTAAGGAGAATAAACCCTCTTTTGCTTCCAATTATTGAAAAAGAGATTAAAAATCTATTGGATGAAAAAATAATTGTTCCCTTAAGGTATTTAGAATGGATAGCTAATCTAGTACCTTTCAGGAATAAAGATGGTGAAATAAGTTTGTGTGTAGACTTTAGAAATTTAAACATGGTGTCTTTAAAAGATATTTATCAATTACAAAAAATGAATCAATTACTTGAAAAGCTCTAAGGTTCAATTAAAATTTCAATGTTAGATGGCTTTTCTTGATAAAATCATATTTTTTTTACTCCATAAGATAGATAAAATACAACATTTAGATCTCCTTGGGGTACATTTACGTACGCTAGAATGTCCTTTGGTCTAATCAATGTTGGAGCAACGTTTGAAAGAGAAATGGTTCTCAGCTTTGTTGGTAAGATAAATAAATTAATTTTTATATATCTTGATGATTTAACTGTATTTCCTAACTCCAATGAAAAACATTTAAATCACTTGAGAAGGTTTTTGAAAGATGTAGGAAATATGTGATTTCACTTAATCCCAAAAAGACTCTCTTTGAAAGGAAATAATTAATCCTATTAGGACATATAATTTTCAAAGGACTGCTAATCGATACAAAAGGAGTCTCAGAAATTGAGGCAGTTAGTTTACCCAAAAATAAAAAGGAAATTCAATAATTTCTAGCGAAAATAAATTTCTTGAGAAAATCTATACCTAATTATGCTGAAATAGTCAAAGATATAAGTTACATTCTTAAAAAGGATCATGAAATGAAGTGGACAATACAGGCCATGTATTTTTTCACATTTTAAGAAAGCCATTTCTGAAGCCCCAATATTAGCTAGCCCTGATTACTCTAAATATTTTAGTGTCTTTTCTTTTGCGTCTAATACTACTCTAGAAGTTGTCCTCCTACAAAGAAATGATTATGGGTATGAACATCCTATAGTATTATTCTTTAAGGTAATGAGATATTTTGAGTTAAGATATGATATGATAGAAAAACAAAATTATGCCCTCATTCAAGACTTGAAAGCATTCATAATATATGTCCTACATTTTCCCATAATTTATTGTGTTCCAAACAATGTAGTAAAGACAATCCTAACACAACCTGATATAGATGGAAAGAGGGGAAGGTGGATTGAAAAAATACTTGAATTTGACTTAGATGTCAAACAAACAAAATTAGTAAAGGGGCAAGTGTTACAGAGTGTTTTTTCACATTCCTCACTCCATATCTGAAATGTCATATTTTTTGTCACTCTTGCCAAAAATGTCACAAAATGAGAAAAGTTGTGGAATCATATTAATACTGGATAACATGTTCAAAACATCCCTAAAGACAAAAATTAAAAATGCCTTGAAGGAATTCTACAAAAACCTTGTGAAAACCCTAATGTGAAAGCCTAGTGCGGTTCTCACCTCCATGGCCTATTACATGTCACTTTATGTGTAACTTGTGAATAGTGTTAGCAACATATGAATTAAAGTGAAAAGCCACATCAGTCCTCTTCAGGTAGGTTCTCCAAAAATGGAGCAGAAGCTTCTCCTACTAGAAGCCTCGAGAAAAAAAGTCTAGTATTAGTTGGCTAAGGATTGGGTAATTCCTTGATCCTACCTTTAGGGATCCTCCCCTTAAGATATGAACCTTCTGCCCTCTTTTGTGGATCCATAACCCTTCCATATTCCCTATAAAATATGCCATGCATTCCCCAAATGGCTGGTCAATGTTGGTTTCCATTCTTCTACTCAATTGAGCTTGGATGCTGCAATTTTGTGAAGGTGAAGGGAGAGCTTGAGAATTTTTTTCTTGGACTTCGAAACCCATCCGGAAGGAGGCTCCAAACATATAGGAACCGGTTGTATTTTTCCATTTTTTATTTATCAATAATACAAACCATGTTTTACTTTCCATAAGTTTGTAGATGATTAATTTCTTAGTATGATTCTCCTTAAATCTGTAATATGGTTTAGAGTAGAATGAAATAAGTTATGTTCTATTTTATTTTCACTGTTTTATATCTCTTACAAGTATTCATATCCAAAGGAGCAGTGAGGAGAAATCCTGGAAGTGAGGAGATCGAGAAAGAAATCGAAAATTTATCGCATAGACGCCAGATAGTACATCTTCCTCTCTCATATCCTTCTAATTTAAACTCGGAAATTTTACTTGTGTTTGTCTTAGTCGTTACTACACCCACTCAATGGGCTAGGGGGATCACTTTTTTCCATAGAAGGGATTTCCTAGATAACGAATTGGCAACTCCACTAAGGAGCCTATAGCTTTTTTGACCCTATTTATGCATTTGGTCTTCTTTCTTAGCTAGTCCAAAAAGTCAATAGTCTTTGATTGTGATTTCTTTTCACTCTATACATTGAGTAGTTTATGGTCTACATTGTTAGGTATAGGTTACTGCTTCAGTTTTGATTTCTTCTCCTAAGAATTCCTTGAGCAACACATGTTTTTCCAGAGACAATCACGCTGACAACGCAAATTTAGTTAAGTCTAGTCACACTGAAAACCCTATCTTCTATAGTCTTCCTGGGTTGGTGAATTTTCTCATCTAGCATGAATTATTATCTGTAAATTAGTGCTTCCAACATGGGTTTTGGTGTGTAAAGTAGCGTTAAATATCCTGGAAGCACAAATTTTGTTGTGTAAAGTAGCCTTGGTCCTTAAATTTGATATTTTTTAGGGGTTTTCCTAAGAGGCGTAATGATTCCTAATCTGTGAGGTCATCCTCCTACTCTATGTGCATCAAATTTTTCTCTATTTGGTGTCTGTTTATTTATGGTTCAAATTTTTTTGTCCCATACTTGAAGTTGTAAAAGTGGAATTTTGGTTGCATTTTTCATTCTTTGAATCCACTGAATCACTATTTGATGCTTTTATGTTTGCAAATATTGTTTATTTCATTAAAGTGAATTAGATTACATTGTATTTGAAAACTCATTTTTATGATTGTCATTATACATTTATTGCATTTTTTACTAATTAAAAAACTAAAAAGTGTATTTAGTTTATTATTTTCCATTGCAAAGTGAATTAAGTAGATTCTAATTTCATAGAAAAGTAAATTGAATCCATTATCATTTATCAAAATAGAAAGGAAATTGTGCATAGATTGCAGTTGTATAGCTTTCAAAAGAGAAATATTGCATAGATTACATTGCATAGTTCACATTTTTTTAATGTTTTGAATTGAGTTGGTATAGCGAAAGTTGCCTAGTTAGGAAAGCTTTGTTTGCTGCATTATTATTTTTTTCATCATTGTTTGAAACACTTCCCTAAAATATATAGCCTTGCTTGAATTAAGGAATCATTTTCTCATGCTAGTTGCATTATAGGTATTCAGTTGACATCTCTTTGAGCCTTGAAATTGAAAATTTAATCAAGATTAACTTAAACTTTACATCAATTAAACTAAAGATAATTTCAAATTAACACAAACATTTAAATGTCTAGGCTAGAGACATGTTCCAACATCTTTAAATATAGGAGTTGTCGTTAAATTCATGCATTGCATCCCAGGAATGATATCCCATTCCACGTAAAAAAGTGTGTAGGACTGTTCTCTAGTAATTTCAGATATATCAAATGTGCTCCGCACATGGTAATTATATGGGAATGTCATCATCGAACAGTTATGCATTAGACACCACTAATATGGATTACACTCCCACATACTGTCGAGTATATTTTGGCAGTCCCCTCTAGGTTTCTATGGTGCCATATGTAACCAAGTTGGTTGCATTGTAAACGTGATATAAAAAACACAACATTCAGGGATATTAGATGTCGTATTTATTGGTTTTCCAGAATTTATTATGCAGTTCAAGGATACTTGGTAATCCCTTTTTCCTAGCTTACCCCTTTTTTATTCATTATGTTTCTAAATTTTATCACATATGGAATAACATCTTGCGCATGCACGACTGCTTAGTAAATCTTAGGTTGAGACTAATGACAATTTTTTTTTAGTTTACCAATGAAGGAAACCCCTCAGATGGTAATCCTATCCCTTTTTCTTCTTTTGGAAATATTGGCGCTCCTTATCTGGCAACATTGTCCCTTACGGGATTTGCCATTATTTTTCTAGTTTTGTTAATCTCAACCGCCATGGTTCTGAATGTCCAAGTTGTTTCTCAACCACATTCACTTCCACATGAATAGTGTCAACCTCAGGTTCATTATAAAGTTGAACCATCACCACATTAGCCCCGTTCTTTCTCTTCACTTGGTAAGATTCTAGATTCTAGTAACCAGGAAGCTAAGAAGAAGAAGAAGAAGAGAACGAAGAAGAAGAAGAAAAATAACCAAGAGGGCACCCAAGCGACCATCGTTATCGATGAAAATGGTGTTGAAAAATATTCCAATCAACCCCATAAACTCAAATTCCCTTGCAAGTTACCACCTTCTTAGAGATTTTCCTCCTATTCCTAAGGTATTAAGAAGTGTGGTCCACCGAATCAAATAGACCTTTTTAATCATCCTCTAGAGATCATGTTGGTGATAAAACTTCAACTAGTGATAATAAGGTCCATGGGAAAAAGGTTAAAGTCAAATTTCCATGTCCGTTATGTGAAGGGAATCATCCTATCACATTTTTCCTTATATGGATTAAGCCACAAAAGTATTGGAAAACCTTGCAACTTCTTAGCCTCGTCTTGTTGCTAGTTATTGAAAACTTTCCCTTAATCCTATGCTAGTTGATGAAGTGATCGATTAGAAATCAGCTCTAGTAAATCCCACTCTTTCTCAAAGTGAAACCCATGAGTTTGTGCCTGACCAAACATTGTTTGAGAAAATGGTTGATTGAACTCTGCCCTCAGTTGATCATACCCCTTGCATAGAGAGTGAACCTCATACCACTCACGTTCTTCTTGTTTCCTTAGATTCAAATGAACTGGGGGGAAATCCTCCTATTCCCATGGTACAAGGGGCCGATCCTCCCGTTCCTATAGCCCGTGGGGGTAGTTCCCCCATTCACATAGTGCACTGGTGAAGTTATCTCATTCCCATGACACCTCCTCCAAGTATTATGGTCACTTATTTTGAATGTAGTCAAGTCATAGGATATCATTTTAAATCTTACGTACCCTTTTAGATTACTGTCCAGGATTATAATGTGGCCATACCTAGAAAAATAATAGATCAATTCACATTTGTTATTATTTTTTCCTCAACTACTTGGAAATATCTGTGATCTTCACAACTTGTCCATGTTACCCAAAATCTGTTGACATCTAACATAGGAACCAGTCAATCATTAGGTATCCTTCCTAAGTTACCTATTACTTTGGGAGGAAATATTCTCTATATAGATGTGATAGTTGTCCAAGGCCACTTGGATTTTAATTTACTCCTTGGTCGTGACTATGTTTATTTTATGGTATCTCTTGAATATTCTCTCTTAATTTGTGTGATATGTTTTCCGCATGAAGGAAGTATCGTGATCGTTGATCATATTTCATTCACTGGTCCTAATTCAGCTCCTAGTCAACCAACATCCCTTAATAGTAATTATATGCAAGTGGTATCATCCTGACAACAAGTTAACTATGTGGCCACTTATTCCATGTCTTCGTCTACTGAAGCTTTAGTCAGAGATATGGTACATGATATCCTAGGGGCATCAGAGTGTGATCATTCAATTAAATCCCTTGATATTTATCACTTGAAGAGAAATTTTCTCCCATATAATGAGAACCTTTTGGAATACATGACCTCTTATGGGCCATGAGCAAGGTATCCAGAGCACAATTCCTTTTCTTATGTCAAGCTCGTTAAAAAATCAAATAAGGTACTGGAGCGGAGTTCCTTTTCTTGTGTCAACCTCCTTAAAAAATGAAACAAGGTCCTTAGATCACAATTCCTTGTCTTGTTTCAAGATCTTTAAAAAATGAAACAAGGTGTCACGAGCATAGTTATTTTACTATGTAAAACTCCTTAAAAAATGAAACAAATCCCCTTTCAATTCGATTATTTGATTAGATATCGTAAATTCCCAGTCGATTCTTTGACTTGATCTCATAAATGAACCTTCATTCCATCCACCTTTTAATAAGAAGTATTGTACTTAGGTGAATGAAATGAAGTTGGGGGGTATATACCTAGAATTCCGTTATCATGTTGGGGGCATGGAAACTTATCTCAAGCATATTTTTTCTTTGTTTCAAACTTGTGTAATGTAATATCACAAACATGATATTTCAATAAATTTTGCAGAAAATAATTGAACCCAACATCATGCTGTAAAATCAACATTTATTTACAGAATATTTCCAGGTAAAATAAGGCATATAAATTTTATGCAATTCCATAACACAATGATGTAGTAAATAACCTAGGCTTTATTATAAAATAAACTAGCGTTTACATGTAGGAAAGATATATAGCTAACATAGCTGATATATAACTTTTCCTCAAGGATCTCCTACACTAATGCACTGTGCTAGCCTCCAAAACTGAACTGTTGTACTCTCACTCCGGCTACAACTACCAATGAATATACTAAAAACAATGAAGAACCAATTGAATATTTGAGTGACCCTCACTTTGATATCCCTGAAGCTCTACGAAACTCCTGAATGAAGTCTCCTCAAAGAGAGTTGGGTTTTCATCCAACACTTGACAATACACCCGAGGGTTTCCATCCTAGGGCTACCGATGAAGTAGAGAACCAAGTTCTCAACCTCACATACAGGAAAATATATAAATTCCATGATATTACTCAATTTCCTCCTTGTCTTTTTTGAATGGATCTCATGGATCCTTTTAAAGCCTTATTTTATTATTATTTTAATCATGGATAACTTTTGCCTCAGATTTTCTAATTAAAATATTCCTTTTTAATGCAGGAAAGAGTAAATAGGTTACCATGTCTCCTCTGGTCACTAAAACTCATGTCCAAACATACCATCGTGTATGTGTTCTCGTCTCTATTGAAACGAGCTATTACACTAAGGTGTTCTATCATGTATTCCTCTCGGAATGCCACCTTGAGCGTAATTAATTGAGTTAAGCCCAAAAATAATTCAGTTTTCTGAAAGTTGTTCGAATGCACCGAAATGAAATGTAAGTTGTGTGGATGATGGAATATATGAAGATAATTCCATTGGTCCTCATATAAAATCCTCAAAACTCCTCCAAAAATCCACTGTGCCCACTGATGAGACCAACCTGTACCTATGACCTGTCTGCTCCCAACTCTAGAAGTCCATCCTAACCCTATCATCAGTGACACAAAAAAATGAATATTATAGACCTTCCACCCCAACATTTGTTTCCCTCAATAAATCCAAATATGTTGGCCACCTTGTTAGATAATATAACAGAGACCCAATGCTCGGATTCCATACAAAAATCTAGGTGCTACTATACTCCTGTGTCAAGTCACTCACAATAGAACCCTCGATGAGGGGATCCCAAAATGATCTCTCACTACACCTGTCATCAATAAATCCTCTTGGATTTCAATGCCACCATGGAAAATCATTACTTGAATCCCATGGCTCGTACTGTGCACTATCTGTAGCTCTAGTTTCCACCCCATGAAGCTAGGACCAACTGAGCCACTCTCTCCCATACAACCTCTGGTCTCAGCCAAGGTCAATCCTGATCTGGGGATGTCGAGCTAGTGCTACTAAAATAATCATGAACTGTTGGTCCACAATCCATGGCCTAATGGAATATGTAACATCTCTCTCATCCAACTACTCCTTCCGAAATGTACCTGGGACTAAGAATGATACTCTCTCAATAAGATACCAACTCATCACCTCTCCCTAGACCAACTCATGACTCGATCTCATGCTAACCCTGATCTCTTCCAATCGAGATGGAATGTTAAAGAACTATTGATCTGTGCTCTACTTCCAACTAGAAGTTATCACATCTATCATGTCTAAGGGTCCATGCTCTAATATGCTCCCTACGCAGAAGATTATACCATTAATAGGGTTCCAACTCATTATCTCTCTCCAAGCTATCCTAGAACAAGAATCGAACGTGATGACACCTTCATACAAAACAATTCTGGCTTGAGTTTCCAGCCCATACTCGACTCGTGCTGCCTCTTCTCATTTGCTGACAATCTCTTCCTACAGAAGAAGGCCCCTCTCTCTATAATAGGCCAAAATGGGCAAGATATGCTGCAAGCCCCATCGATGTACACTTGGAGATTGTTTCTCCCTAAAATTACTGCAACTCTGCTGACTTCATGTGCATCTCTCTACACGTCATCAGTGGGTTGGCGCAAAGATGGATGCTTCCACCATTTCCAACAACTCCTCCCTATCCTAATTATAAACGTCATACTTATGATTCCCACTATCATCATGTAGAACTACCCCATATACCTCCAACATCTCTTGAGGATAAGTATCTGCAACTACTTTCACTGTACTAGATGCCCATGCATCTATCCACTCCTCCTCAATGGATGAAAACAAGGTTAGCCGCATATCCATCACACACTCAATGTGAGCCTCCCTTTGGATCTCCTCCAAAGGACTATCATTAATGACATGCATAGCCTCCTCCTCAGCTGACTCATGCTCCACCATATCTTGCTCTGGCTTAATCATCCCATGTGACTCATCATCCTGAAAATCTCCCATAGATTCCGCTGAATGTTCACTTTACACACTAAAATTAAAATCTGGCCTACTATCACCAAATCCACATGACTGCTCATGCTCCCTAGAAGCATCCTCATATGTCCCCATGGAATCATACAAAGAAGAGTCATCATCCTGACATAAAAAATGGAATTTCCTCATACTCTACCTCATCTGATTGATTTGGTCCCTAAGGTCCTCTGCAAATGAAGGAAGGTCCCTTCCTCCTCAACTCATCCTTGTTGCCTGATCAACCAAATTGGAGAAGCTCCTCCCTCGTCAACGGTCTCCTGAACAACCCAATGTTTTTCTCAACCAATATATCGACTAGTTCATAACCAATAGGTGAAACCAACTGTTCTCTTCTCCAAATGGTCAACAACATGGTCTGCAACATCCTCAAAATGTCATCATGGTTACCCATGACTAGAGCCATGATTTATAAGATCTTGATTCTCTTCTCAATGGTAAGACCCTAGATGTTATGTAGATCCTAAAGATTCTCTTCTATTAGCTAGAAAATGAATTTATTCTAATAATCTCACTGAGACAAGAAGCTACTCTAAGTCTTAATCCTTCACAAGGACTCTCCAAGAATATTGGATGAATCAAAGCAAGAATTGTTGGTTCGAGTGCCAAATTTAGGACCCTCAAATTTAATTGGCTTACTTTAGAAAGATGTGATTCTAGCTTCTCCAAATTAGGGAAATTTTTTGAGGTCATCCTTAGGTTCTTCAAATCAGATCCAAGTGCAAAGAGACAGTTCCCTACCACCAATTATTTTTGCAAATCCCTTATCTTCTCTAGATCTAGGAGGGCATTTGTCCCCTTTGAAAAGGATTTGTTTTTTGGTTTTCCTCTTTGATCCAAGGATGCATTGCAGCTCCAAGCACCCTGTGCAAGTGACTTTTCAAACTGTAGCTCGTACTGAAGTCTTTATAAGTCATTAAAGCTTTTTCTAATATTTTCAAAAGTCTCCTCAAATCCTATGATTTTGCAGCAAGGGTGACAATGTTGTAGATAATCTGACTCAATCTATACTCATATAACACACTTAGACTATGCCTGTACAATGCACATAAAAATACAAGGCTACTATAACATATGAATATAGTTTTAAACCATCTCACATTGCTCAGAACAATACGCTACCCCAATAGATAAATCTATCTTTGACAAATATTTTAGTCTATTTAAAATAAATTGGGCTCTAGAAAAATTATTTTTTCAGAACAGGATGAATTCATCCTAGCAAAGCAATCTAAACAATCTCAGGTGAGAAAAATGTTACCCGAGATGCAAGGAAATGATCTCTCCTCAAGCTCTTCATTGACTCTGGAAACTCTACAACTGTTGGATCGAAGTAACCCTTGTTTTAGCCTCAAAAAGTGCTTAGAAAATTCTTCCAAATTAATATTGGGATCTCTACCACAAACCCAGAAAAACCAAGAAATTATTTTGGAAAATTATATTGATCACTCGAGACCAAAAATTTAAGCTTACTCCTTCCGCACTAGCTGCAAAATAATTTTGTATGTTTGGGGCACCAAAACTCCCCCAAAAAATATAAAAAATTAGGAGTTGGCTTGTTGACCCAGAACCTAGAAATGCTCTGGGATAATTCTGACCTCCCGAAATTACTGAAAATTGGTGCAATTACTAGTTGAATAATAAAATGTATTATTGAAACAAAATTGATATTTTTTGCCTGAATACTACCTGGAAAATTATGCAAATTTAACCATGATCTCCTCTCATAAAACCCAGAAAAAAAATTGAGAAAAATACTGGGAAAACTCTAGTTGATCTAGAAAATCCTCAATTTAGTGTGAGTTCCCTAGTCTTCCCAACTATGCATACTGCTCCACAATGTTCCAACTCTACAATCCTAAAAATTCACTCAATTTCACCAGCTCAAATGAGAGAAATATCGTAAATAAATTAGGCTCCAAAAAATAAGGTTAGCCCAACAATTTCTTTCGGCCCAGCAATATAAATGTGGCCTAGCAAAATGATCTTCGACAGCAATTATGCACCAAATATTGCAATGGGTTGGCCAAAAAACCCACATATGATACTCATAAAATTCTCAAAATATACTCCTATACTCCTCAAGCCAATCCAACCAAGACCCAGAAATTCTTTGGCCAAATCACATCCTTCAAAGTTGACCCGAATAAGCTGTACACTCTCTGAGTAGCAGATGAATATGTTTTCTACATAATGATGAATGAATTATTCAAAAACCCTCCAAATGTGTAGCAATTAATTCCTCCTACACTTCCTCAAAAGAATAGTCTCAAATGGTTGAGACATTCCTCCACAATTAGGTTCAACTCTCCTCCTCTGCGCTAGACCAGAGACTGCCACGTTGCTCAAGAAATAGAATGTTAATCTCAACCTTAGAGGTTTTTCTATAGCTCTTGTAAGAAAATGAACCTTGTAACCAATAAAAAACACAAGAACTCAACTACGTCCTCGAATAATGTCTCAAAATAATAAAACCATAGATCTTCCTCTGAAATTTAGCTTCAATAAAATCCTTGAATTTGGCTTTTTCGGTAATTTGGAAAGTAAAACTTTAGGTTGGAAATATCACCACCTCTAATACCACTATAATATCCAAAATGGGATATTTCGAAAATTTTCGCAGAAAATAATTTAACCCAACATCATGTCGTACAATCAGCGTTTATTTACAGAAGATTTCCATGTAAAATAAGAGATATAAAGTTTATGCAATTCCATAACACTATGATGCAATAAATAATATAAGATTTATTATAACATAAAATGGGGTTTACATGCACATAAGATAAATATATAACATAAATGAGATATAATCCGGCCTCATTGATCTACTACACTGCTAGAGTGCGTTGGCCTCCAAAACTGAAATGTTGCGCTCTCCCTCCAACAACAATTGCCACTGAATCTAGAGAAACCAATGAAGCACCAATTGAATATCTGAGTGATCCTCACTCCAATATCTCTGAAGCTCTGTGAAAATCCTAAATGAAGTCTCCTCAAAGAGATTTGGGTTTTCATCCAACACTCGACAATACACCTGAGGGGTTCCGTCCTGGGGTTACCGATGGAGTAGAGAACCAGGTTCTCAACCTCAAATAAAAGGAAATATGTAAAATCCAATATATTCCTCAATCACCTCCTCCTCTTCTTTATATAGATCTCATGGATCCTTGTAGAGCCATATTTTATTATTATTTTAATCATGGAGCACTTTTCCCTCTTATTTTCCAATTAAAATATTCCTTTCTAATGTAGGAAAGAGTAAATCGGATACCATGTCTCCTTAGGTCATTGAAACTCATGTCCAACCATCCAATCATGTAGGTATTCTCGTCTCGGTTCCAACGAGCTATTACACTAAGGTTTTCTAATATGTATTCCTCCCGAAATGCTACCTTGAGCGTAATTAATCGAGTTATGCCCAAAAATAACTCAATTTTTTGAAAGTTTTTGGAATGCACTGGAATGAAAATAAAAATGTATGGATGATGAAATATATCAAGTGAATGCCATTGGTCCTCATAGAAATTCCTCAAAACTTCTCCAAAAATCCCCTGGGTCCACTGATGACACCAACCTGTATTTCTGACCCGTCTGCTCCCAACTCTGGAAGTCCATCGTAACACTGTCATAGGTGATAACAAAAAAAAAGGAATATTACATGTAAAAATGAAAAGTAAGCCACTCTCAAGCATTTTTTTTCTCATATTTTAGGCTTTTGAAGAAAGGAAAACATCTTCAAGGATTCTCAAGCATAGTTTCCCATGTTTCAAGCTTGTGTAAAATGAAACCATTCGTACCTCTTGTGATTTCCATTTTATAAACATGTTTTTGTAAGATGAGCCTTCATTTTTTATTCCATTATCACCATGTGCCTAGTCGATTATACACATTCACTTGGTTGTTTTACCCTTTCCCAAGGAACTGCTATGATGAGTGGTCTTCTTTTCCACCCTCTTGACCTTTACATGTTTTTAGCAGTTCCACGATGAATGGAACTAGCCCCTACCCATTATACATTTTTTCCTCTAGGTGGAGCCATCTTTCAGCCCTTTTCTGACTATTCAAACATGAAAATATCATCGAGCACTTGTCACTTCGAGGTCGTCAAAATAAATTAATTGTTGTCTACCCAATATAAGTTTAGCTCTTTTTCGAGACTGAGATAGACTAATTAAAAAAAAGGAATACCTTAGTTGAACATGACTAAGAGGTTCTCTTGGATATTTTTTTCTACCTTTTTGAATTTGAGGGACTATCTACCAAAATGGACCATTTGGAGTTTTATTTTCCACTCGTTTTTTGAAATACCTAAACATGAAAAATATGTTTAGTTACACCTCTGTCAGACTCGTGAAAGTTAAACAACGAAGGACTTATCGCTATGACGAGACCAAGCTACTCCTTCCTAGGGCTCATTAAACTTACTGGGATGGATTCATATGAAGGATGAACTTATACTCTAACCACATGGTATCCTCTTCAAGATTGCTATAAAAAATAAAGAGGTACACACTAGAAATAGTGGGGAAAAATAGAAGTAAACATGTCTTGTATTCCATATTAAAGGAAACATGTCTCTCTTAAACATGACACTTGTCTCCATTTCATGTCGGGTTTGAGATATCCTCTCTCTATCATTTTCCTTTATGGGTTTGGAAAATCCATTTGCCTCTTGTTCGATCACCTTTTGTTGTCATCATGACCTCTGATCCCATTTTGAGTCAAATGATTCCAAGCTTCAGAGTCATCTCACCAATATGTTCAAGATAAGTCCTATAGAAATTATAAAAACAATATGTATATAAATGGATTCAATCCGATCATGCAATGTTATAAAGCAAGATAATGAATCCTTCTAACAACTGATTTGCAGAAATTAAACACGATCACATAATCACGCCAAGTAAAAGAAACAAGAAAATAAATACACAACACAGATAATTTTTCTGGGGAAATCTTGCCCCTTAAAATCCCTCTATCTTCTACTGTATATTCAACCAAGGAATCATGAAACAATAGTGTCCAATCTTCTCACAAGAGTCTCTTTCACTCTTACCACTGTCTCACACTAATCTAGGAAAAATTGGACCAACACTTAGCCAATTCTCAGTCTGTCTTCATCCTGCCTTGCTCATGCAATCCATGTGGAATGCAATCTCTATTCTTTAGGAATTTTAGCCTTCCTTGGTTGTGTTGACTATCATGGTCATCCTATGGTGTTTTAACTACATTTGGATAATTTTCTAAAAATACAATTGATAGTTAACATCCCTTTAACCTCTCTCTTAATTGGGTCTTCATCAGAACTGAAATGCATGCAGCTATTAAAAGTAAATCATCAGTCACTTGAAAAATCACTACATTTGAATCAAATCTGATTTAATTTACTTGACCTCTGACTAGTGCAACAATCATTTACAACTAGTTAGACTGAATTTAACTCACCTAGATTGAGTTAATTGATTTCTCATGCATTAAAGTAATGCACTAAATCCATATTTAACTCTAATACAATTAGAATCACTCTGCATGCCTCAAAAACACCCCTCAACTCGAAATTAATGAGCTAATTGAGTCTATCACACTCAATTAACTATTGCAAGTGACTATGAGATAAGATTACAATTTATTTTCCAATTTAATTAATGGAAAATTAAATTAGACAGACTCATGATTCGCTAGGAACCATCACTGTGTGACTATCACTTGGACCCATCACTGTGTGACTATCGCTTCGATCCATCACTATGGGACTTGTGATCCTACACTAGTGTGTGTGTCATAATGTTGTTTCTGGATGCGAATTTCACTGTTTCTTGTTGCAAAATTGAACACTCCCTCTCAACAATAAAGGAATCAATATGAACTGATCTGGTACCTTTAGAATGTTCTTTCATGTGCACATGAAACTCTTGAATGCAACCTTCACTAGTGTTTTTCTAGCATGCAACACGTCTCTAGTGTTGTTCACACATGCAACTCTTGCATGCAACACTTTTGAAATTGAATAGTCAACAAACAACTGAATCAATATAATGCATATGTCATCAAAGTATTCCTTGACCATTTAACACACGATACATATTCATCATATTTTTTTCGTATTGTTGACATTTGCATCCATGCACTCTGCACTACTACCAACTTTGATCTGCACTCCAATATCTCACACCTGTCACTCTGACTTCTGTCTTCCTAACATCTGACTGCATCAATCTAACTGATTCTTCCTGCTACTTCTATACTATGGGCTCTTCATAGCCAAGTTCGATCCATGAGACACATCATATCAATGAGTCCTACACAAATCTCTTCATGGTATTAATTCTTCACATCGCCCCACCTCTCACCTAGAGGTATAGTTGCATGTTGTTAGGTCCCTATATTACTAGTATAGTCCCTTATTGTTGTTAGTGTAATCCCCTTATTGTTATTATTGTACCCTTGAAACCCCCATTTTTTTATTATTGTGCCCTTAAATTATTATTGTTAGGTCGGCTAGGATTACATTGTGGCCCACTAGGATTACATTATGGCCCCATGGACTCCTATATATAGAAAGAAGGTTTTGTAAATTGTATCATCGAAGAATTGTTCATTTATGTAATGTATTGGAGGTTTCCCCCTCGAAGTGGCTTATTTCTAAGGCGTTGATATCTCTTTTCTTCTATTTTTGGAGCTGGTTACACAACATTTGGTATCAGAGCTTTGGGATTCTAGGGTTTCGCTGCTCCAAACAGGTCATCGTGGCATTTTCGCTATAACTTTTTTTCTACGAAGCTTCAGAAGCTGAAATTTCTAGGGTGCGAAGCTGAAATCTTGAGGAAGGTTGTCTAAAACTTTCAGATCTTGGTTCGCAATATTTGAGGAGTTATCATCTGTGGAAGTTAGGTATTTTTTCAGGCTCATAAACAGGTCATCGTGGCAATTGCGCTATAAATTTTTTTGTACGAATTTTCAGAGTCTGAAATTCATATGGTGCGAAGATGAAATCCTGAGGAAATTCTTCAAAAAATTTCAGAGCTTGGTTCGCAATATTTTTGGAGATATGATCTGTGGAAGGTAGTGCTTTTTCAGGCTCCTGAATTTCATCTCAAAGAGGTGATCGTGGGAAAAGTTCAATAACTCTCTCTCTGGGCAGTGGATTTGAGTGCCGTAAAAATTGGTCGCAAGTACACAGACTGTGGTTTCTTGGCTATCAATTTCATAGACAAAGGAAAAAACAGTGACACGTGGCAAGTCGTACAAGTTCGCTCTACTGAACCAGTCCAGAATTAGGTCATTGTGGGAGATTGGACACAAATTTGTCTTGGAGAATCCAAATCAGGTCAGACCTATGGTATTTGCAAGAATATTTAGAGGGCTACTATAGGGGTTAATTTCAGGTATTGAATATTTTCAATTACAGAGATAATCCAATTTCAATATCGAGCTCCTCAAAAGCAAGAAAAAGGTGTGTATTTTTTTTTTTCTGAATTACATAAGTCTTGTTTGAAGAATCAATTTGAATTGATTCCAAGGGCATATCAGTATTGGGTTTTAAAATATGCCTCGTAAATATAATTCAACACCCATTAAGCCTTCAGAAGGGTCTACTATGACTCATGAAGATGAAGAATTGCAACATGATTTATAAAAATTACAAGAGCAAGTGCAAGAAATTTCACTCTCGCAAAGAGAAACAAAAAATGAAATGGAAGTTTTGAAGAAAGGCATGGAAGAGAAGATGGATGGAGAGGAAGCTAAGATGGATGGCATGGAAGCTGCCATGGAAGCTAAGATGGAAAACATGAAGAATGATCTAAAAACAGACATCGAAGGTTTGACAAAGTTGATACAAGAAATGTTTCCTAATGGTGAAAAGATAGTAGAAGAACCTCATGATGAGAACAAAATCAATATTAATCGTGATTTCATAAACTCTAATGTTGGCGGGAAGAACCACCATATTCCAAAAATGGATATGAGGAAGTTTGATGGAAAGGATCCTGTAACATGGATACTACAGATGGAGCAATACTTTGATCTCCATAATGTGCAAAACACACAAAAGGTACGCATTGCAACTTTACATTTAGAACAAAATACATTTGTATGGTATCGATGGCTTTGCTCCCATAAAAAAATTGTCACTTGGTCAATTTTTACGAAAGAAATGATAGCACATTATGAGGATACAAAGAGCAACACCTTCTTTAGCCAATTGATAAATCTCAAACAAAAGGGTTTAGTGGGGCAACACATTGAGGAATTCCAAAAATTGAATATAAGGGTAACTGATATTCCAGAGGAACACAGGATTGATCTCTTCATAGGCACTTTAAGGGATAACATACAACATGAAGTTCACGTTTTGGAACCTGATTCATTAGAAAAGACATTCAGGTTGGCAAGAAAAGTTGAATGTAAAATTATGGCGACAAGGAAGCCTACCACTCAATTCTATAAAGAAGGAAGTATTGCTACACCTAGATTTCCACAACCTACAAGGTTAACACCACAACAATTGGAAGAAAAACGAGCAAAAAGGCTTTGCTACAGTTGCGATAGCAAATACACTAAGGGTCATAAGTGTTCTGAGAAGAAATTATTCTACATAGATTGTGAAGAGGAAGAAGAAAATGAACAAGAAGAGGATATACACCTGGAACCAGCCCTAGAAGAGGAAGAAATGAATCCGACCATATCGTGTAATGCACTAGAAGGAATTACCACTCCTCAAACTCTCAAGTTACAAGGACAAATCAAGAAGAAAAAGGTAACAATGTTGATTGATTTAGGTAGCACCCATAATTTTATTCATTGTAAGGTAGCAAAGGAATTAAATTGTTTCCTATACCCAGCACCAGAATTTCAAGTGATGGTTGCAAATGGAGGAACTATAAATTTCTCTGGAAAATGCCATAATATCAAGCTAACCATGTGTGAATATGTATTGACTAGTCCAATGCTTTCCATTCCTATGGGAGGTGTTGATGTTGTACTAGGAGTACAATGGTTACAATATTTGGGGACAATAGCTTTTAATTTTCAAGAACTTCTCTTGAAATTTTTTTTTCGGAAGGAAAACAAACCGAATTACGGGGTATTGCAGGGAAGTCGAGAAAGATAATAAGCTCTAATGTCATGACAAAACTTCTGAAGAAAGAACAACGAGGTGTAATTGCACAATTATGCTCACTAGAAGTTCCCACATCAAAATCATCTATTTATCCATATCTCCAAAAAGTCTTGGACAATCATTCCAAGGTGTTTGATACTCCCAAATGACTCCCACCTATTCGCGATCATGATCATGCTATTCATTTGGTTCCAAGAAGTTTTCCTCCAAACATCATGCCTTACAGATATCCTTATGTCCAAAAGAGCGAAATTGAACGTATGATTGCAGAAATGTTAGAGGCCGGTATAATTCAACCTAGTCAAAGTTCTTTCTCTGCTCCAGTAGTATTGGTGCACAAGAAGGATGGATCATGGCGCATGTGTCCGGATTATAGGGAGCTCAATAAGCTCACTATTAAAGACAAATCATCATACTTGTGATTTCGATGAATTATTGGATGAATTACATGGAGGAATTTATTTTTACCAAGTTGGATCTTCGTTCAGATATCATCAAATTAGAATGAAGACCGAATATATTCCAAAAACTACATTTCTAACTCATGAGGGTCATTATGATTTTTTGGTCATGCCTTTTGGCCTTACCAATGCACCTTCTACATTTCAAGGGTTGATGAATTCCATTTTCAAGCCCTTCCTTAGAAAATTTGTGCTAGTATTTTTTGATGATATACTAATCTACAACAGGTCTTGGAAGGATCATGTTGAACATGTTGACAGGGTGCTCAAACTATTGCAGGAGAAAAAATTATATGTAAAAACATCGAAATGTTTCTTTGGAGTACAAGAGGTGGAATATCTGGGCCACATTGTATCTCACGTGGGTGTTAAGGTAGACCCTAACAAAATTAAAGCCCTTAAGGAATGGAAAGTCCCCACATTATAAAAGCAAGCTTGCGAGGATTGATCAAGCTATTGGTGGTATTATCACAAGTTTGTTAAGAATTATGGGAGAATAGCAAGACTCTAACAACATTATTGAAGAAAGATGCATTTTCATGGACTCCCGAAGCAACTAAGGCCTTTGAAAAATATCCCCCCGGAAATGCCTAGCACTGCCTTCTTCACTTAGCTACGCCAGACTTCACAAAAACCTTTATTGTGGAATGTGATGCCTTAGGAAATGGAATTGGTGTTGTTTTAATGCAAGAAGGAAGACCCATTACTTTTTAAAGTCATCCAATCAAAGGAAAGTATTTACAGAAAGCTATTTACGAGAAGGAAATGCTAGCAATACTGCATGCACTAAATAAATGGCGAAATTACCTAATGGGAAGACGCTTCAAGGTAAAAACTGATCATGATAGTCTTAAAAACTTTTTGGAACAAAGAATATCTTCATAAGAGCAGCAAAAATGGGTCACAAAGATGTTGGGTTATGACTTTGAAATAATCTACAAAAAAGGGAAGCTAAATGTTGTTGTAGATGCACTCTCAATAAAGAATGAAGAGGTGGAAGCATTTCTTTGTGCCATTTCTATTATCCAACCAGATTGTATAACCGAAGAAAGAGATGAATGGAAGAAGGACAAAGATGTATGGACACTCATTGAAAATTTGCAACAAGATCCTAGTACATCCGATACATTTAGTTGGAAAAATGATTCCTTATGGTACAAAGATCGCTTATATCTTTGTAAGAAGTCCCAACTAAAACAAAAGATTCTTCTAGAATTTCACACTTCTCCTTTGGGAGGACACTCAGGATTTTTAAAAACTTACCACACGGTGAAGAAAGATTTTTTTTGGGATGGCCTTCAATCTCATATTCAAAATTTTGTGGCCGAATGTTTGGTTTTCCAGCAAAATAAAGTTGAGACAATTAAGACCCCGGGTCTTCTAAAACCTTTATCCATTCCAAGTCAACACTGGGAGGAGATTTCAATGGATTTTATCACAGGTTTACCTAAGTCCAAAGGAAAGAGTGTCATCATGGTGGTAGTTGATAGACTTACCAAGTATGCACACTTTTGTGCATTATCTCATCCATTTAAAGCAAGTACAGTTGCTACTACATTTATGGACAAAATTGAAAAGCTACATGGAATCCCAAGGGTCATTGTGAGCAACAGAGATCCTATTTTTACTGGAAATTTTTGGGCAGAGTTATTTTCTTGTTTGGATACTCAATTAGCTCATAGCTCATCTTATCACCCTCAATCCGGTGGTCAAACTGAGATAGTGAATAAATGTTTGGAAGGATATCTTTGTTGCTTTGTATCTAATAAAAAAACACAATGGGTCAAGTGGTTGCCTCTCACTGAATGGTGGTATAACACTTCCTTCCATATTGCAGCAAAAATGACCCCATTTATGGCACTTTATGGATATCATCCACCATCCATCACATCATCTTTAAGGGAAAATTCAAACGATCAAGCAGTGGAAGATCACATCGAGCATCAAGAAGAAGTTCTCCAACTCTTAAAGGATAACCCGAATTTGGCACAAAATCGAATGAAACAAATGTGCGCATCAACATCGTAGTGAGAGAAGTTTTGATGTAGGAGACTGGGTATTTTTACAACTAAAACCATACAAAAAAATGTCCCTCGAGCAAGCTAAGAAGGATAATAAATTATCGCCAAAGTAATATGATCATTTTAAGGTGTTGAAAAAGATAGGTACTATGGCATACAAATTGGAGCTTTCTTATTCTTCGCGAGTGCATCCAGCTTTCCATGTTTCATGCTTAAAGAAGGCTATAAGTGAAAAAATTGTAGTTCAAACAATATTCCCAAAACTTGATGAGGAAGGAAAAATCATATTGGAACCTGAAGCAGTCACAGAAACAAGAACATGACAGCTACGTAATCGATCAATTTTAGAGTATCTCATCAAGTGGAAGAACTTACCCATCGAAGATTCTACATGGGAGGATGAGAATTTTATACGTAAGCACCTGCAGCTACTGAAGCATTGAGGACAACACTTGTTTGAAGGAGAGGGGTATGTTAGGTCCCTATATTAATAGTGTAGTCCCTTATTATGTTAGTGTAGCCCCCCTTATTGTTATTGTTGTACCCCTGTAACCCCAATATTGTTATTATTGTGCCCTTAAATTATTATTGTTAGGTCGGCTAAGATTACATTGTGGCCCACTAGGATTACATTATGGCCCCATGGACTCCTATATATAGAAAGGAAGGTTTTGTAAATTGTATCATCCAAGAATTGTTCATTTATGTAATGTATTGGAGGCTTCCCCCTCGAAGTGGCTCTTTTATAAGGCTTTTATATCTATTTTCTTCTCTTTTTGGAGCTGGTTACACAACACATGTACTCCCTCTACCCATCTCGCTCAAAATTTCCCCCTCTTGAAGGTCTATGCATGAGTGGTTTTTTTCCAGTCCATGATCCTCCTCATGTGGCCGCTCAACATATTGAGGTTCATCCTTTGGAACCAAGAGTTCCTCATCTGCATGAAAATAAGGCTCCCTCTCAAGGTAAAATCACATGTCTTTCTCATACTTCCCCATGGTACATCCCTTTCATGTGTCTATCTTCACAAGAGTATCCTTTGAAACCCATGTAGAAATTTGTTGCATGACCTTCAAGGCATCGTGGTGTAGATGGCCCAATATCCTGTACCATAACTCACCCTAATCCAAAATCACCACTTTGTATTCCCTACCCATCAATGTTCTGTAGCCATCTACATCAAGTGTGTATAGATTTTTCACACGAATCCCAATCTTCTTGGCTTGTCCTGTGGATTTGTGTCAAAATAATTCTTTCCCTTCACTAAAAACCACATCATAACATCTATCCTCCAACATTTCAACTGAAACTACATTTTTTTTCAAGCCTAGTGTCTGCTCAACTTAGTATTACTAAATTGAGGTCATAAATTGTCAACCAGGGTTAGTAAACTATTGAAGTGAAGTGCACTATATGTGCCTAGGTATCTGTTTCTCACTACGTTGTGTTTAGTGTTTTTCCAATGTTTTTGGTTTTGTGTTTTTATTCTAAGAGAGAAAAGAACTAATTTTTGGAAAAGAGAAGTTGTTGGTCACACTAAAACACAGTAAAACCTATTCTAAATTATGTATGGCTCTTGAGAACATAAAATGCAATACTTTAACAAGAAGAATAACTCAGAGCAAGAACTCAATAACTCACAACATGAACTCAATAACTCATAACATGAACTCAGTCCCATTCATTCATTAGAAATATGTTGGAATAGCTTGAGAAAAGGATAAGTTAGTGCCATGAGGCTCTTCTAAGTAAACAACCACCTATAAGATCACAGAGAAAATCTTATCCATGGCTAGAAATTTGTTGGAACATATTTGGAAAAGATAGTCTACAACACAGTGAGGAATTCTACTCTAAATTAACCTATGACACTGGAATTGATCCATTCTGCAACTTAAATTGTCACTACTAAGCCTTATTCGGAAATTAGAAGTCCTTTGGAATAGTTTTGGTAAAAAGGCTATTTGCACAATTATAAGAGATTGCAGAACAGTCAAGGCCTTGAATTGATATCACTAATTCTAGTCCATATGATGATGTATTGGAAGAGATTAATAACGAGAGTAGTTTGTAAATAATGAAGGCCTTGAAATCTAATGGAACAAAACTAGCATACAACTGACTAATTAAACTAACAATACAATGGATAAAACTGAACTAAAACGCAATCATTCAAACTTGAAATACAGTGACCACAACTATACTAGAATGCCATTATCCTATCTTGAAATACAGTGAACAGAATCTGAGCTAGAGTGCCATTAATCTAACTTGAAATACAGTAAACAGAAAATGAACTAGTGCACCATTAATCTCCTGAGTACTACAACTACACTTATAATGCAACTAATCACTGAAATGTTCCAGCTCTGTCTCATTTTGGGTTAGTGGTATTTTGGAATAATTCATAGAATAGGACTGGCTGTAACATGTGATGTAAATGAGCATAAAAACATAAAGTTCAACAAAACGCAGTAAGCTCTGAAACACCACAGCTATGTCTCATCCATAGTTAGTGATATTTTGGAAGAGATTAATAAGAACAAGACTAGCTGTAACAACTGATGTAATTGAGCACAAAAACATAAAGTTCAAAGAAATTCAACTAACTCCTAAAATACTACAGTTATACCTCATTCAATATTAGTGATATTTTGGAATAATTTGTAAGAACAAGACTAAACTATAGCATCCAATGCAAGTAAAGATAAAACACAAAGTTCAGAAAATTGCTTAAACTAGGAATGCAACAAGGCTAAGTTACTTATCTAAGCAATGTGCAAAAAGCTTCTCGGGCAGTAGGGGCCCTCTACCTCTGGATCAGCATACAAATATCCTCAATATTTCCTCATATCTTGAAATAAAGAGATGCTTCTTTCATTAAAGGAAAAGTATTTCAAAAACAGAGTATCATGGTTTTATGAGATCTAGCAACCAAACATAAATCTAGCTAGTTGTTTCTCGGTCTCCCGAGTCATTCTTATAAGAAAATTACATAACTGCCCTTGAGATAAAATATGAATAAATGTCTTTCCCAACTAAAATCGAATTAGAACTCTGGTGGTGGTCTCGTACTACGATTAAAGACATCTGTACAGTCCTTGTCCTATTAGAAGTCTATCTCCTAGTTTTGGTTTCCCACTTGCATAACCACCTGTAGAATTCTGCTCAGACTTCGTAGGGAGAAAGGAATGATGTGGATGAAGTCTGGAATTCACCCATATGTGTTTTTCTTTGAGGTGACACCTAGAACCTGTGAAAACATGAAGACAGCTGCGGAATCGGAAACTAGCTACAGAATGGCTGCATTCTATAGCTAAATCTAGTAAAAAATTACTACAACAACAAAATCATGAAAGTGTAGCAAGTTAGTCATTATATACATTATTAAAGCAAATTTAATTAATACTATTGATAATTTAGGCCTGTAATTGATAAGGAACAAAGGAAATGAAGTGAAATGTGGTGGAAGAAAATGACATCTTTGGGGCTCAACATGCCCCTACTGCAAAGTTTTTTCATGTCCTAATGCAATCAACCCATATATTCTGAGACTTCTGGTAGGAAATCTAGGCTCCTTCTTCTGCTTTTCCTGATATTTAATGGCCTCCTAGGCTTCTTTATGACCAACTTGAATCTCAAATTTATAAGTGCCCTGCTCAACCTTTTTTTTTCTTCTTCAATCTCTCACTAGCCTTGTACAACTTTTCCATTTGCAGAGAAAGAGTTGTATTCATATCACTGTTTAGCTTAACCTTCTCCCTTAAAATGTCATTGTCATTCTTTATATGCCTATTGAGTACTTATAACTCATATTTGTCTCTTCTTAGTACATCAATTGTAGATTTTGGTGGGCTAGGAGTTCTGTCTCTACTTTCTGAGGCTCTCTTCTCTAATGTCTCAATATAATTATAAATTTGTTGTTGAGCTGGGTCTATCTCTAGAGTTTCTTCATCAAGATTCTGTTCATATTGGTGCTTAGGTTATCTAGCATTCAATGTCTCTTCATCCTCAATGTTTATAATTTCCATTTGTTTAATCCTCATTTTCTTCAATATACCTCTAAGTCTATGGCTTCGTCTTGTTTGAGATGGTCCTTCACCTCTCTCCTTGGCATAAATTCTTATCATCTTCTCTCTTTTAAGTTGTTTCCTAATTTCATTCAATTTCTCAGAAATTATCTCTTCACTGTCCTCTTGTATAGACTTAGCAGTTTTAGTTTCAATAGCTTCGGAAATTTTCCTTCTCCTGCTTCTTCTTGTAGGCTTGCCTTCAGATGGGAGTTCCTTGGGTTATTCAAAGTGATTCCTTACTAGAAACTCATCCCAATTTTCTCCCACTTTTCTCAAATGATGTTCAATTAGGATTTTAACTAGGTTGTGGCGGTACAAAGTGGTTTCTAGGAATTGAACCCTCTTTTGTACATTAGAGGCCATTCTCTTCAGACTATGAAATAGGAAAAACGGTAAATTAATTTCTTCATCTAAGAAATGCATCATTTTCCGAATATGATAAACATAGAGGGTACCAAACCTTCCCTCAAAAGTTATAATTTTTTGCAAAATGAGCAACATATTCCACCATTTATTCTTCAGTGCTCAGCTAGGAATACCCTTCTTAAAAATGGAAACATCCATACCTAGTGTTTTAAGCATTTGCCTCCATGCCTTATTATGAGATTCCCTATTTTTGAACCACTGTTCTCCTTGCCTGGGTAATTCCATTGCTTATGCAATGAAAGCCTCTGTGATAGTGAATTTAATATCTCCTATTTCGACCTCTGCTCCATTGAAGGACCGTGCAAATGTTTTAGTTACCTCCTTATGAAAACCATTAAATTTTTCCAAGATTTGTAAACACCCAACCTGTTGTAGCATTTCTCTGATTTGTGGATAACCCTCCAAGTACTTGGCTCCAACTAGTTCGGTTCATACTATGAGACCCATAATTTATCTTTTCAACCTTCAATTTATTGCTCTTCTATCCACTATTAAAATGACTGTTAAAGAGTTGTTTTTTCCCCAAAGGTGTTGTTCTTTATTTATGCAGTAGGAATTAGCTGCGGAAGGATGATATGAAGAGATTATAGAACGAGTGAAATGTGGTGAGGGTGATTTACACGAGTTAATGAATTTAAGAACCATCATGGGAGAAAAGACCGTGGAACCGTTTCGTAAGAAATTCAAAATCATCACTGAATACTTCGGCTGGTGACGTGACTGATTAGGTCACTTCAGTACTTAACCGTTAATTTTTAAATGATGATTTGAAATGGCAGAGTGGAAGGGATTTTGTCCAAATTTTTTATGATAGGTTTAATAGGCATGATCAACACGAATAATTAAAACAACTTTTTGAATCATAAATGACCTAACTATACTATAACTTTCATATTCTGTCATCATAATAATTTTACAACTTTACCTTGACTTTCCTTTAAATTTTATTATTTTGGTATGCTTTTTCCTCCTTTGAAAATAATTAATTCTTCAGTCTTCATAATTCCTTTGATTTTTTCTTGTTGACATTGGTGTGCAGGGTCGATTTGCTGCTTGATAATTGTCTTCGGGATGTCTGGCTGCAGAATTTCTGACTAGCTGCAGAATGTACCTGTAGGAACTTTGAAACATGGAATGGAGTGTTGTATGAAATGGGTCATGAAATATGGTGGAATGGATCAGAAGTGAGGTAGAATGAAACATAAAAGTGGTTTGCAATTTATGATTTGTAACACTCAATCTGCAGAAAGAGATCAAATTTAGAAATCTGAGATGGAAATGAAATGGACCATGGAATGGAATGAATGAAGTATGGATGAATGAAATGAATGAAATATGAATGAAATGAGACATGGTGGAGTGAAACTTATGATTTTCTAATGATTGCTTGCAGAAAAAAAAAAACAAATATGAAAAGATAAAGTGTCAGAAGAATTCTGATTTTCACTTTATCTTTTCTGTATAAACATGAAAATCAATGATTAGTTTTCATGTTTATACTTTATTATTATTATTATTATTATTATGCTTTTGAATTTAGAAAACTCAACTAAGTTGATGAAGAAGAAACATTCTTCTTCATTAACTTCACATCACTATTTTCCTGGAATCTCTTGACAAATTCTTCTCTTGAAAGTGGCTTATGATACAACTTCAATCTATGACCATTTAAAATAAAAGTGACCTTTTATTCATCTATTGTCCTGATTTTGATTGCTCCATTGTCAAAAATTCTTATAATTTCATATGGACCAAGCCAATTTGTTTGGAATTTACCTTGAAAATCCTTGAACTTTGAATCAAACAAGAGAGCCTAGTCACCTTCTTTGAACTTCTTTTCCTTGATGTACTTATCATGCCATCTAGTCCTTTACTGTTGGACTATATTTGTTTTCTAAACTGCATCTTGTTTGATATCATCCAATTCATTAATTTTCTCCAATCTGTGCTTTTGTGCCTCTGTTAGATCAATTCCTAGTTGAACTGCCATTTTAAAAGTTTGAATCTGAACCTCTATGGGAAACAAACTTGTTTTCCATAAACAAGTTCATAGGGAGTATGAACTGTTGTGCTTCTCCATGTAGTTCTGCCCACAAAGCTTCAGGAAGCCTATCTACCCAATCTCTTCTATGTAAATGGATAGTCTTTGATAGGATCCCTTCAATGACTTTATTGGTAGATTCCACTTGACCATTTTCTTGTGGATGATAAGGAGTAGATTTTCAGTGTATGATTTTGTACCTCTCCATCATTTGTTCCATTAGATTTGATGTAAATTGAGCTCCTTGATCTATAACAATTTCCCTTGGGACACCAAAACGAGTAAAAATATCCTCAAAAAGAAAATTAACTACAGATGCTTCATTAGTAGAAAGTAATGGCTTGGATTCTTACCATTTGGTAACATAATCAGTGCAAACTAATATATATTTATTTTTCTTTGATGGAGGACTAATAGGTCCTACAAAATCTAAAGCCCATTTTTCAAAAGGTTCAATATGTACCTAAGGCTGCAATGGCATCTCACTTGAAGGAGAAGGTTTCCCTACCCTTTGGCAACTGTCACACCATTTGACATACTCTTTAGCATCTTTAGAAAGGGATGGCCAATAATATCCTAAATGAATGATCTTATAAGTTGTTCTTTTATCAGCAAAGTGTCTGCCACAAGGTTCATCATGACATGCCTTGAGGATCTCAGGCATCTCATCTTCCCGAACACATCTCCTAATGATAAAATCTGGACCTATTTTGTATAACTCATTAGCAACCCATGAATATTTTTCACTGTCATAAATGATCTTTCTTTTGTCTCTTTCATCAATTATTGAAGGAAATTTCCTTGAAACTAAATAATTAGCAATGTCAGCAAACCAAGGAGTTTGAGTATAAATTGCAAAAAGATATTCATCAGAGAATTGATCTTCAACTGGGGTATTGTCTTTGATGTTTTGGAGTCTAGATAGGAAATCAGCTACTGTGTTTTGTTTTCCAGGCCTATCTAGAATGGTAATGTTGAATTCTTGTAAAAGCAATAAACATCTTATGACTCTGCCATTAGTAATTGATTTGTTCATTAAGTATCTAATTGCAGAATGATCAGTGTGAACAAAAGTTTCATAGCCTGTTATATAGTGTCTAAATTTGTTTATGGCATGAACAACAACTAAAAATTCTTTTTCAGTTACAGTATAGTTTAACTCTGCAGGAGTCAAATTTTTACTGGTATAGTAGATGGCATAAGGAATCAGGTCTTTTTGTCCCAATACTGCTCCTAGAGCTGTATCAGAAGCATCTGTTGAGATATGAAAAGGTAACTTCCAGTTAGGTCCCCTTAAAATAGGTGCTTCAAAAATTTTTGTTTTCAGGGTTTCAAAGGCTAACTGGCAATCAAAATTCCATTTGAATTCACAATCTTTGGTAAGTAATTTGAAGAGTGGAGATGCTATCTTGGTGAAGTTTTCTATAAACCTCCGATAATATCCTGTAAATCCTAGAAAACTCCTAACATATTTTTGACAACTTGGAATAGATAAGTTAGAGATGAATTCAACTTTTGACTTATCAACTCTAATCCCATCCCCTGAAATGTGATGTCCTAAAACAATTCCTTCAGTAAACATCATAAAACACTTCTCATGACTAAGTGAAATATTTGCTTCTTTACATATTTTTAAAACTTTTTCCAAGTTTGTTAAGGCTTCTTCAAATGTGTTTCCATAAACTGTGAAATCATCCATATATACCTCTACACAATCATGTATTAGATCTGAAAAAATTCCTAGTACTACCCTTTGAAATGTTGCAGGTGCATTGCATAATCTAAATGGCAATAATCGGTAAGCATAGGTGTTATAGCATCATTTCTCACCTTCACATGATTCATGATTGCTTTGATGGTTTTGGGCACCCAGTCCTACATACTTGGACAAATTCACTTAAAAAGAGTGTAAAAATCCCCATACGCGACTATGCCCGTGATTTTCCGCGTGTATACGCGAGTCCAGCTAGACTTTTCCGCGTATGCCATTAAAATGATTAAAAAATATATAATTATTCCCTATTTTCAGGCTGGGTTGATGGTTACTCAGGTAGTTCAACCACCCCAACACGTGGCCAACTGTTTCCAACTGTTGGAACTACTTGGAGGGAGTATAAAAACCCCTCATGTGTATGGCCTAAGGGAGAGAGAGAATTATTGATATTATACTCTGTTGGTATTCCCTATCCAAGTCTGATTCCCCGTGCCTCCTGCAGTTTCCCAGTTCATTATAGGAAACCCTTGTTTCCTTGAGATGCTCATCCCCTTATATGTCATCTCGTATGCACTAGTTTGAAAGGAGTTTGAGCAAGGCAAGGGTTGGACGGATCCAGACGACGGTCTGCTCGAAGGCCGTGGAAGGACCAGGTGATCTCTCCACTCGTTACTTTTGTACATGCTATTTATAATACAGAAGTACCATGCTGTTCCTGAAATAAACGTGTTAGTGTATGCTTATATGTATGAGAATATTTGTTATACAAGCATTCCTTATGATTTATTTAATGTTTTATATGAATCTCACTGACATTTAGAGTAGATATATGCTGTACAACCAGTCCTTTGTGCTTGTTTCTTCTTGTCTTTTAGGTTAAGAAGGAAGGACGGTTGCTGGGGGTTTGAACCCTATGGGATCTTCTTCAACCATAGGACCTACGGGTAACTTTCTCATTCTACTCTATTTAGTTTTTCTGAACATGCATGGTTGTGTGAGTCTCTGTTAAGTAGCATGCCCCTGCTCTGTAGAGGTTTTAACCCAATGAACCTCTAGGGTGAAATTACCCGAAACAGAACTGGCGACTCCGCTGGGGATCACATTCTTGTGATTCTCCTGTTGGGTGGTTTCAGCTATTTGGTAGGATTCCAGCAGTTTTAAGTTTCATTTGCAGTCCAGTTTACTTTCTTGCAGTTAGTCTGAAGTCCTGGTGTCTTTTCCAGGCTTGTTCTTTTTGTTTTTTTCATTATTTACCTTTGCATACGCACTTTTTTCTGCACACAGTCGCGTATACACAAATTTTTGTCTAAAGGAACCCGCGTATATGCGAGTTTCCCTTAGCACAGTCGCGTATGCATGCTGGTTGCATAACTGTGAAGTAGCATATACCTAGGCAGATTTTGAAATTTTGAGTTTCTTGACTTTTTGGTCCTTTCTGGCTGTGGAGACCTGTTCCTACAGTGTCTCTGTACTCACTGGAGTGTGAAGGAAGTGGTTTCATGTCTGTTCTCTCTTTCATTTGATTGAAAACTAGTCTTTTTGGCAAAGTGTTGTTTCTGGTGCTGGCACTTCTGGATTGAGTTCCAAGATCGCTTTCTGAGCATTCTTGGCTGTTCTTCTTTATCAGAACAGAGAGCTTCTGCTCACTGACTCGCTCCTATATTTGTGTTGTGCTTCGCATTGCGATTTTTGCTTTGTTTTTTATTGGTTTTCTTGAGTTCCATAGGCTAGGTTTTGTTGCAACTTTCGAAGAGTTTTTCTAGCTTTATTGGAGTCTTTGTTTGCGACAAGTTTGCACTATTTGTCTAGGCTGAGTGGCTGAGTTTTCTGGTCTTCTGTTGCTCTTATTGGTCTTGCTATGAGTTAGCCTTATAAGGTTTGGGAGCATGGTTGGAGTTTGTGCTTGGAATTCGGTCTTGTTTGGTTTTGATTTTGATAGTTGTGCTTGGTCTTTTCAAGCTCTTTCTTTATAAAACAAAAAAGCTCAAAAAACATTTGCTTTGATTTTTGTTTTTTCATTTCAAAGGCTTAAAAACATTTTTACTTGTTATTTGCTTTTGTTGTTGCATTTTCATTTTTGTTTGCTATAACTTTTGAAGCTTTTGTGAGGTTTCTTGCTTTTATTTTTTAGCTTGATTGTGAGGAGGAGGTGTCATTTGATTTCTTCTTCTTGTTTTTAAGTGTTTTTGGTGTCCTCATTTTAAGAGTTCTTGATTTCGAGAATTAGCTTTCTGGACAACAAAAGATGAGTTAAAACTGAAGGACTTGTTGGGAATTTCACTTTGCTTTAAGAGATTTGCATCTTAGGATTTGCATGCTTGTAGTGATTTGCATTAGGTGCATTTAATCATTTAGTCAATTTCTTAGTTTTTTTGAGTGTGAGTTTTCTATTCGAAAAGAAAAATACAATTTTTAGTCTCGTAGAACCTGTATAGAGATTGCTCTTCATCGAAAGACAAAGAACTGCATTTTCATGTAGTTAAGTTTTTATTAATTTCTTTTGCGTCAAAAACACCATAAGTTTCATCTCCATATCCTTGTGACTTAATATAACAGCCCTTAAAATAAGCGATTTAATCTAAAATCAACTAGCAAGTTTTTCTAAGTGTCAATCACCAACTAGCTAGGTTGTAGGGCCTTGGAATAGGTGAGTGGAGAGTTAAATCTCCAAGGCCGCTCAAACAAACATAGAAGTTGATTAATTGAGCGAAATCCAACTCCGTGAGGTGGACTGGGAAAGCTCTCATCCGAGAGTCAAGCACGAGGGGAAGTGAAGGCTGAGAAGAGGGATACCCCCTCTCCGATTGGCTGAATCTGACCTCAAGACCGTTCTGCCTGGCTTCTGATACGAATTGGTGCCCATAGTTTCCACTCCTAGGTTCCACACAGGTGACTGCGGGGGGGAATACCCGTGGTACCTGAGGCAGACGTCGCATCACTTTCAGAAGTACTTCTGGGGGGTGCCCTTGCGAAGCTTGGGTGCTTGAGCCGGCAAAGGCTGTCATTTGGAGGTCGGCGTAACTGTTTCTGATACCTTCGCTAGTTGTTCTGGGCCCTAATCATCCCAGACTGCTTTCGGGAGGTCCTATATTTCACTTTCCTGTATTTTGGTGTCCGGTCCTCATCACCCGGAGCGGAAATACTTGGAGGCTGTTTGCTTGACTGTATCTCAGGGATTTTTATTTTAGTGAGTGCTCTTTGCTCCTAGCTTGCCTAGATTTTCACTTTTTTGAGTCTAATTTAAAAATCTATAAAAGTGGCTGATCAAGTGCCTCGTCGTTCGAGGAGAATCCGGGGGTTATCTCCCGAGAGTCCAGAGCCTTCTTCAAGAAGGCGTAGGAGTGATTTAGCAGGTGGTTACCACCCTGTGGCGTCTGACGCAGTGGAGAGAGATCCTCCATAAAGGGTCCTGGCGTCTTTGAACGATTCTCGGTGCTCGCCCCGAGAGAGCGTTCACTCACCTCGCAAATTTTATTTCCTCGTGTGCGATTTCGATTACAATATACCTCGAAAGCCTCCCGCTTGCTGTGTCCATCTTCCTCTTCTCGCGCATTATCCGGCTTCCATTTTTTCAAGACATCGCACCCGAGTCGTAGAGGACCGCCGCATCTTCCCATCATTCTTTTTATCTTTTTGATGGCCACGACCGGAACGCGCTTCTACCGTAAGTGCCGCAGTATTCACCGTCTGCTGCCAGGCACCATTGGCTCATCTTTGATTGCTTTGCGTCGGCTGTGCTTCACCCCCAGGTTCACCCAAGGACATGCTTCATTCGGTCCTCTGTTTTGTTTCCCTCAGTGGGAATCCTCTTTTTTTCTCTTTTTCTTCGCTATGTACCGGGATTCACGCCTGTTTAACATGGCTAGTGGATCAGCTTCGTTTCAGGGTTTCCCATTCAGGATTGGGAATATTCCTAGTTCCAATCCTTCTTTAGGGTTGTTTCCGTTTACGTACCAGACCCAGAGTTTCAACCCTTGGTCTGGGGGTCAAAGTTCGACTACTTTTACGGGATGGAATCCTGTCTTTACTACATCGGGGGCAGGGAATCAGTTTTACGTAGGTCATCAAGGGAATGCTTCTTTCCCTTCATCAAGTGCTTACGGCTCTTTCATTCAATGCTTGAAACCCTATCGTGGCCCTCTCCAATCAATACCACCCCCAACTGGTCTGGGCTTTGGTAACTCTGCGTTGGGAGGAGGTTCTTCTCCTTTTTCTACAAGTTCCTTCTGGCAACCTGGTGCCTCATCAAATCCAGGGTATTATTTTCAGAATGTTGGGAATCCATCCCATCAAGGATGGAATCCTCAAGTTCGCCGCGATTTTTCGGGCAACGTTAAACTGGCCTATTTGCCTTCTAAGTTGACTAATGACCCCATTCGTTATGGGCCTCGGTGGCCCTCCGGCCCCGACCAAAATTTCATATTCCAAAGCTTGAAGGTAAGAATGGAGAGATCCCATACCACATCACCACTTTCCACTTATGGTGTTCTTCGAACTCCCCGATCGATGATTTGATTAGGTTGAGATTATTTCAACGCACCCTAACTGGAAACACTGCCAAATGGTATATTGAGCTAACTGGGGGCAGTTTTGCTACATTTGGAGAACTGGTTGTCACATTTCTAAACCATTTTCAGTTGCCTGTCAGATATGAGGCTGGGACTGAACTCCTGGCTAATTTTAAGCAGGATGAGGCAACCCACATTTCTGATCACATTCAGGAATGGAGAAGAAGGAAGAGGCTTATTAAAGCTCATATTCTGTGAATTTTTCTAGTGGTTTTTGGACATCGTGTTTCGCATATTTCAAAAGATGCAACTTATCAGTATTTTTCTCGAGGGACAAAGCCATTTTTAGGGCCCAGCAGTTAGAACTGATCTATTCTCAGTCTGGGGTACTTTATAAGTATTTTCCCAATGCTCCTCGCTCCAAATTGGATTTATCAAAAACTAAACCTGGTCTGAATGGTGATGGGCTTGTCGGATCGGTCAGTAGTGGTGCAGCCAGCCTGCTTTCTCAACTGCAGCAGTTGTCTTTACAATCTACTCCTTCTGGTCAGGCTGTGCCTGCTGATTCATCACCTTCCCAGTATTTTGTTAGGTAAACATGACTCGGCGTAGATTCAATGTTGACTAGGGTAAATAGTAGTGGTTTTGGGGCACATGGTTTTGTGCACCCATGGTTTTCAGCCCATGGTATTGCATGTAATGGATCCTATAAAAGGCTGGGAATACTTCATTGTAATGTAGGCTTGGAGGTGAGCGGTGAAGTCTCACTTGGCCGGATTGGTCAGGGTTTTGACCAATGTTTAATGAAATTTCATTGGTTGGGTTTTTCCCCGGATTTGGGGTTTTCTCGGTTAAATATTTGTGTTAATGTTTATGATTTGTTGCTGGTTGTTTTTCATGATTATTATTCCTCTCGGTAAATTTATTATTTCTCCGATAAATTTCCAAAAAATGGTATCAGAGCCATATTTGGCTTCAGAGGGACGCTTTTGTAGCCAAGGGTTTTATTGGCTTGTGAATGGAGAAATAAATGCACCCTTTTGCAGATCTGGCCATACAGAGCATGGTGTTTCTAGGAAATAGGAAATATCCAATTGATTGATTCCATGGGGAATTCCATGGAGGGTTTCTCAATGGATAAAGAGAACAATGGTGCTACCACAACTCAGATCTGGCGACTTGCAGTGATAAGAAGTTGGTCCGAGAAATTCAGAGATGAGAGGATGTTTACACGTGGATTAATTAATTGATGAACCATGTATATGAAGAGAACTCCTAGAGGACTGGCGGTTACAGAGGCTGGTGACCCATGTAATCCGGTAGATGGGTTCTTTTTATATGGAAATTTATTTCATATGTACAAGGCAGTAACAATGAAAAACAAAAATTATTATTATTATAATGGAGTTAATTTATTACATGTAAATGGGCATTTTGCTGTAAGACTTGGTATGGCATGCATACCCCTGGGTAATCACTGATAAAGTTTGGGTTAGAAGTAGGTGATAGGGGGGATTTCAAGCTAATAATTACCCTGGATAAAAATGTTGAGGGGCGAAAGAGCTAGAGTGAGCGGGGTTGTCTCACTTAGCCGGTTTGGCTGGATTTAGTCAATAATCCCCAAGTCAATTTTAAGGGGGGAATTGTTAGGTAAACATGACTCGGGGTAGATTCAATGTTGACTAGTGTAAATAGTAGTGGTTTTGGGGCACATGGTTTTGTGCACCCATGGTTTTCAGCCCATGGTATTGCATGTAATGGATCCTATAAAAGGCTGGGAATACTTCATTGTAATGTAGGCTTGGAGGTGAGCGGTGAAGTCTCACTTGGCCGGATTGGTCAGGGTTTTGACCAATGTTTAATGAAATTTCATTGGTTTGTTTTTTCCCCGGATTTGGGGTTTTCTCGGTTAAATATTTGTGTTAATGTTTATGATTTGTTGCTGGTTGTTTTTCATGATTATTATTCCTCTCGGTAAATTTATTATTTCTCCGGTAAAGTTCCAACATATTTGTCCATAAATGTTGTCCAAGCTTCTGATCCCAAAGGAAATCAACAATCCGATGGGAAGAAGAAGGGACGAAATAACAAGAAGAAGGGCAAGAACGGGAAAGGCAATGCAAATAAAACCAACGAGCATGTTGGTGAGGGTCAAAAGGAGAAAAAGAAAGTGAATTTTCCATGCAAGCTTTGTGCTGGAGACCATCTCACACACCTTTGCCCTAAAATTCAGGATGCTCAGTGCTTATTAGCCCAGCAGGGTTCTTCTAGTTCCCAGGCTGTGTTAACTAACCCTTTTCCCCAAGGGCTGCAATTATTTGTTGGCGCAAACCAAAATCCTAGGGCTTCCTCTGGAGGCACTCAAGAGGGGGAAATTCCATCGAACATTTTTATGATGAGTGCTCACGCGGATATCGCTACGAAATCCCGTGATTATGGCGGAGAGGAATATTCGAAAGCTAAGGAAGTTCCTGATGCTACTGAGCCGCTTCACATTACGAAGCCAACTGTTGAGTCTATGCCTCGGATGCCCAAAGCATCTTCTAAGCGGTCAACGATTAATCCAAACGCGAGGGCTGCCCAACTACTCGATTGTAGAAGATCTGGCGCAAAGTCCTTGTGCTATGTCAGCTTTAGAGGTACTCCAGTCTTGTCCGGCTCAGCGCAGTGCTTTGCTCACTGCCATTGGGGCTATAGATCCAAAAAATTCTCTTCTAATTACATTTGATATGACTAATTTTAAAAAGAGACTCCCCCATCACATGGCTTTTCACATTAAATCGTCGTATCGAAAGAGAAATATCTTTCGAATGGTGGTGGATGAGGGTGCTTCCACATGCGTGATGTCTCTCACATGTTGGAAAACAATTGGATCTCCAAAAGCTATTCCATCTAGCACTGTCCTGACTGCGTTCGATGGTCATTCTCACAGACCCCATGGGATTGTCCCAGCTTTGCCCATCTGTGCTGGGGGAAAAACTGTTAAAATAGAGGTTGAGGTAGTAGATGCAGCCTTGGACTACAACCTTCTATTGGGGAGGAACTGGATTTATGAGATGGATGCCATTGCATCCTCATTATTTCGAATTGTATGTTTCCCCCACGAAGGGAGGATAGTTACGGTGGATCAACTGGAATGTCCTCCTGTAGACCTGGATGTGCCTTCTGACTCATCTATCCCTAAGTTGGATAATTCTAAGGCACCTGTTGAGAATCTAGGAGTTGGAATGTATTCTTCCATGATGGGTACTTTCGATCTTCCTCCTCCTACTATGCATATTAATGCTATTTCATCCTCCAAGGCTCCCCTTCTAAGAGAGTTCTTTCGAACTCATTATTTTTCGGACCCTTGGACCTTACCTTCCCCTACTACCACATTAGCGGAAGGTCAAGTGGGTGGAATGGCATTTCCAATTTATGCAGCTGAGATTGCATATCAGTCTGTTGTTGACACTACAGAATCTATCCCAGCTCCTCTTTCACCGGAAGAGTTGGATGGTGATGTGGCTCCGGCTTGGATGCTTAGTTCTTCTTCGGCCCAGGATTGCCTTGATACCACTCTTCCATCTGAAGAGGCAATCCTGGAAGCCATGAATGGTATAGATAGACCGTGGGATGATTTGCATCATCGGTCTTACTTCCTACCTGACTTGAACGAAGTTGAAACTAGTTTTCCAAGTCCTCAGTCTCCTGGACCTGTTCACCCAGTCTTGAGCCCTTTAGCACCAACACAGGTTTATGCTGAAGGGAACATGGCTGTGATCTCTCCTACTATCCCGGTGAACATCTCCAGGAATCCCAACATTGTCGAGAATGTCTTCATTGGAGCTGAATGTTCCCATGAAGAGATTCAAATCTATACCGAGCTCTTCAAAGAGTATAGGGATGTATTTGCTTGGTCTTATGAGGAAATGCCTGGCATAGACCCATCTATAGTCCAGCATGAGATCAAGACGTATGAAAACGCTAAGCCGGTCAGGCAAAAACTTCGTCCGGTTAATCCTAGGAAGGCAGCAGCTATCAAAGCTAAAGTTGAAAAGCTGCTTAAGGCGGGATTCATTTTCCCAGTTCCTCTGACTGAATGGGTTTCAAACCCCGTTCCGGTAGATAAAAAGCAAGGAACGATTCGAGTGTGCATCGATTTCAGAGACCTGAATAAGGCGTGTCCTAAAGATAATTACCCCACACCTTTCATTGATCAGATTATTGACAAGTGTGCTGGTAACGAGATTTTCTCCTTCATGGACGGTTTCTCTGGTTATAATCAAATTACTATCCGTCCAGAAGATCAACATAAGACCACATTTATTTGTCCCTGGGGTACGTTTGCATATAAGAAAATGCCTTTTGGTCTTAAAAATGCTGGAGCTACCTTTCAGCGGGCCATGTCTTACGCCTTCCACGACATCAAGAATATTATCGAGGCATACTTAGATGATCTAGCTGCTCATTCTCGAAAGAGGATGGATCATCCTGGTCACCTCCGGCAAATATTTGAAAGATGTCGTTTTTATAAGATTCGATTGAATCCGAACAAGTGCGTTTTCGCGGTTACATCCGGTCGGCTATTGGGATTCATTGTGTCTAGAGAAGGGATAAGGGTAGATCCCTTCAAGGTTGAGGCAATACTTCGGTTGCCTCCCCCGTCTTCCATCCGTCAGCTTCAAAGTCTCCAAGGAAAGTCTAATTTTCTTCGGAGGTTTATCGTCAATTATGCTGAGATTACAAAGGGATATATGAGATTGTTGAAGAAAGGAGTCCCTTTTCTTTGGGACGACTACGCTCAACGCTCATTCGATGCTTTGAAAAGGGCATTGACCTCTGCTCCTTTACTGAGTCCACCTGATTATAGCAGATATTTTCTTTTGTATCTGGCAACAACAGAATCTACCATCGGTATGGTTCTGGTTCAGGAAGATGATGCTCTTGCAGATCATGTTATTTACTACCTTAGTCGAGGACTGGTAGGACCTGAACTTCGATACACTCCGATAGAAAAATTAGCCTTAGCAGCAGTTCATGCTATGCAGCGACTCCGACATTACATTATTCTTCGCAAAACTTATGTCTTGGCAGCTGCCAATCCATTTCAGTTTGTCCTCAGCAGGCGAGTGATTGGGGGAAAATATAATAGATGGATTGTGATATTACAGGAATTTGATCTAGAGTTCATGTCTGCCAAATCCAAGAAGTCATTAGTCTTTGCGGAATTGATCTCCGAGTTGCCTTGTGGAGAGGAAATGATCTATGATGAGTCCTTTCCGGACGAACACTTGTTTCTAATCTCTCCACAATATCCTTGGTATGGGGATATCATTGTGTATCTCCAGACTGCGAGGTTTCCCTCTTCTTTTTCGAAAGATGAGCGTCGCAAGATGCGAAACTTAGCCAAGAATTATCTGATTATTGGTGATGCTTTGTACCGTCGAGGGGTTGATTCAATCCTAAGACGCTGCTTAACTTTCGAAGAAGCCGAGGCTGTGCTCAATGATTCTCACAGTGGAGCTTGTGGGGGTCATTTATCAGGGCTTGCTACAGCCCAAAAGATTTTGCATGCTGGCTACTTCTGGCCCTTGATTTTCAAAGATTGTATTGAATCGGTCAAGAAGTGTCATCCTTGTCAGGTGTATACTCGAAAAATGCACGCTCATCCAGCTCCGCTTTTTCCAGTCGTTACTGTCGGACCCTTTACAAAGTGGGGTATGGATTATACTACTTGTAACCCACCTTTGGAAAAAGGTCACAAGTACATTATCGTAGCAGTAGACTACTTTACGAAGTGGGTCGAGGCTATGCCTACTTTTGGGAACGATGGTGAGACTGCAGCTTTGTTCCTTTTCAACCAAGTTATCGCTCGTTTTGGTATACCTAGAGAGATTGTCACTGACCATGGAAGTCATTTTCAGAATAGTATGATGGTTGAGTTGGCTCTCAAATTGGGTTTCCGGCTAGAGAATTCATCTCCATATTATCCTCAGGCCAATGGGCAAGTGGAAGCCGTGAATAAATCCTTGAAGACACCCTTTAAAGGAAATTGATAAAATATAGATCCAACTAGTATATTATGTTGGTATCCTCGTGACTTCTGGCACATGGTGATCGTCAAAGGAAAATTTGAAAATTCAGTTTACTCCGTTTCAGCTAGTGCATGGGGTTGAATCCGTATTTCCTATTGAATGCGAGATTCCTTCTCTTAAATTAGCTGTTGAACTTCTTCCTGACACTTCTAGTCTGGCAGAACGACTTCTTCATCTGGAACATCTCGATGAGCAGCGTCGAGATGCCGCCACGATCAATGAAGCGCATAAAAGCCGAGTAAAAGTTCAGTACGATAAGGCGGCCAAGCCTAGGGTCTTTTCGGAAGGTGACCTTGTTTTGGTCTACGCCCAAGAAAAAGATGCCCTGGGGGCAGGAAAGTTTAGGTCTATGTGGTATGGCCCCTATATCGTTAAAAAATTCCTTAAGAAAGGAGCTTATACCTTGGTTGATTTCGAAGGGAACGTAGCTGTTTTGAGTTCCTAAACCCAAGTTCTTCATTTGGAAGAAGCATTGGCGTTCAGGTTTTCACCGGCATGTTGCTTTTGTATATAGTAGTTTTTTTCTTTGTACATATCTGGTTGATTTTCGATCTTTGATGAGTTGGTGATGTTTTTGATCTGCTTTGGCAGGTTGTGTCAGATGTCATGAGTCATTTTGGTTTCGCCGATGGTGCTAGTAGACACACCCGGAACTTAGCTTCCACGGCTTGGGTGCTTCATTATCCTTCCGGTCAGCTGTTGGTATCAAGAGGGGTCTGCATTGGTCCTGCTTCCAATAATGTAGCAGAATACACTGCAGTCATTCATCTACTCTCGGAGGCAATATCTTTGGGTGTTGATTCGTTGGTAGTTTTCTTGGACTCCTAGTTGGTGATGTCGCAGTTGAACAACACTTATCGAGTACGAGATCCTTTTTTATTATGATTGTTCTTGAAGGTACGTTTGTTACAAAAGTCATTTCAATTTTTAACATTCATTCATATTCCTCGAGCTGAAAATTGGTTTGCTGACTCATTAGCTAATCAAGCATTAGATTGGCACATTAATCATTCCATACAATAAATTTTTAATCATAAAAAACATCATACATTTGATACATTTATCACATCACATCAAATATCGCTGTATATATATCATCGGAGTGTCAAAAAACCTTACAAAATTTGGATCCATAATCCGTACAAAACTTTGGGCTATGTTCCATCATGTTTGGGCCTCAAAAAGAATATATCTGTCTAATACATAATATGTCTACTCGAGGTCCCTCGCTCAAGTCGTGTTCCTACAGAACGTAATCGCAAAGGGGCCACTTGCCGTGGAACAACTAACCTGGCCCTGGCATTTCACCACCCGCCCCCAGACGTGCTTCAGCAAGTCCTCCGCCTGCAGCCCACGGGGATTTACACGTCCCTCCACGACAGGTAAGTTTCTTCAGATGGTCTGAAGTCTCAACGAGTCCACCGTTCTCCTCGCCCCCGACGCGATGGCATGGGACATCCTCAGGACGAACTAGTCCAACATCTGAAACATGATCATTTTTAATTGTCAGTCATTATGAATCCAATCAAAAACATGTTTTTCATTTTTTCATACATATTTGAAAAAATCCAAAAAAATTATATAAGTCAAAATTTTTTGTAAAACTTACCGACTGCTCCCCATGCTGTGCCAGGTGGAAGAACTAGATCCGGATCTCCATGAAATTCCATCCCGACATAGGGATAGTCATCCACTGCGATGATCTGTTCTCCCCACCACAGGAAGAACTCATCGTCCCACATGGTCCGGGGTACCTCACTACCCCCCAGTCTCTTCATCATGTCTGCAACGGGCAATTCTTGGGTCCCGCGGGCTACTGATAGTAGAGATGACTCTGGGTCTCAAAGCTGGAATCCTCTCAAAGAAGAATGTTGTCAAAATTGTACCATAGCCAAAGTGTTTGGTCTTCACTTGGCGAATAGAGGTCAGCTGTTGTTTCATGTTCAGTAGAAGGGCTGTGCACCAATCATACACATGAGTCAGACACTCTACAACTATGCTCATTTGCGTCCTGGACGCCTGATGTAGTGAGGCAGATCTTGCCACTCTACTGATGGTGAAAAGGAGGATTTTCATGTGCAAATCCCTGATATCTTTAATTGAAATCTGAGTTCCAACCTTTTTGGAACCATCTACGCAATATACGTGGACATAGTCTTCCACGGTTAACCCTCCCAGGGGCTTCCCGTGCAAGTCTACTGGTTCTCCCCTCCGGGAGAGTCCAGTAATGAAATATATGTCTTCCACTTCAATGCGTAGTGGCATCTGATCAATAATGAAGCAATCCTGATCTGGTTCCCAGTAATTTACAAGCATTTCTAGCAATCGCACATTGCTTTTCATATTTGGCATTTTAAAGAATTTGAACAATCTCCAGTTTCAGAGGATATTTTGCGCCGCGCGATCTTGCATGACCTCTTGGTCTATTGCGCTATGCTCACATTCCCTCCATGAGATGGTCATCCTAAGAAATTTCATCAAATTATGCATTAGCCATGATTTTTAAGTTTCGGACCTGCGCATACGCGGTTTTTCTTTTACACAGTCGCGTGTATATGCGAGTTTCCTTTAACGAACCCGCGTATGCGCAAGTCCGCATATTTTAGCAAGGGTTTTAAAGCTAAAAATCACTTAATTTTAATTTTCAAATGGACAAAATGAATAAACAGGATGATTAAGGAGCCTACCTGAAGTTTCGATGAGTTCCGACGGTCGGTTGTTCCTGATTTGACGAAAGAATTTTTTTGCTCCAGAGCACTTTTTCCAAATCAACTATGCAATAATGAACCAAATGAGAGGTAATTTGTCTATTTATGGCTAAAAAATTGAAAATTTTCACAAAATGTCCTTATGCCTATTTTTTCGATCTATCTTAAGCTACATAACTCGATTGCTTGGAAGTGCCCAGTTTGGTATGTTTTCAGGTACATTTTGACGATTTTGAGATTTTTCCCTGTTTTTAATTCATGATTTCCAACTCTTCACGGCAGGTATATAATCTTCACTGGAATATAGGTTAGGGAAATCACTTTCCGTTGCATCTTGCATTCTAGCCGCCATACTGATCACTTGCCTTAGGGTCGATCTCATCAGGTCATGAGTATTACACCCATTTCACTCGCCGATTATTTAATCATGACTTGATGGCAGAGCCTTCCTTTACATGGGCTTCCTAGTTAGTTCCTCGCTATCACTTGTTGCCCATGCTGCTTTTTATGTAGGCTCGGGAGTCCTCTTTAGTCCCACCATGTATTATGTGTTGAAGCTTCATTCTTCTTCTTCATCACTTATCATTTTTTCTAGCTTTTACCCTAGAGGCTCCCTGGTGTTGTTAAGTTGTATTACTGCATTGCATATTGGCTACTTGTTTTTCCTGGCCTTTAGCCGGCTTCATTTGGACTCGATGTTTATGACAACTTTTGACCTTGAATTTCTGTACAAGTTAACCATTGCATGCACTTAGCTATCACGACTTGACACCTTTTACCCATGGATGGAACATTCCTCTGAGTATCACTTACCAGTTTTCGCCACCTTGCATTGAGCATAGGATTGTCTCCAATCCTGTGAACTTATGTATCCGTACTGACATCGTTCTATCCATTGTACCATAGCATTCTTTTATTCTTTTTCAGGCTTATTATATGAAAAAGACAAAAAAATCAAATATAACAAAAAGAGCGGGAAAGGGATGTATCTTTGTTATTTTGATGGCAGTACAGAGTCAGTTTTGTCGCCCTTGAACAAAGCACATTTACTTATATATATCTCCTTCATTTGGGATGGTTTTCATTTTGACCTAGGTTCAGCCTTTACCATGTCTCACTTGTCAGTTCTCCCCCGGTTGGTTATCTCTTCCAATCATATGGAGAGTTTGTTTTGCCTCCTGCGTGACAGACTTATACAGTGTCACTTTTTTACTGCCATGGTCATCACAAGTCATGCTTTTGCTCAAGGGAAGTCTAAACCTAAGTCGGCCATTCTGCGGTGTCTCTTGACTCATTATTCAGTCGGCCTTCCTGGTCTTGTCAGTATCATGTTCTATCACATCAGATGTTTTGGTCTTCTGCTCGTGCTGGTTTGAGAAGGTCCCCATTGACTTCTTGCCGGCGGGTTTGTCTCTTATCGACGACGACACATTGCTCTGAGAGCAAACCTAGAGCCGCACCTTGGGCTTATTTCCATCATTGATAGGTGACCTCGTGCTCAGCATTTGATCATCATCATGGGTCTTTGACTGAGTGGTTTCCCCTGTGTTCGACGTCAGCACACATTATCACACTTGGGATTCGTGCAGTACCTGGATTTCCATTTGACCCTATCGGTGGATTTCTCGCCTCTGTGTCAGCTGTCATTATTGGTTGGTTCAGAGGGTTTCTTCCGTGCGCTAGCTTCATCTTGTGCACGTCGGAAACGTACTTCGGTTTTGGTTCCATCACTCTCCTTCGTCCGATTCCTTTCAAATCTTGGCCTGCGGGTTACACTCGCGCTGGACTGATGTGGGATGCCTTAATGCCTTCCTTCCAGCAGATCTTTTCCCATCGACTCCGACTCATTGCTCTGGGAATAAGGTCTAGAGTCTTTGTCGCACTCAGGTTTGTAGTCTGTTATGTACTCTTCCCTATTTGTCAGTGATTCATCATTGCCTCTTGATTGGTAGATTCTTTCAAGTGTTCGACTTCTACTCATTCATTCGCACTTGTCAGATTGTACTGGGGCACCTTGACACTCATTATCATTATCGGTGGGTTGTCTCGTGTTGGTTAACGGGATACATCATTGCCCGGTAATCCAACGATTTCTCACATGGTCGACTTCAGCTCATTTACTCCCATTGTGTAGAATTGTGCCATAGTGATCGGTGAAGACCTCGGGTTGCATCAGCATTTTTCGGTTCACTTTTGACAATCCTTTCAGTATCTACCAGTGATGTCGTCCACCCTTATATGTTGCAGTTCAACACAGCAGCATCTTATATGTTGGCTCCCGAGTTGCGTGATTGTACCATTTGATCCACCTCTTATGATCCGGTACTTGGAGATTCAGTTACGTATTTGATCAGACATCCAGTTGCACCATCTTTTATCAGCTTTCTATATGTGATACTTGGACATTGATTCGGACTTGTATTTCCGGGCCATGCTCAGATGATTCATTATGTACTTTCAGTTCAGCTATACTTGTATACATGTTGGATCTATTCACTACTTTCTATATGATGTATTTTTGACTGAGCATGGGTATGCCTGCCTCAGCATGAGTTGACTCTCTGGTTTCTTTCATTGGTTTTTGGCAGGCTGAACTCTGGTGAAGTCCTCTCTTGTCCTTGCGAAGTTCTTTCTATGTGCATAATACATTTCGGCCATCATGTACCCCTTCTAACCTCATATATTAGGGGGCATCTGTTATAGCATCATTTCTCACCTTCACATGATTCATGATTGCTTTGATGGTTTTGGGCACCCAGTCCTACAGACTTGGACAAATTCACTTAAAAACAGTGTAAAAATCCCCATACGCGACTATGCCCGTGATTTTCCACGTGTATATGCGAGTCCAGCTAGACTTTTCCGTGTATGCCATTAAAATGATTAAAAATATATATAATTATTCCCTATTTTCAGGTTGGGTTGATGGTTACTCAGGTAGTTCAACCACCCCAGCACGTGGCCAACTATTTCAAACTGTTGAAACTAATTGGAGGGAGTATAAAAACCCCTCATGTGTATGGCCTAAGGGAGAGAGAGAATTATTGATATTATACTCTGTTGGTATTCCCTATCCAAGTCTGATTCCCCGTGCCTCCTGCACTTTCCCAGTTCATTATACGAAACCCTTGTTTCCTTGAGATGCTCATCCCCTTATATGTCATCTCGTATGCACCAGTTTGAAAGGAGTTTGAGCGAAGCAAGGGCTAGACAGATCCAGACGACGGTCTGCTCGAAGGCCATGGAAGAATCAGGTGATCTCCCCACTCGTTACTTTTGTACATGCTATTTATAATACAGAAGTACCATGTTGTTCCCAAAATAAACGTGTTAGTGTATGCTTATATGTATGAGAATATTTGTTATACAAGAATTCCTTATGATTTATTTAATGTTTTATATGAATCTCACTGACATTTAGAGTAGATATATGCTATACAACCAGTCCTTTGTGCTTGTTTCTTCTTGTCTTTCAGGTTAAGAAGGAAGGACGGTTGCTGGGGGTTTGAACCCTACGGGATCTTCTTCAACCGTAGGACCTACGGGTAACTTTCTCATTCTACTCTATTTATTTTTCCTAAACGTGCATGGTTGTGTGAGTCTCTGTTAAGTAGCATGCCCCTGCTCTGTGGAGGTTTTAACCCAACGAACCTCTAGGGTGAAATTCCCTGAAACAATAGGTACCCCAAGGACAGGTAAATGTGGTTTTGTCTTGATCTTCAAGTGCTACTTGGATTTGATTATAACCATTAAACCCATCTAAAATGAGAAGTAAAATTTTCCAGTGAATGTATCTAATACCCGATCTATGAAAGGTAGGGGAAAATGATATTTAAGAGTAGCTTTGTTTAATTCTCGGTAGTCAATACATACCCTCCATTTACCATTTTTATTTGGCACAATTACCAAAGGAGAAAACCACTAACTATCTAAAATGGGATAGATAAAGTTAACATTTAACAATTTCTGCAACTCCTCTTTAACAATTTCCCTAAGATTTGGATTCATTCGTCTTTGAGGTTTTCTGATTGGTTTAAAATTTTCCTCTATATAGATGTGATGAGTGCAAGTCTTGGGGCTTATCCCTTTCATATCAGTGTACTCCCATGCATATGCATAAGAATTTCTCTGTAAGATCTTGACTAGCTCTTCTTTTTGAAATTTCTCTAGGTTCTTGTTTATGTTTAAGGTTTTGCCTGGAAATATCTCAATTGTAGAGCTGCCAAATTTATCCATGGAATAGAGAGACATCTGTCTTCATGATAAAAACTCAATGTTGGACTCATCTTGAAATTTTTCATGTTTGTATTCCGAAGAGGATTCAAAGTTTTCTAAGGTATTCAGAATCTGGCTATCTTCACTAATTTCTGAAATTGTGAAGAGAGGTTGTAAGTCTTCTTCATCCTCTATCCATTGAGTATCATCTAATTCTGTAATTGTTTTTGTTGGAGGATACAAGGTAAATTTCTTGGTTGAACTACCATCAGAGATGTACATATCACCGGATCTACAGCTAATGAAAGCATCAGCTGTAGCTAACCAAGGTCTTCCTAATATAATAAGATGTCCTCCTAGATTATTCTTAGGAGTTAGGATCATAAAATCCACAGGATACTCCCAAGAATCTAGGGACACTGGAATGTCTTCTATTAACCCATCAGGTTTGATCACAGATCTGTCTACTAATTGTAATAATGTGGGTGTAAAAATAAGATTAGGAAGTTTCAGTTTATCCATGATTTGTCTACTCATGATATTGATTGCTGCTCCTAAATCAATAAGTGTGTTTTGGATCTCAATTCCATTTATGTGAATTTTAACAACTGGATTTCCTGGGTCTAGATACTTTGGAATAGAAATCTTACCGATCATGATATCTGTTATTTTTCCTGCCAGTTGAATTTTCTTTATCTCTCTTATTCTTTTTCCTGTTTTCTTCATGCTCAACTCCTTTATTGTCTTTTCTAAGATTGGAATTTCCTTGATGGCTTGTAATAATGGGATCTTAATACAAACATTTCTCAGCTCATCTAGGAAATCATAATTAGGCACGATAATTTGTTTTTCTACACCCCTATCAATTTGTAATCTTTCTGGAAAGGGAGGTGTAGAAGTGGATGTTGATGGCTGCTCTAATATAGGAGTTGAAATTATTGGTTCTTTTTGTTTTGATTTTTCAATGTTTGGGTCTTGGGAAGTTGTGTTCTCTTCAATAATTTTATTTACTCATAGAGAATATTCCTCAGAATTGTCTTTCTCTTGTATGATTACAGAAGGTTTCCTTTTTTCAAGTATTCTTCCAGACCTAAGTTGAACATCACTAAGGTCTAAAGGAGTGATCAGATAAGTTGGAAACTGTTGGAATTCTATCATGTATGTGTTCTGAGGATTTTTATTGTTGGGGTTTGGTATAGGTTGGGCAAGCAACTGATTTATTTTCTAAGGAAATGGTAATGGAAGTGGTTGGTTATGATGTTGTGGATTTTGTTGAGGATTTTGTTGAGGAGGGAAATATGGATATGGTGGATAGGATGGTGGATATTGGTAATATTGAGAGTATCTTCCATAGGGATTTTGTGCTCCTTGTGCCCAAGTTTGTGATTTATTTTGAAATTGGGGCCAAGGTTGCTGCCAAGAATTCCAATTTGGTGGGGGTTGATTATACAACTGATCATGAAATCCTTGTGTTTGAGGTCCTTGCCAAGGCCTCCTGGAGACAAAATTGAGAGATTCTATGGAACTTGTAGGAGTTTCTTCTTGAAAGATAGATTTAAGACCAGGAAGTGAAGGAAAACTCTTGGTCTCATGTTTTTTTGAACAAATTACACAAGTATCCACAACTTTTGCATCCAAAGGGCATTCTCTCAAGGCATATTTCTTTCTACATTTGGGACAAAAGATTGCTAAGGCATCAAATTCAGTTTTCTGCTTGTTTTGTAACTTAAGGGTGTCTATTTGTTCACTAAGACTCCCCAAGATATCAGATTTGAATTCATCAAGCATATGTCCTATTTCTGCCCTACTTACTGTCCCATATGTAGAATTATTTTCCCTTGCAAGAGCAGGGTCTCTTGGTCCTTTTACAGTTTTAGATTTCCCTCTTGAAAGGTTGATACATAATTCAGCTACTTTAGGTAATGTGAGCTGAGATATATCCCATTTTCCAATCATGTTAAGGATATCTAACCATTCATCCCTAATTGTATTCAACAAGAGAGCTTTCAAGGTGTCTCAGTCTAAGTTTTCCATTTTTTCCCTCTTGATGTTATATTTAAACCTCTCCAACAAATCTTCCAAAATTTCATCCTCTTTTTGTAACATTTTAAAAACTTCCTCCTTATGGTTGACTAGCATACAGTAATCCAAATACCTCTCTAGAAATTCTTGTTTCATGTCTTCCCATGTCCTGATAGAACTGTTGATCAAACTCATAAACCATTTTAATGTTGCTCCTTTCAATGTTGAAGGGAAAAGTTTAAGTTTTTGGGCATCTTGTAAGTAGTCATAGGTTCTAGATAGGAATTCAAATTCAAATAGGAAGGTTTCAGGATCTTCATTTTTAAGTCCATAAAATTTTGGAAGGACAGAGGGTGAAATGTTTTTCATAGTTGAATTGGTTTCTTCATCTACTATAGGAAACCCAAAAGTGCTTCCCATTTCCCTTCTACCTCTTCCTCTGCCTCCTTCTCCTTCTGCACCTCTACCTCATTCTCCTCTACCTCTACCTCTAACCCCTCCAAATAGTGTTTGTTATCCATTAAAAACTCCTCCTCCCCCTTCTTCTGCCATAGTTGATTCTTCTCTAGAAGTTGAAAAGTTTAAGTCCCTAGCAGGGGTTCCTGAATCTTCTTCTAAGACAGGTTCAGTGGGTAAGGTGGAAGGTCTTTCTAATGGAATATCTGATCTTAATTCCTCTGGAAGTCTAGGATCATTAAAGGATGGAATGTGAGTTTGAGTTGAAGGTGTGCTGGCTCTTGGTCTTGGTGAAACAAGTGGTGTTCTAGGAATCAAGCTTATGCTTCTTATGAATCTACCCCTTAAGTCTCTTTCTCTACGCATATCATTATTTTTGGGAGGTAATAAACAAGGCTAATTAGTTACACTTCCCCGGAAACGGCGCCAAAATGTATGCTTAACTTATTATTCATAAATTAAGGTCATAAATTGTCAACCAAGGTTAGTAAATTGTTGAAGTGAAGTGCATTATATGTGCCTAGGTATTTGTTTCTCACTACATTGTGTTTAGTGTTTTTCCAATGTTTTTGGTTTTGTGTTTTTATTATAAGATGGAAAAGAACTAATTTTTGGCAAAGAGAAGTTGTTGGTCACACTAAAATAGAGTAAAACCTATTCTAAATTATGTATGGCTCTTGAGAACATAAAACGTAATACTTTAACAAGAAGAATAACTCAGAGCAAGAACTCAATAACTCACAACATGAACTCAATAACTCATAACATGAACTCAGTCCCATTAATTTATTACAAATATGTTGGAATAGATTGAGAAAATGATAAGTTAGTGCCATGAGGTTCTTCTAAGTAAACAACCACCTACAAGATCACAGAGAATATCTTATCCATGGCTAGAAATTTGTTGGAACATATTTGGAAAAGATAGTCTGCAAAAAAGTCAGGAATTCTACTCTAAATTAACCTATGACACTGGAATTGATCCATTCTGCAACTTAAATTGTCACTACTAAGCCTTATTCGGAAATTAGAAGTCCTTTGGAATAGTTTTGGGAAAAAGGCTATTTTCACAATTATAAGAGATTGCAAAAAAGTCAAGGCATTGAATTGATATCACTAATTCCTATATATATGATGATGTATTGGAAGAGATTAATAATAAGAGTAGTTTGTAAATAATGAAGGGCTTGAAATCTGATGGAACAAAAATATCATACAACTAAGTAATAAAACTAACAATACAATGGATAAAGCTGAACTAAAATGCAATCATTCAAACTTGAAATACAGTGACCACAACTGTACTAGAATGCCATTATCCTATCTTGAAATACAGTGAAAAGAATCTGAGCTAGAGTTGCATTAATCTAACTTGAAATACAATAAACAGAAACTGAACTAGTGCACCATTAATCTCTGGAGTACTACAACTACACTTATAATGAAACTAATCACTGAAATGTTCCAGCTCTGTCTCATTCGGGGTTAGTGGTATTTTGGAATAATTCATAGAATAGGAATGGCTGTAACATGTGATTTGAATGAGCACAAAATCATAAATTTCAACAAAACGCAGTAATATCTGAAAGACCACAGCTATGTCTCATCCAGATTTAGTGATACTTTGGAAGAGATTAATAAGAACAAGACTAGCTATAACAATTGATGTAATTGAGCACAAAAACATAAAGTTCAAAGAAATGCAACTAACTCCTAAAATAATACAGTTATACCTCATTCAATATCAGTGGTATTTTGGAATAATTCGTAAGAACAATACTAAACTGTAGCATCCAATGCAAGTAATGATAAAACACAAAGTTCAGATAATTACTTAAACTAGGAATGCAACAAGGCTAAAGTTACTTATCTAAACAATGTGCACAAAGATTCTTGGGTAGTAGGGGCCCTCTACCACCAGATCAACATACAAATATCCTCAATATTGCCTCAAATATTTCAATAAAGTGATGCTTCTTTCATTAAATGAAAATTATTTCAAAAACAGAGTATCACGGTTTTTTGAGATCTAGCAACTAAACATAAATCTAGCTAGCTGTTTCTCGGTCTCCCGAGTCATTCTTATAAGAAAATTACATAACTTCCCTTGAGATAAAATAGGAATAAATGTATTTCCCAACTAAAATCGAATTAGAAGTCTGGTGGTGGTCTCGTACTATGATTAAAGACATCTGTACAGCCCTTGTCCTATTACAAGTCTATCTCCTAGTTTTGGTTTCCCACGTGCATAACCACCTGTAGAATTCTGCTCAGACTTTGTAGGGAGCAAGGAATGATGTGGATGAAGTTTGGAATTCACCCATATGCATTTTTATTTGAGGTGACACCTGGAACCTGTGAAAACATGAAGACAGTTGTGGAATCGACAACTAGCTACAGAAAGGCTGCATTATGTAGCTAAATTTAGTAAAAAATTACTACAACAACAAAATCATGAAAGTGTAGCAAGTTAGTCATTATATACATTCTTAAAGCAACTTTGATTAATCCTATTGATCATTTAGGCCTATAATTGATAAGGAACAAAGGAAATGAAGTGAAATTTGGTGGAAGAAAAGGACATCTTTGGGGCTCAACACCTGGTATATGCATGAAATCTTTTAAGAAGAAAGGTTTACCTGACTATCTCTAGAAGGTAGCTGTACCAATCTCGGTAGTGCTATACCTCCCATCATCACCTATCTAAATGTGCATATGAAGATCCATCTCCTCCAAGCCACTAAAGAGTTCTTTTTCTCTCGTCATGTGGAAATATGCAATAGTATCCAAGTACCACATTGATCCCATTGCACTATACACCATGCATGGGATGAGTGATAATTCCAACTAAAATTTTGAGGCCAAAGCCTCACTGACTGTAGTTCCTGAAGCCTTCTGGTTTTTCATCTTCTTCTATTAACAATTAGTGGCATAAGGTCTATGATCGTGACAGTGAAAACATTTCACTTTGGACATGTCACGCTTCTTGCCTTCTTCGTCGGTCTCAGATTTAGAATAGGATTTCTTTCCCTTCCCCTTATTTTTCTTTCCAGCTAAGGTGGAATTTTCCTCATCATCTATTTTAGATGAGGATCCATCCCTAGTATTCTGCTTGATTTCTTCTTGTATTAAATATGGCCAAAGTCGCTCCTAGTTTGGTAACTTCTCCCTCCCATTGATAAAGTCCTAATAACTATGCCAGCTCTTGGGAAGGCCTATAAGTGATAGGCTCACCAAGTCATCATCTGCTATAGTAATCCAAATTCTTCCAAGCTCATCAGTACATTGGATGAACTTGGTAAAGTATTCTGGAATAGTGTGGCTTTTCTCCATTTTGATTTTCCTAAGCTTGTCCTTTAGTGAAAATTTTATGTGGTCATTGCTACTCTGAAATAGATCTGTCAATTCCTTCCACATTGCAAATGGAGTCACCTTCCCATGGAGATTCAAGACAATGTTATCTCGAACTCTCTCTAATAAGATCCTAGTCTCCCTTTTTACCTTATTTTTCCAAGCATCAAGAAGAGTGATGCCTGTTGTTGTGGGCTTCTGAATATCATTCTCGATGAATTATGTCAACCCATTATCCTCCAGCACTACCTCCATTCTTTATTTCCATGAAATATAATTATAAATTCCCTCGAGTGCATATTCCAATCTTAAGCCATTGAAAGTCATCTTGATCTGCCTATCGCACCAAAGAATATTTTTGCAAATTCAAATGTTGTTTAGTCACAAACTCAATTCTTCTTCACTGTAGTTATTTCTTGTGCTCTGATACCATTTCAAAGTTATACAAAAAATATGTGTATCAATGGATTCAATATGATAATGCAATATTCGAAAGCAAGATACAAAATCCTTCTAACAATTAATTTGCAGAAATTAAACATGACTGAATAATCACGCCAAGTAAAAGAAAGAAGAAAATCAATAAACAACACAGATAATGTTCCTAGGGAAATATTGCTACTCAAAACCCTTATATATTCTATTTTATATTCAACCAAGTAATCATGAAACAATACAATGCACTCTTCTCACAAGACCCTCTTGCACTCTCCCAACTGTCTCACAATCATCTAGGAAAAATTGGACTAACACTTAACCAGTTCTCAACCTGTCTTCAGCCTACTTTGCTCACCCAATCCTTGTGGAATGCAATCCCTATTCTTTAGGAATTTAAAACTTCCTTTACTGTGCTGAGTATCATGGGCATCCTATGGTGTTTTAACTACATCTTGGTATTTTTCTAAAAATAAAACTGATAGTTAACATCCGTTAACCTCTATCTCAACTAGGTCTTCATCAGAATTGACATGCATGCAACTATTAATAGTAAATCATCAGTCACTTTCCCGATCACTGGATGTGAATTAAATATGATTTAATTCACTTGACCTCTCACTAGTGCAATAATCAGTTACAAATAGTTAGACTGACTTTAACTCACCTAGGTTAACTTAACTAATTTTTCATGCATTAAACTAATGCACTGACTGCAACATTATCTCTAATATAACTAGAATCACTCTACATGCCTCACCAACCACCCTCAACTTGAAATTCAGGAACTAACTAAGTATATCACACTGATTTAACTATTACAAGTGATTTCACTCTTTCTTGTTTCAAACTTCAACTAGCCTATATACAAAAGTCAAACCTCTTATACTTATTTGATCCTCTCTAAAAAAATCATGAATCACTCCTATCAATCTTGAAAAATCCTTTGTTTCATATCGATGATGTGTGAAACATTATGGCCATCCTTTAAAAAATCACTTCCTCTCAACTCCAGATCATTATCTAGGAAGGTGATCAATAAACTAATTTTCATTACCTTAGAGCTTACATGCCTTAATGGAAATTTCTTCATGTTCAAATAGAGGTTCACATTATTGGCCTTCAATTAAATGATTCCACAAGTATTCTACTTCATATCTCTTATTCATAATTGTAGATTGTGTTGTTGTACGTTGAGGGCCATTTCCATTATTGGTTGTTTCTCTCGCACTTGTTAATGATTTACCTCATTGATCGGTAATCAGGTGGTTTCTACCATATTTGACATCAAAACTTATATTCACATGGTTATATTTGTACATTGGATGGATTGAAATAGAGATGAAGAACCTGGATCACCTCTCTTACGATCAAGACTCTGTGGATTTATTGAGTATTCATGATTGTATACATTATCCTTTCTATACGAATGGTTTCACCCATGTTGTGTATCCATAGACATGACCCCTTATATACAGATGGTTGCGAACATACCACGGATCCATGTGTTATTTGATTCCTGTTTAGATGTATTATCAAGTATATTTATACCAAATATGCTCTATATTGTATCATGTTTGATTTTCCTGTATCCTCAGTGTGGTCTTCCAAAGTCCTTACCTTGACTAATAAATCACATCAATTTTCACTTCTCGTTTTGCTTTCATGCTTTAGGAGCATATATTATACAATATTTTGTCACATTCCTCACTCCATACTTGAAATTTCATCTTTTCTGTCACTCATGCCACAAATGTCGTAAAGAGACAAAATCTATGAAAACATATTGATCATGGATAACATTCTCAAAACATCCCTGAACACGAAAAAGAGAAATTCCTTAAAGAAATTATGAAAAAATATTGTGAGAACCCTACTGTGCAAGCTCAGTGCAGTTATCCCCTCCATGGCCACGCACTTTTCACTATGTTTGTAACTTGCGAATAGCATTGGAAGTGCGGGAATTAAAGTGAAAATCCACATCGGTCCTCTTCATCCACATTTTCCAATAATGGAGAAAAATCTTCTCCTACGAGAAGCCTCGAGAATAGAAGTATGGTATTAGTTGGTTAAGGATTGGGTCGATTTCTCCCATTTTTAGTCCTTGATCATACCTTTAGGGACATTTCAATTAATAGATGGACCTTCCTCCCTTTTTTGGGGATCCATAACCTCTCTAGCTTCCTTTTAAGTGAATGAAATGCCTTCCCCAAATGATTGGTAAATGTTGGTTTCCATTCTT